>OY751532.1:7721104-8138604 GCA_963570955.1 Caenorhabditis afra
GACAGGTGCTGAAACGAATGGCGCAGAAGCGCCGCTGTGTTTCTTTGCACTTCGCTCTGGCTGTAGAGGACACGTGTACAACGCGCCTGTGGCGCTCGTGTGCTCGAAGTGGTAATAGGCGTTGCCTGATGGGAGGCTTTGCCATGTGTTGGTTATCGGTGGTTCATTTGTTTGCCTCGGTGTCTGAGTTCACCTTGGCGCGTTTCAATTATTCAGAAGGGCATTCGTATTGGCGGGTGTTTTATAGCCGCCGCGGCTTCCTTCTACTTGCCACTGTCCCGCACTGCCCTATGCGGAATAGAAGGGCCTTCCTTTTCCTTTTCGGAGTTTCTCCCCTTTTTCCCCTTTCTCGAAGGGTTTCCTCTTTTCTATATTCTCCTTTCCATCATTTTCTTAACGGTTCACTTTATTCACGCACTTCTTTATAAGAGTGACCAACAATAGAATGAAGTAATACAATTATCGTGTTACAAGAGAAGGGGTCAACAAGTAATGGGGGTCGGCGGGGATAAAGTCCGCCTCCCCCTTATTTTTCTGATTGCTTATACAATCGAGTGACTATTGGGCAACTGAGAGTTACGGCGGTCCGGTCTTATTGCATAACACGAAGTGATGTTTTCCGCCACATTTGCAGCGACGCTCACGGTGGACGCACTTCCACTCCTCTTGGTGCTTTCGCAAGCAGAATACGCATAAGCGGCGCTCATCGATGACGAGCAACCTCTCCGATCTGGTTGCGTAGGTGGAACACTCGCGCGAACGGTGTTCCCCTGAGCACAGTTCGCAGGAGATCGGCTTCTTGCCGCGTGCGACCTTCTGGTCGTTGCGCTCGACGGAGCTGCTTCTCTTGCGCGAGGCGGACTCGGTGATCGTGTTGACCAGAACCTTCACGTCCTCTTGCAGCTGCTCGATGGTGTGTTGCAAGTGTAGCAATAGCTTGCTCTCTGTTGCTGGAATTTTAAGACACGATGAACCTCTCTGCTGTTCCTTTTTTTGGACTTACACAGTTTCGGGACTCGATAGGTGGTCGGCTTTTCCAGCTCGTCGTTGGCGGGCTCCTCCTGCACTTGCATAGGGGATGGCTCCTCGGATCTGAGATCATCTTTCAGCTCGGACATCGCGGGACGCGTTTCTTGTGTGACGGCTTCACGAGTGGCGGGGAAACGTATGAGGGGTTTATGGCGCTCCTCTCCCTCCCTCTTGTCGCTCGCCACGTCAACTAGGTTTCCACGTGTCGGGCTGCCCGTGTTGCGGGGTGGTCACGCTAATCGCCCGTTGTAGTGGTTCCGCGCCCCTGTTTACGTGAGGTCACGTGATTTTCTCGAGTTTATTCGAGTTTTGTTTTCGACGGGAGTTCCGCGTCGGGAAAACGGGCCATTGTGCCCGATGTATATCTGTCACATCTTCTTTTGACGTGCTGTGCCGGGTTTCACGGGCGTTCAAGTCACCTGGTTTGGTCCAATTCTGACTCGTCTTCTCGACTTGTCTTTATGATTGGCCGATGCACCGTGTTTCGGTGCTCGGTGTCCAAATAGGTGTTTTTGATAGGTTCTCTTTCATTAGGCCGAAGCACCATGTTTCGGTAGGGTGTAGCAGGGGGTGGTGAGTCCGCCCTACCGAGGTTTAACCTGAAAGAGCCCAAGCCTAGGCGAAGCATTGTCTTGTGATGTGAGACAACAACGTATACAACCGACAAGTTTATTATAAACGCCACCGGGGGCGAGGGTTCGCTAACCGCCCCGTCCGGTACCGACGCGGTCCGACGTGAGCGGCGGTAGTAGCTGCTACCATGGCACTCATGGCCTAACGCTGACGAAGCTCCTCTCATGACAGAAGTGGTGTTCGGTTGCAAGGTCGACTGTAGTCGCCGCCTTTCATTGGAAGAGTCGGCGCGAGCCGGACTCCTTGAGAACAGGGATCGGCGATAGCCGTCTCCTGTGAGTGGGGAGATCGGGAGAACCGTCTCCTCCTGTGAGTCTGCCTTAGTGCGGCTTTACGAGTTTTTGAGAACTGAAGCTTCCAGAGAAGCTTCACCATTATCGAGTATTAGGGTGACCGGGAGAGAAGGTCAGCAGGTCAGTAGGACCAGTCACGTCCCCGTGACGGCCCGTCCGGTAGAGTCACGCGACGTCGATGTCGTCACGTAGGCTCGGAGAGAGACGGATTGTGAGTTTATCGAGTAAAAGGGCGTGGCTCTGGTTGAGGGAGGAGGGGCTCCCCTACTTCCGCAACATAGCCGTACTTCACATTGTCCGGCATTCGGCCACACCTGAACTCGAGCACACAAGAGTTCTCCGGATCCGTGTAAATTGCGGGCAAATCGAGGTATTGGGTGGTGAGCTTCATGATCGGTTCGACATAGAGTTCATCGAACAGATGGAGTTGAAGCAAGTCGGTAAGAATATCCATAATATCGAATTTTTTCGGCATCGGACACTCGTATCCGGCCGGAAACGTCAACCCCGGAAAAGTGGTGTCGTAGCACGCGAATCCGACATGATTTTCGGGCCTTCCGCGCACCAACCTTGTATAGCTCGAAACGTTGTACTGTCGGGCGATGGCAGAAATTTCGCAACCGAGGGTAGAGCTATTCGGCAGCAAATTGCCATAAATTCCGAAAGACCTTGGCTCGGAGAACGACGTGAAGAGCACCATCGACAGACGGATGTTGCAGGCGAACGGCGCGTCGTCGCTGGTCAGGAAGGTGTCGTTTCGGTAAAAGTTTCCCATGAATCGCTCGGCACCTAGGTACTCCTTCTCTTGTGACTCCAGAACGTAGCGAATTGCGGGACACGTCGTCGCGTTGTTCGACAACCCTTTGATGCATTGGATACTGATAGTCGAGCCGAAATTTGTGGTATCAAAGTACCAATTGTGTGCTCCCGTGCCGTCTGAGCTCTCAACGCATTGCAACTGGGTGATGTAGTGCTCACTGTCCAGCTGCAAATCGGAACGGAGACGATGATGAAGTTCACAACTGAAAACGGAGAAAACTTGCCTGATATTTGACAGAAGAGTTTTCGCCAATCAAGAAAACTCCTGAATATGGGTCACGGCACGTCACTTTGAACACGTCACTGGGAGGCTCCGAGACGATGGTTGCGTTGATGCCAGTCGGTTGTTTGCATTTCACTGGACCGTCGCTGACTTGACACGCAAATTTTGGGTCCTGGACCCCCATCTTCTGATAGATGTAGGTGTTGCCTTCGATGGAGATATCAGTCAGAAGTTTCGGCTCGTTTTTCGGCCATTTGGACGAATAGTATCGTCTTAAGAAGACGGGCGCTCCGTCGCTTCGGAACATCATCAGGTAGCCGGAGTCGGAGGGAAGTTTGTCGCACGACGCCTCGAGAACACAGTCCACACCGCCGACCGTCACGAATCTCAGCGTCGGCGCGACGGTGGCTCTTGCTCCGAGGTAGGCGCCTGTACTGTTCCTCACTCCGGTCTGATCGATGGTTTGGGGCACCGGACAAACCACCGCTTTTCGCACTTTCAGACATCCTTCCACTGATGGGAAAGGGCAATTGAGGAGAAGGAAAAGAAGCAATGATAACAGCGGTATCATCCTGGCATAGGCTCCAAAATGAATGAGAAATGATACGGAGATTCGGAATCGGCTTTTGATCGAATCGGTCATGAATATTCAATTAACTAATGCAAATCAAGATATGCCTGATTGTTTAAACTACAGTCATTGAAAGTGGGAGCTCAAAAAATCACTTCTGCGAATGCCAGTGCGGGGAGATGGATCTCGGGTCCAAAGATCCTTGAGATCAAATGATGGCCCTCGAAGCTTGCTCGTGGGATCCTTAGCAACGTGGGTTCCTGGTTAGGATCCTCGGAAGAAGAATCTCGGTTTATCTCTGGATCCGCGGATTCGCTCTTTTGATAACGTTTTGAAAACAACTTTCGACCGAGCGATCGTCCAAAATCAGTTTTTAGAGAAGATGTTCTTTATTCACTGTACTTCACCGATTCAGACATTTAAAGCGAAACAAGCGAATCCGAGATGTGGCATGACCTGTCCGAGAGCATAAAGATAATAGGCACTCTGCTCGTACTGCGGAACCACGTTACCCAGTGCACACACAGTTCGGAGCGTTCCGTCGCCCTGGTAGTGTCTCTTCTCAGGGATCAGAGGCGCGGACGTCCAGGAGAAGAGGACGGCCTCCAGGCCGGCACCGCAAGAGAACGTCTCTCCCTGGCGTCCCAACGAGGTTATTTTGTAGTCGTCCACTCGTTTCACCGTCGCCATGAATTCAGAAGCGCCGTACTCGCTCTCGAGGTCGGCAGTTACGTATTGAATCTGCCGGCAGTTTGTCACTTTGTTCGCCGTGTTCGGAACGCATTCAACTTCGAACGTCGCTCCGAGCAACACTCCGTTGAAGTACCAATTGAAGTCGGATCCTTCGCCGACGCATGTAAGATCCGAAATCACGAATTTCTCATTGTCGAGTTGAAGCTGTGATGAAGAGCCGGAAGGACGGATGAAAACGCCCGAGTCGGAAGAGGGGCATTGAACTTTGAAGACGTCGTTCAGATTGGAGACGTGCTCGAGGACAGCTCCACCGGAGACCGTCGGCTCTCTGCACTTTCCGTACTCGGGTTCCGCCTGACACGCGAACTTCGGATTGTCGACGAGAACGCCGCGATACCGGAAGTCCTTGTTCGGTCCCTTGTCGCGTTCGATCTCGGCAAAGTGGATGTCCTGATCTCTCGTCAGTGAGCCCGGAAAGAATCTTCGCACGTAGACGGGCGGTCCGTTGTCACGGAACATCATCAGATATCCGTACTGGTATTCGGACGGAATGTTCGAACAAGTGGCTACCAGCACGCACGACTGATAGAAGCTGTCGTCGACGAATTGCATTTGGGGCTTGAAAGTGGCTCGATTCCCCAGATACTTTCCGTACGCGTTGTTGCGAATGCCCGCCTGATCGATGGCCACCGGCTCCGGGCAAATCATTTCCGGCTCGGGCTCGGCGTTCGGATCGAAACAGGCGTATCCGAGATGCGGCATTATCTGACCCATTGAATAGAGCGTGTAGTCGATATCACCGTACTGCATTTTCAGATAGTCGGCTGCGCAGATCGTGCGAAGCGTTCCGTCGCCCTGGTAGTGTCTCTTCTCAGGGACCAGAGGGGCGGACGTCCAGGAGAAGAGGACGGCTTCCAGGCCGGCACCACAAGAGAACGTCTCTCCGTAGGTTCCCAGCGAGGTGATGTTGTAGTCGTCCACTCGCTTCACCGTCGCCATGAATTCAGAAGCGCCGTACTCGCTCTCGAGGTCGGCAGTGACGTAGTGAATCTGCCGACAGTAGGTCACTTTGTTCGCCGTGTTCGGAACGCATTCAACTGTGAACGTCGCTCCGAGCAGAATGCTGTTGTAGTACCAATTGAAGTCGGATCCTTCGCCGACGCAGGTTAGTTCGGAAAACACCGATGTTTCATCGTCAATCTGAGAACAAAATAAACTGTAGACAAGTGGAGGGGTGAATGAGACGAGCTCACCTGAAAACTGAAGCTTCCGATGCGAATGAAAATGCCCGCATCGGGAGACGTTGGACATTGAACTGTGAAGATGTCGAACAGATCCTTCGCCAATTGCCCCTTTGCTCCGCCAGAGCTACCCGGCTGTGAGCAATGTGCGTACTCGGGTTCCGCCTGACACGCGAACTTTGGATTGTCGACGATGGTGCCTCGGTAGCGGTAGTCCTTGCCGCTCCCCTTGTCGCGAGTGAAATCCGTTTTGAGAAGGAACTCGACGTTCCTCTTCTGCCCTCCGGGAAAGATTCTGCGGAGGAAGACGGGCGGTCCGTTGTCGCGGAACATCATCAGATAGCCGACCTCGAACTCGTCGGGCAGGCTGTCACACGTGGCTCCGATGATGCACGACTGCTCGGTCTTGTCGTCAATCGCTCGCATAGTCGGCTTGAAAGTGGGCCGATTTCCCAAATAGGCGCCGTGAACGTTGTTCCGAACTCCCGCCTGATCGATAGTGTCCGCAATCGGACACCTCACTTCTGCGTTCGGATCGAAACAGGCGTAACCGGGACGAGGCATCTCTTGACCGAGAGCGAAAAGGGTCAGGTCGTCCCACAGATCGTAGGAGGTCGCGAGTGGCGACGGTTGACAGTAGGTTCGGAGAGTTCCGTCGCCCTGGTACTGCCGCGCTTCCGGCACGATCGGAGCGAGGTGCCACGAGAAGAAGACGACGCTGAGGTTCGGCGCGCACTTGAACGTCTCTCCGTACACGCCGAGCGAGGTGGTCGTGTAGTTGTCGACGCGTACCACCGTCTTCATGAAGCCAGTCGGATCGTACTCGGCCTCGTCTTCCTTCTCGACATACTTCACACTCGCACACGCGTCAGGGTTGTTCGCTTTACCGGGAGCACACGTCGCTTCGATGTGAGTCCCTAGCGGCCTGCCCTCGTAGTACCAGGAGAAGGTGTCGTTCGGAGCCTGGACACACGTGATTTCTGTGTTGAATCGGTTCTCGTCGTCCAACTGGAAATCGCCGGCTCCGCTTGTACGAAGGACTACGCCTGCGCCGGTGGGACAGCTCACTTTGAAGTGATCGATGAACCCGCCCATGAACATGAGGCCCGCGCCGCCCGAGGTGGTGATCGGCTGGCACTTTCCGAAGGCGTTATCCTCTTCCTGACACGCGAACGTCGGATTGTCGACGACCATCTGGCGATAGCGATAATCCTTGCCCTCGCCTTTGTCACGCGTGATTTCCGTGACGTAGTTGGTGTCTTTGGCGTCCTGTCCGCCGGGCCAGAATCGTCGCAAGAAGACGGGCGGTCCGTTGTCGCGGAACATCATAAAGTAGACGAGCTTGTCGGTTGTCCGGTTGCAGTTGAACTCCAACACACAGTTCTGGCCCGGCAAATCGCGGAACGCCATGTTTGGAAGGACGGAATTCCTTTGCGAGAGGTACTTGTTGTAGGGATTCTCGAACGTGTTCGAGTTGATGAACTGCGGAGTCGGACACACCTCCTCTGGGTTCACTTTCAGACATCCCGACACAAAGTAGGGTAGGAAGGGGAGGAACGTAATCAGCCGTTTCATTCCAGAGATTCCAAATGTACTGATGGCCGAAAGATCTCGGCTTTACATACAGAGAGAGGAGAACTGATGAATATGCAATTAGGCACGATATTATCTATGTATTGAACTTATAATTGGTCTTTTGTTCGAATGTATGTAGTTTCGTTCATACCATGTTTGTTGCATCAAAAAATGTTGGTTGTGGTTTCGTCAAATCGCCGTGCATAGCTGTCATGTAGGCGTTCGAGTTTTTCGGGATCCATCCACGGATTCGAGTCATACCGTGGAACAACCAGGTTTCATCGAAGTAGCAGATGAAGGCCCCCGTGATTCCTTGGGCACGCCAGTCGATGATGTCGTTCCGGGTCGCCGTTAACGGATTGAACGTCTTCAACTTGTAGCACAGCTCTAACGAGATCAAAATCTTTCGCAGCGTCGTTCTCCCATACCCAAAGCCGATTTTCTTTTTCAGATCAGACAACAGGCTGTCGAGCGTGAAGTTTCGGTCCATCCGATAGCAACGCTGGACGTGCTCCATAATGGCGTTCTTCTGATCCATCGGTGATAAGGCTGATAACCACGTCCGCGGAGTGATTAACACTGAAAAAGACCGTAAATGCGGTTAGAAAGTAAAAAATAAGCGCTTCGAAGTGAGAAAAGGAAATGTACGGACAATTTTTGCACTTTTCTATATAAGTCAATAAAAATAACACTTTGCAGACAAAAATAGTTTTTTTTTAAAGTGAATCGTACGAGGAAATACGAATATTTTCGGTAAAAAGAAGCGAAAATGAGCGATAATTTAACCGATAAATTTGAATTTTCATCGGCCAGAGTACGGTAAGCGGCGTCGCGTGGTGTTTGCAGACCGTTTGCAGACTGTTTGCAGACAGGGCAGACGCGGTGAGCTCTTCTTGAAACTTCGAGGGGCCCATTCTCTCGAACGGAACTTTTTCTGAGCACATAACAAGATTGAAAATAGGTAGAAGTCACTATTTATTTTCAAATTCTTCAAATATTCTCATAAACGGCGACACAACCGAACGCCGGCTCGGAGAGCATCACGCCGTCGATGTACCAGAATCTGGTGGAGAGCGTCGAGTTGACGGCCGACGGCGGCAGTTCGCAAGAGAGCCCCTGTCCCGAGTAGACGATCGGCTCGAAGTTGCGGCTGAAGAGCATCGGTTTGTTGGCTCCGCCACACACGAGGCTCGGCTGGCAGGTGGAGGAGTAGGTGAGAAGGCCCGACTGGGGAGTGTAGTTGGGGAAGCGGCTCGCGTAGGGACTGATGTACACTTGCGACAGTTTGTTGTCCGTCGTGATCTTCTCGATTGCCGGGCATCCGCAGATCGAGCCTAGAGGGAACATTTGTTAGTTCATCGAAACTCGTTGGTTCAAATATCGATTAAACGCCGATGCCAATCTACCTGTGTTTACAGAGTAGACACCACATCTGACGCGCAAAAGGACAGCGTTAACAATGGTTGTTTTTGGCTTCAAATTCAAGGAAACACCCATTGCGCGTCGGATGTGGTGTCTAGTCTGCAAACACAGCTACGGTACATTGCAGAAAGCATCGGCGTTTCGTCGGTTTTTCTACGAATTTCGAGGAAATAATCGATACTATAACCGTGATTCATGTTTCAAACGCGCTCCATTGAACGCAAGCCAAATTTCCAGGTGGCGGCGGCGAAATTCTTTTCTGTTTCCGTCCGTTTTTCTCGATTTTCACCCGATTTTCTTCATTTTTTCGACGAAAAAAGTTGAAATTTTGGTTTAAGGGCAGCTTATCAACATTTTCATTCAGTTTTACCCGAAAAAAATGAAGGAAATCGGGCGAAAATTGGCGAAAAACGACAAAATCTCGAAAAGAATTTCGGCCGAGGCGAAGTACTGTCTCAGCGGGGCGCGTTTGAAACACAAATCACGGCTATAGTAGGCGTTTCCGATGAATTCGACCCCAAGCGGAATGGGCGTGAAGTGGCACTACGAAGGTGGCTTACTGAAAACCGAATTGGAGCCGTCCACCAGATTCACGGGATCTTTGCAATTGATTCGGGGATTGGTGAGCGGAATTCCGTTGTAATACCAGTCTCTCGCCACGCATTCTATCGACTCGACGAGATTTTCAGACGGGCTCGGCAGCTGAAAACGGTCGGCTTCTTTTGGGACGTTTGAGCTCAGGCCATGCTCACCACAAGATCGTAATCGAGGTTGGCGGTGGTGATGTAGGCGAGATTCGTCGGATCGGGACACTTGACGTCGACGATGTCGCAGACGCCGGGGATTGGCTGCGTGGAGCCGGGGAAGTTGCCGCACATGCACATCTCGCCGTCGGACTGAAGAGCGATGAAGACGTCGTTGAGGACGCCGCCGTTGTAGGTCCACTGCTTGGATGCGGAGCACTCGAGGCCGGAGACGTTGAACGGAGCACGTGTGACGTCGGGCAGGAAGCGACGGTTCTGAAAGTGTCTTCTGGAATGGAGGAAGGAAGGGGTGACTAATGAACTGACAAAGATGGGCGGCGCGTCCGAGCGGAAGAGCATCAAGTAGTAGTTGTCGTTGAAGCACGAAGAGGCGGCGTCCACTGTCACGTCACACGTCTCGCTGACAGTCACAGAAGTGGGATAGAATGTGGTCCGATTGGCCAGATAGCTGCCGTACTTGAGTTTGAGAATCGATGCTTGATTGATGTACTGGATCTGCGGACACGGACATCCGTTCATCTCGATCGGCGGTGGCGGGGCGGTGAGACAGACGAACGCCGCCTCGGAGAGCATGACGCCGTCGACGAACCAGAAGGCGCCGGAAGACCGCGGGTCCACGGCGAGAGGTGTCGCGTGACACGTGACGGGCGGCAGTTTGTCGGGTGTGTACTGCATCGGACCAAAGTTGCGTCCGAAGAAGACGACGTAGTCCGAGTCGGGACAACTGATGACAGGAGAGGAGGAGCAGTCGGAATACGAGACGGACGGGGTGTCGATCGAGAAGTCCGAGTAGTCGCCGTTCATGTCGTAGACGTTCATGTAGCCGTTGTCGGCGCTGATCGCCACAATCTCACGACATCCGCAGTGGTAGGTGTAGGTGGTCGGTCGGAGGTTGTAGACGCTCACCGCATCCGAGCACAACAACTGCACGTTCTCCAGCGCCATTCCGTTGTAGTACCACGTTCCGGAGACACACGTGGCGTCGTCGACGAGTTCTTCCGACGGCCTCGGAAGCATCAGATTGTAGGCCATGTTGAGACTGAACCAGTAGACTTGGTTGGTGACGTTGGGACAGGAGACTTGGAAGACGTCACAGACGGCCGGATCGACTTGAGAGGCACTCGGGAACGAGCCACAGGAGCACAATTGATCGTTGGATTGGAGGGCAAACGACATGTTTCGGACGACGCCGTCGTAGTAGGTCCATTCGAAGGATCCGCCGTCGATTTGGGTGCATTCAAGACCGATCGGGTGGAACGGTGACGGGGTGGAGTCGGGAAAGAATCGGCGATTCTGAAAGGATCCCATGAGAATCAGAGGGAGAAGGACGTGCTTACGAAGATCGGAGGAGCGTCGGATCGGAAGATCATGAAGAAGAAGTTCTTGTTGACTCCCGCGTCCACAGTCACGTTACACTCATCCGTGACAGTCACAGAGGCGGGATCGAGGACAGTGCGACCAGACAGATAGCTGCCGTATTGGAGGTTTTGAATGCCCGCCTGATCGATTAATCGGATCTGCGGACACTTGCAGCCGTTCATCTCGATCGGCGCCGATTGAGTGGAGACGCAGGCGACGGCGGGCTCGGACAGCATGACGCCGTCGACGATCCAGACGCTGGCCGGATAAGTGGACCAGAGGATAAGAGGGTTTTGTTGGCACACCATCGGAGGCAGGTTTCCAGCGGTGTACTGTAACCGAAGTGTTTACTGCGTTTTCAGCTCTCATATCTTGGAAAATAGAAAAGCTGGAGAAAAGTTGTCAACTGACAAATTGAAGCCAACAAGTCAAGGAACATTTAGTTAATTGACTCCTTTCTTCCGTCTCTTCTAGTTTTGAAGATATGACCTCTGAAACCCTAACTATTAGGGAGTTCGCTCAGATGGAATATGAAGATCAGAAAGATTCGAAACGGTTCCCAACCCACCTTCATCGGTCCAAAGTTTCTGCCGAAGAAGACGATTTGGTCGTGAGAGTTGGGACACGTGACAACCGGAGTGGTGCAGTCTGCCGGATAACTGATGGTGGGAGTTTCGAGGATCGAGTTCGAGAATGTTCCATCCAGGTCGTAGACTTTCAAAAACTCGTTGTCGGCAGTGATTATCTGCATGTCCATACATCCACAAGTGAAGGCTGAATTGAAGGAAGGTGGAGGGGGAAAGGTTACTGTAGGAGTGGATCTTACTGTAGGTGGTTGTCTCGTTATTGAGCACGCTGATCGGGGAGGAACAGTAGGGTTCGACCTCTCCGATCTTGATGTTGTTGTAGTACCAGGTGCCGTCGACACACATCGCGTCGAGAATTGTTTCACTTCCGAGCTCCGGCAGCTGAAATGAGAGGTGGCCGAGGTGAGCGGAAACCTAGGCCAACCGTACCACGAGAGGATACTCCAGATAGGGACTCTTCCAGTACTGAGCGAACGTCTCGTTGGCACATTCAATGTCGAATATGTCATAGTTCGAGTTGTAGATCGTTCCTATACGACCAGGAAACGCGGAACACGTGAAGCTTTCGCCGCTCTGGAACGCGAACGACATGTTGTAGACGTTGCCGCCAAAGTATTGCCAGTGGTAGACGCCGTTCGACAGAGCGCACTTGAGGCCCGGAGGATTGAACGGCCCACTGACGCCCTGCGGAATGCGTCGACTCTGAAATGGGACACCTCCGGTATCACATCACACAAACGGGCCCCCTTACGAAGATGGGCGGAGCTCCGGAACGGAAGATCATGAAAAAGGACTTGGAGTAAGTGATTCCACTGGTTGTGACGGTCACGCTACAGTCATCCGTGACAGTCACGTTTGTTGGAGAGGCGGTCGGCCGATTGGCAAGATACTCAGAGTAGGGCAACTTCTGAATGCCCGCCTCATCGATGTACTGGATCTGAGGGCACTGACAAGCGCCCATGGGAGGCAGAGTCTGTTTCTTGGTGAGACAGACGAACGCCGCCTCGGAGAGCATGACGCCGTCGACGAACCAGAATGTGCCGGAAGTCGGCGAGAAGGGGGCGAGAGGTGTCGTGTGACACGTGACGGGCGGCAGTTTGTCGGGCGTGTACTGCATCGGACCAAAGTTGCGTCCGAAGAAGACGACGTAGTCCGAGTCGGGACAACTGATGACAGGAGTGGAAGAGCAGTCGGAATACGAGACGGACGGGGTGTCGATCGAGAAGTCCGAGTAGTCGCCGTTCATGTCGTAGACGTTCATGTAGCCGTTGTCGGCGCTGATCGCCACAATCTCACGACATCCGCAGTGGTAGGTGTAGGTGGTCGGTCGGAGGTTGTAGACGCTCACCGCATCCGAGCACAACAACTGCACGTTCTCCAGCGCCATTCCGTTGTAGTACCACGTTCCGGAGACACACGTGGCGTCGTCGACGAGTTCTTCCGACGGCCTCGGAAGCATCAGATTGTAGGCCATGTTGAGACTGAACCAGTAGACTTGGTTGGTGACGTTGGGACAGGAGACTTGGAAGACGTCACAGACGGCCGGATCGACTTGAGAGGCACTCGGGAACGAGCCACAGGAGCACAATTGATCGTTGGATTGGAGGGCAAACGACATGTTTTTGACGACGCCGTCGTAGTAGGTCCATTCGAAGGATCCACCGTCGATTTGGGTGCATTCAAGACCGATCGGGTGAAACGGTGACGGGGTGGAGTCGGGAAAGAACCGACTATTCTGAAAGGATCCTATGAGAAACTGGTAAAAGAGACAAGCTTACGAAGATCGGAGGAGCGTCGGATCGGAAGATCATGAAGAAGAAGTTCTTGTTGACTCCCGCGTCCACAGTCACGTTACACTCATCCGTGACAGTCACAGACGCGGGATCGAGGATAGTGCGACCAGACAAATAGCTACCGTATTGGAGGTTTTGAATTCCCGCCTGATCGATTAATCGGATCTGCGGACACTTGCAGCCGTTCATCTCGATCAGACTCGATCCGACAATCAGACAGCATTCCACTTTGAAATGGAGGAGAAGAAGTAAAAAGAGGGGAAGGAGGGGAATCGGATGTTTCCACATTTTGAAATGACTGCCGATTCAGTGGATGGTTTCAGAGGGAGATTCGCAAATGAATATTCAATCAGGGTCACTTTCGCACAGTCTGTTTCATTGATCGATCGGTGCAAAGATCGAACTCACTAATGAATTCGGGACAAGACACGCGACGCGACCGCTCCGCATGACTGATAACGCCATGACCTCCAACTCGTTATCACGTTCTCTGCTTTTCTCGAGCCCCTCAGCTCCTCATTACCCCTCTCTTTCACTGGAATTCGTTTCGAATGGTGCTCTTCAAACTGTTCCATCTGCTCAAAAAGGACGCGCTTCTCACATGGCGCTCCAAACTGTGGACACTTTTCGAGCTCCTCCTACCGCTTCTGCTCATCATTGCGCCGGCGCTTCTCGTGAAACACGTGAGAGAGAGGCACGCCTTCTTTCTTCTCATCTTGAACGCGTTGCAGCTCATCGATCGAGTCGGAAATCAGTTGGCGTCGATCTCCAACCAGCCGTCGTTTCAGAAGGACATCTATTCGCCGTTCATCTACGTCTCCGGATGCGGTGTCGGCGCGGCGAAAGTCAAAAATTAGTGAGTTTGAGTTTCAGTTCTTGATGGAAGTGGACTTTGAGAATCCGGAAGTCGGAAGTCGGAAATCGGATTTCCGCCCAACCCTGGTCAAAACGTTTTTTTGAAAAATCGAAAATTCCGCTCTGTATGGCGGGAAAACTGGCTGTTTTCATCTTTTTTCAAGCGAAAATACCATTGAAATTCGAAAATCTACGAATTACCGTAACCATCGGCACTGAAACCGGCAAATCGTGGCGAGACCCGTGCGGCTGGCATTTTTTCGGATTTTCGAAATTTTGAGTTGAAATTTTTAAATATTGGATCGAAATTTTTTCCGAAAAAATCAATGAATGTCGGTTTCATTACGACCCCATGGGGAGTAAACAGGGTACGTCAGTAAATACGCTCTATTGCACACCCGTACAGCTGAAAAACGACTGCCACCGTAACGTATGGGTCTCGTCGCGTATTTTACGTCTGTCTTGTTGGAAATGTGCTGGATTTTGATTTACGCGGGGCTAAACAGTGAGCTTCCGTACAAACGGAGCATCGTTGGAATTAGTTTATTGACATTGGGCCCGAATTATCAGTAGAGCGCATTTACTGCAGTACCCTGATAACAGCCCGTCCAATAAACAATTCAGCATGGCGGACAGTGAGCTCTCGTTCTACGAGAAAGACATTCTCGCGTTCGAACGTGTCAACCGTCGCAAGATCATCAAAAAGGTTCGCGTCGCCGAGTGCGGCAATCACACGGACGTCGCATTCAGCATGGAACGCAATCTGAGCAGCACTCTCACGATTCCGCTCGTCGGCGACACCACCGAGTTTGTGCCCTTCTTTTTTTCTCGAAAACGAGAAGAGATGGGACAAAGTTGTCAACTAACAAAATGTTCCTCGAGTTGTCAGCTATATTTTGTCAGTTGACAACTTTCCCCCATCTCTTCCAGTTTTCAAGATATGACCTCTGAAACTAAAAGTCTCGATGTGCATCTGAATTCCAGAAAGAGCTACATGTTTCTCGGCTATCAGTACATGATGAACAAGATCTTCTTCGGCCTAATGTGGCGTATAATGGACCATCGAAACATGTACGCGAGGGCTCAGTCGGCTGCTCCGGCCGGCTCGAAACTCGTGCTTCCCAAGGAGAGCCTCCGAAATTTGACGGTGCCCAACTTTGACAACAAACTGTTCACACTGCCGCGACCCGAGTTTCCGCCCATCTCGAGCTTCGTCCTCCTCGCGTTTCCGTTCATTTACGCCGTCTGCATGACGTTGCCGGTGATCAGTGTGACGAGAAACATGATGGTCGAGAAGGAGAGCATCAAGGTGAGAGCCCCCGTGTGTGCTCATTCTCAGACTCCTCCCTCTTGTAGCCGTACCTGACGACGATCGGACTTCCCACGTGGCTCTTCTACGTCGAGCACTTTCTGTTCGGCGTCATGAAGTCGTCGCTGCTCGTGTGCTCGTTCTCGCTCGTCTGGGTCTTCATGATTCGCAACTTTCCGTTCGTCGTCATGCTCGGCATCTTCGTCTACACACTCAACGCCATCTCGCTCGCCGTGCTCATCTCGACCGTCTTCCCGTCGGTGAAGCGGGTCGTCGAGGGAATGGTGCTCATTTGGCTCGGCTCGCTCGCCTCGAGCATTCTGTATCCGGGCCGCGGCGACGCGATCCACTATCTGCTATCGGTGAATCCGAATCACGCGTTTGGCAACTTCATCACGGCTGTCACGTATAGAGCCACGGCTGAAGGTGAGCATTACGGTGGCCACGTGGAAGGTGAGAAGACGTTGACAGGTATGACGATGGAGGCGACGTTCGACTCGAAAGTGGCCAACATCAAACCGGCCGGCTTCTACCTCATCTACATGTTCGTCAACGCCATCTGGATGCTCGTCCTGTCGATTTTCATGGAGAAGATGTTCACGCTCATCGGCAACTTCTTCGTCAAAACATTCTGGGGAGGATGGGCAAAGTTGAAGACGTCAGTGTTGAAGACGAAGCAGAAGAAGACGACGACGGGAATCGGGACGGACGAGACGATTCTGAAGTGTCAGGAGGCGTCGTTCGACAAGAAGAACAACGAGAAAGCCGACATTGAACTGCACGGTCTCGTCAAAGTGTTTCCGAACGGAGAGCGAGCTGTCAACGGGCTCACGATGAAGGCGATGCGGGGACACGTGTCCGTTCTGCTGGGACACAACGGATGCGGCAAGAGCACCACTTTCCAGATGATCACAGGCGTGAGCAAACCGACGCAAGGTTCGGTTTTCCGATGATTGTTCGGTGGAGCGCACTTGCAACATCATCACCACCGTTTTGCAGGCAAAGTGTCGATTGGCGGTGTGGACGGACGGACGAAAAAGGCGCGAAAGTGTCTTGGATACTGTCCCCAGTACAATCCCCTTTACGAGAAGCTCACTGTCTCGGAGCATCTCGAGCTGATCAACGCGCTGAAGGGCGGCAAATGGAAGGGCCTGCAGGAGGAGATTGACTCACTTTTGGAGCAAATCGATCTGAAGGACGTGCTCGTCGGCGAGCTCTCGGGTGGCATGCGACGCAAACTGTGCGTGTGCATGGCGATGATCGGCGGCAGCCGCGTGATTCTGCTCGACGAGCCGACGGCCGGAATGGATCCGGGCGCGCGGCAAGACGTGCAGAAGATGTTGACGGCGGTGAAGAAGGATCGGACGATACTGCTCACGACGCACTACATGGACGAGGCGGAGAAGCTCGGCGACTGGGTGTTCGTCATGTCGCACGGGAAGATGGCCGCCTCCGGATCCGTTCATTTTCTGAAGCGACAGTACGGCGAGGGACTCCTGCTCACGCTTATCTTCAAGAACGGATCCAATCTTAAAGAGTCGTACAAGTTGTCCCTCGAAGTTTGTCAGTCGTTCATCAAGTCCGCCAAGATTGTGAGTCCGTGCAAAAAACCTGGGAGAAAGTGTAAATACGCTCTATTGCACACCGATTTACGCGTGGCTGAACAGGGCGCGATAGCCGTACACACGGAGCATCGTAGGAATTAGTTTAGGTTCATTGGATACAAATTATCAACAGAGCGTGTTTACTGACGTTACACTTGTACTCCCCGTACCGTACTCATAGACACTGAAAACGGCAAATCGTGGCGAGACCATCGATTCTCTCTTCAGAAAGACGAACGAGGTCAGATGATGGAGATCAGTTTGGCGGAAGATCAGAAGCAAAAACTGCCCGACCTGCTCAAGTGTCTCGAGGCGATCACCGAGAAATCGTTGTGGTCGGCGGCTCTTCTGGCTCTTCCCCGCGACCTGCAGGGCCGAATCCAGCGGCTCGACATTGTGACGATCGGCGTTTCGATGAGCTCTCTCGAGCAAGTCTTCATTCGGATCGGCGACGAGTGCGACGAGGTGGTGGAGCAAAAGAAGGCGAGCCTTCGGAAAGAGACGCATCGCGCCAAGTTCCACGCGTTGATCGCAATCAAAAAGAGTGCGGTTGTGGTGATGCTTCACGGGTTACTGTAGTAGTTTCGATTCAGAGCCGGCTCACAAAGGCATCTTGCTGGCACTGCTCGTCATGATTGCTCTTCTCGAGAAGCGAGTCTACTACTTGTTCCGGAACTTCACACAGATCCTCCTCCAAATCGGTCTCCCTCTCGCGGTCCTCTGGTATTTCGCCGAACTGTTTCATGTGATGAAAGACGATCCGTCGATAAGTGAGAAGGGGAGGAGGAGGGAGGGACTAGAAAACACACGTTCTCATCTCTTCCAGCCAACATGATCGAGGTGGAGTCGTTGGATCTTTCCCAGTATCCACGTTCCACTGTCATCGTGCAACAAGAGGATCGGAACGAGACACGTCTTCTCAGATATCTGGAGACGTTCGAGAATCTGCATCTGATCGAGGAGGATTTCGGCAAGAACGTCTCCGAGTTGGTCACCCAGTACTCGGCGGTCAGTTTCCCTTTTTACCTTGTGCGCTGTTTTCTGCGATCTACCGTAGTTGTGTTTACAGAATAGACACCACATTTGACGCGCTTGTTTTATTATTTTCGTTTCGGATTCAAAAACATCCATTGCGCGTCAAATGTGACGCCTATTCTGCAAACACAATTAAGCCTTCAGGGCCTTCAAAAGCTCGGCTTCATCATCCAACTCGACGTCGACGCCGTCACCTCCGTCCACTACAACGACGACAATCCGAAGAATGCGGCGATTCTGATGAATCTGCTGGCGACGTGCATGTATCTGCGATTTCCGGCCACGTGGCACTGGACACGCGATCTGCCGCACATCTCGTCGCAAATCTTCTGGGTGCTCACCGAGAATCGATCGGCCAACGCGACGTTCATGGACTTTCTGACGTGGATGATACTGTTCGCGACGATCA
Organism: Caenorhabditis afra; assembly: GCA_963570955.1. NCBI lineage: Eukaryota > Metazoa > Nematoda > Chromadorea > Rhabditida > Rhabditidae > Caenorhabditis > Caenorhabditis afra. The sequence goes on from OY751532.1 coordinate 7,739,319, forward strand.
TCGCCGGCGTCGTCGTCCAGTCGGCCGTGTTTCTGAGCGAGGAACGTCTGTGCAAGTTTGTCCATCAGCAGACGTTGACGGGTCTCTCGGCGGCCACCTACTGGACGATGGCCTTCTTCTGGGACCTGATCGTCTACTCGCTCGTCACGGCGTACATGGTCGGTATGGTGATGTGGTACGAGGAGTTTGACGGACACATTCACGAGTAAGACTACAGTAACCCCCTTCCATCTCTCTTGCTCACTTCATCGTTCCAGAATAGTGGCTCTTCTGTATCTGGTGCTCGCGTTCGTCGCGCCCGTCGTCTACATCGTCTCCACGTGGGTCGGCTCGCCGACGAAGAGCTCGTTCCTACTGTACATGTACCTGACGATTCCCTACCTCCTTCTGTGCGTCGCGTGGCAAATCATGTCCGGATCGAAGATCGATCCGGACCGGAAATGGACACAGATGGTGTTCCGAATCGTTCAGCCGACGTTCGGGCTCATCTTTGGCGTGCTCAAAATTGCGGCCGTCACGTATGGGCTCACACTGACCAAGGTCTATCAGTTGACATCGATTTGGGAGATGGACGGACTGCGTGAGTGGTTGATGAGGGTGGTCGTATCGGATTACTGTACTCACTTTCCAGTCATCGAGATGATTGTCATGGGCTCGGCGGCCTTGCTGCTCGTCGTCTGTCTGCTCACGAAGTCGACAAAGTGCGTCAAGTATTGTTGCTGGCGCATTTTCAGTGGCAGAGCAAAACCACGGGCTCGGATTCCATATGTAGGTCGAACAGTAGATCAAAAAACGTTTTGCTGCTGCTCATTTCAGAAGGATTTCGAGCCGTGCGCCGCAGTGGACGAAGAGCAAAAGATGATACCGAAGGTGGACACGCGGGAGAAAGTGCTCGTCGTGCAGAATCTGACGAAGGACTACCGCAAGTTCCGCGCCCTCAACGGGCTCTCGGTGACGGTGGCTCACGGCGAGTGCTTCGGACTGCTCGGCGAGAACGGCGCCGGCAAGACGACGACGTTCGACGTCATCACAGGCCTCACCCGGCCCTCGGGCGGCAGCGTCCTCCTCGACGGCAAGAACATTGCCAAGAAGAAGATCCGTCTCGGCTACTGTCCGCAGTTCGACGCGATGCTTCCCCAGTTGACGGGACGGCAGACGTTGCGCATCATGGCACGTCTTCAGGGATACCGAAACGTGAAGGAGGTCGTCGAGAGTGTGCTCGATTGCGTCGGCATGAAAGAGCACGGCGGGAAACAGATCAAGAACTGTTCGGGCGGTCAGCGACGGAAGCTCTCGGTGGCGGTGGCGTTGATCTCGCGAGCCGAGTGCATCGTTCTCGACGAGCCGACGGCCGGCATCGATCCGCGAGCCCGTCGCGAGCTCTGGGACATTCTGCACGCGATGCGCGAGCAATCGCGCTGCTCCATCGTGCTTACCTCGCACTCGATGGAAGAGTGCGAGGCGTTGTGCACCCGAATCGGCATCCTCCGACGCGGCGAGCTCATCGCGCTCGGCACGAGCCAGGCGATCAAGTCGCAGTACGGCAACACGTTCGTGATGACGTTGGTGCTGAACGGACTGGTGGATCGTCCGATGGTGTGCGAGGCGGTTCGGAAGGAGATGCCGGAGGCGATTCTGAAGACGCCCGAGACGAGTCGAAGCACGTCGCTCGTGTGGGAGTTGGCGAAACGGAAGGACGACAAATGGTCGGAGAAGTACGCGCAGGTGGAGCGGCTCGCGAAGGCGTCGGCGGTGAAGGACTACATTCTGACGCAGGCGTCGCTCGAGGACACCTTCATCCGGCTCAACAACGCCAATTGAGAAGACGTCGGTGGATAGAAGCCAATCGAGTCAATGGAGAACCCTTTTGTTTTGTTCAATTGAACTTGAACTTTTTACTCAATTTTTGGAATGAAAGAGTGTTCTTCGAGTATCCAGCTCATCTGAAGTGGAGCACGATGGCACGACGATTGGGGTGACGGTTGTTGAGAAGAAAAGAGAAGACGTTCAGAAGACGTCAGGGTACAAAAGAATTTTTAAAAAATGGAACTTACCGGGGTCTTCGTCTTCTCCACGAGCATCTACAGTATCCAGAGAAACATCGGATGAGGGGGAAAGAAGACGTTTAGAAGACGTCAGTAGAAGTGAAAAAGAGCCTATGAGCTCCCAAACGGAGAGAAGAGCTCCAACGAGGAGAAGCACAGAAGCGGAGAAACGACGTCCAATAGTAGACATGCTCATTTTCAGAAGTAGAATACGAACGACGGAATGTCAAATGAAGACTCTCTCTCGCAGCGAAGACGTCGTTAAGGAGGGGGGACCTCGGAAAGAGGGGGCGGGGCCTACCTCCCCCCCACGAGCATCTACAGTATCCCGAGACACATGAGGGGTGTCGATGTGAAAAACAAGAGATGACGTGGCAAGAAGAGGTGACGGGCAATGTGCCAAGTTTCTCAAAGACAAGACAAGTTCATTTGAAGGAAGGATAATAGGAGAAGACGTTCGATTCATCAGAAGGGCGCGTCGGGACGTGGCGACGGCCAAACGATTCGGATTCTTCGTTTCTGGAAGTTGACGACCCGGAAGAACTTTATCTGCACAAAGAAGGCGTCGTGGGGGAGAAGAGGTTCTGCTCACCTTGGAAACACTGTGCGGATCCCTCTCGTGGAAGACGAATCGCTCGTCTTCGAACTTCATTCGCTTCATGTCGTCCCAACTCAGAACACCGCGCAGAAGACGTACGACAGCGTCGCCGAACGTCTCCGGACTCTTGACGACCAGTGTGGCCCACTCCTCGGGCTCCAGCTCAATCAGAGTGCTCGCCCAGTACCACTGACCACTGGCGCGCTTCTGAAACGAGATTTGGCTGGAAGGCGGGCTGGAAGGCGTCTACCTTGATGCACCATTCGCGCGAGTCGACAGTTCCGACCACAATCGGTTTCAGATTGTCTCTGAAAAAGGGAATTGGTCTGAAATCGCTGAAATTGCTTGAAATCGAACCGTCCGGAAGGAGGAGGAGCCGGAATCGCGGCGGCGGCGGCAGCGGCGGGAAGCATGTCTCGATTTGGAATGTGGATTTTGATGGGAACGAGAGAGACGTGATGTGGAACGTGACACGCGTCATCGTCGACCTCGTGAACTTTGAGAATCTTCTTCTCTGGACGTGAACACAAAGTGGAGATGTCCCGTGACGTCTTCTGACAGTGGAACGTCATCCAAAACCTCTTTTGATGAATCCCACGTCTTCTCGTTTTCCCACCTTCCTTCGTATAAACGGTTTCTCATTGTGTCTCGTTGACAACTTGGCACATTGCCTGTCACCTCTTCTTGCCACGTCATCTCTTATTTTTCACATCGCCACCCCTCCTGTGTCTCGGGATACTGTAGATGCTCGTGGGGGGAGGTAGACCCCGCCCCCTCTTCCCGAGGTCCCCCCTCCTTAACGACGTCTTCGCTGCGAGAGAGTCTTCATTCGACAGACCCGTCGTTCGTATTCTACTTCTGAAAATGAGCATGTCTACTATTGGACGTCGTTTCTCCGCCTCTGTGCTCCTCCTCGTCGGAGCTCTTCTCTCCATTTGGGAGCTCATCTCGGTAAGTTTCTGGGCTTGTTGTCTACTGACGTCTTCTGAACGTCTTCTTTCTTCCAGAGTCTCGTCTCGAGAACCGCGCCTCTCACCCGTCCGTCGTCGTCGTGCTCCACTTCGGATGAGCTCGATCCGAACTTCCGGCTCCCTTACTCGACCGATTCGGAGCCAGAGGATGGAATGACGTCTTCCGGATACTCGACGGAGCCGGAAATTGATTGGGAATGGGAGCAGTGTGAGTGATTCTTCCTTATTTCCCTCTTTCGAACTTTATTTTCAGACAAGATCAGTGTGGCTCCCAGAGGCCCGGTGCCAGAAGAGCACGTCCTCATGACGGTGTCGTGCCCGCGCACCGACTTCTACGTGAAGGCGATCTGTGACACGGAGAGGACCGTCGTCCAGTTGGCCACCTTCTCGCCCTCCGCCGACGGATTCTGGAAGTGGCGACTGACGACGTGCGACGAATACATCCGTCGGATCGAGAAGAGTCTGCGGATCGCCGGCTGTGACATTCCTTTCGCCATGTGGGAGACAGCCGAGGAGGAGGAGAGTCTTCTGGAGATCCTCGACGATCTGAACAATCTGGCGGAGCAGCTGAACGGGTCACAGGCCGACGATGAGGACGAGGATAGAATCGACGACTTCATCATCGATCGGATGTCACGTGGAACCGAGGAGGGGCTGCTCTCTGAGGCCGACGACGACTTCTTCCCGAACGAAGACGTTGAGATGGAATTCGATATCGTTCAGGTTCAGGCTCCGAACGGTCACACTTGTCACGCTTTCGCCTAGACTCTTTTGTCACTTTTTATCACTTTTTCCATGCTTCTGTATTTTTTTACTGCTGTTACTTCTGTTTGTAATAAAAAAATTTTTTAAAAACACAAAGAGAGTGTATTTAAAAATCAATAAATCGGGAGCCACGAAAATCGATTTGAATATTCATGAGACCGAGAGTGTCTGTGTGGAGGAAGTGTTCCGATTCCGAAAAGCACAAAACTCATCGGAATGATATTTCTCCTCCTCCTATTCCTTCCGATTCTCGCCGACTCGTGTCTGGTTCCCAACGGTTGCGGATGCTTGAAAATCCAGACGATCACGGCGTCGCAGATTCAGAAGCAGCCGCTCTCGAGCTTTCTCGGCCTCCGCACGACGGTGTCGCCCTCGTTCACCGTCGACGACGCCTGCCGGATCACGGTGGACGTGTCGAAGATGTCGTCGAACAACTTCTTCTTCATGATCTTCCGTCAGGACGCTCCGCCGATCTTCGTGAGTGCTTTCACTGATCCTTATCGATTGGGAGGGTAGCTCAGTCGGTCACAGATGACTCGTGGGGGAAGCATGACGGGTCGTGCTTCCGCATGAAGCTTCCGTATTCCACCCGCGCGGACGCACCCGCTAGGAGACGGATTCCATATGCGAGCGCTATGGAAGCATAGTTGCGAGGACCCGGAAACATGTCCGTTATGCTTCCGGCGCAGGTCATCTGTGGTAGTGATGACTGCTGGCGAAGCAGAGGTCACAAGTTCAAGTCCGTCCTCAACCGCCAGGTTCACCAAGCCTCCGAATAAGAAGTAGATCAATCTACGAAGATTAATCGGTCACTATCCCCAGCCCTGAAGTGACTTAAACCAGGCTCAGCGGGACTCCCGGTTCCGCAGTTCGTTAACACTTTAAGGACAGATCGATCTTCAATCTTCAATCTTTCAGAGTCGTCGATTCCTGACGGCCGCCTCGAAGAGTGTCAAGTTCTCGCCCACTGGCATTTCGTGTGTCAAAGTGGCCAACGAGTATCAATGGCAGTACTACGGAGGCGAGGTGAAGGGAATGTCGTTCGCGATGCAGGCCGCCGAGTGCGGATGTACCGGATTGGCGAGATATAACGGCGTCAAAACGACTACAATCAGCTCGTGTGACGTCATTCAGGCGACCTGCGCGGCTAAAACTGTGCCTAATTTCCAGCTCGCTCCCAAAAATATAGTCACGGTTTGTTGAAGAAGAAGTGGAAGAAGACACCCGAACGCTTCCCATTTCACACAGAAATCGCTGGCGTCGACGCAGAGAATCGATGATTTGACGTGTGTCAAAGACACGTGGTACTTCAATCAGGTCGCTTTCAATAATATCGGATGTGTGCCCCCGCAGCTGATGTTTTCCACCCAGCCGCTTAGTAAGTTTGTGTCTGATTCTGGAACTCCATAGACGTCGATTCCAGAATCCTACTGTCAGTGCATCCAAGTCGAAGGTTTCCCCACATTCGCTCCCGCTTTGATGTCATCCCCGTACCCGAAGATACCGCTATCTTACCTCACGACGTACACGTACCGAGCCGGATCAGTCAAGTACGACACTTCCAAATGCACTTCGAGTATCGCGTGCTCTGGGACCGACACTCTTCTGATTTTCGGCGTCAATGTGGCTCCAATGATTGTAGGCGTTCTGGAGGGGGGACAAGTGTGACACACTAGTTGACGTGTGACTTACAGTATCCCTACGGTGAGGTACCGTACTCCACGTGTCAGGCAACTCCACTGGCGCCGACTCCATCCGCCGGCTGGCATTTCTGGTTTGTGGACGGAGTGATGCTGTCCAATCCTGTCTTTGGATGTGTTGGTAAGACGAGCATCCGATTCATGAAGACTTCTGGAAGTGAACGTCTTCACAGGGGCTTGTCCGTGCAAATACGCACGTCTTCACTCGTCGAACATTGAACGTCTTGTGAAGAGCTCGCCGTTCTACAGCTACGTGGCTCGCAAACCGTACCAGGCGCCGTCCGACAATCGGAAGGACGTCATCACAGACTGTCCCACCAAAGTGACATGTCCCGCCGGCTTCACTTTGGTCGTTTTTGACACGCAAGCGACTTCTGTGGTATGACGTTGTTGGAAGCAAAGGCAAAAGGCTCATGAAGACAGTTTCAGTTCTCATCCGGCTCAATGTCACTCTCGTGCTCCACGAGCACCAAAAAGTTCACAGTTGACGGCGGAACCGACGTCACCGATTTCACTACCGTACTCGCTCTTTGCGTGGATTTCCGATAGTCCTCAATTTCCCAATAAACCGTACTTACTATTACTGTACTTTTGATGTAGAGAGCGGTCATGACGCGTCTTTCAGGACACAAATCTCGAGAACTAGAAAAGATGGAAGAAAGTTGTCAACTGACAAATTGTAGCCAACAAGTCAAAGAACATTTTGTTAGTTGACAACTTTCTTCTACCCCTCCTAGTTTCCAAGATATGACCTCAGCAACCCCCAACTGTTTGTAAGGGAGTCCAAACTACACACAGTTCCGTTCAAAAGCTCAATGAGCAGAGGTTGACTTTCATTGGTTCCGGATGATTCTAATTGAATATTCATCGACTGTTTCGTTTCGGAATGTAAATGCGAATCGACATAATGTACACCCCCTTTATCGTTCTTTTCACTAATCTTTCTCCAATCAGCTCGGCTCGGTCCCCCCAATGGTCCGACTGATATCCCTTCTTATTTTGTTTTTGACCTACCTCTCCAGTTATGTGGATTCGTGTCTGGTCGTCTCGCAAGAATGCATGTGTCCGCCGATCCAGATGATAGATCAGGCCGGGTTGCGGAAGAACAAATACTCGTCCTACCTCTCGAAAAGGACTACGGTATCGCCCGAAGTCCACGTCAGTCCCACGTGCGAGATTACGGTATCGGTCAGCAACATGACAGATGACAACTTCTACGTCATGATATTCCGCGACGAGGCTCCGCCCATCTTTGTGAGTGAGCTCCATTACGCCAAGAGAGCCCCTCTCATTTCAGTACCGTCGCTACGTCAGTCCGTCCGAAAAGCGACTCTTGACGTACGTCGACCGCGTGACTTGCGTGCGTGACAGGACAGGCGACTATGTGTGGGAGTACTCGGGCGGTAAGATGAAGAACATGTCGATCGCGCTGCAAACGGCCGAGTGCGGATGCCCGCGGGGCTTCTATCAGTACGAGCTGAACGTCACGAACATCTTCGGCACGTGCGACTTGTTCTCCATCGAATTGTCGGCTGGGTATCCGATTGTGAACATGGAGCCGTCGATCCAGAAAGAGCCGCCGTACGCGATCCAAAACGGCGACGAGATCACTGTGAGTCGACGGGAAATTTCTGCAACCTACCGTAAGAGTGTTCGCAGACTAGACACCACATTTGACGCGCAAGCGATATTTTTAGAATTTGAAAGTTTCAAATTGAAACGAAAAACTTGCGCGTCACATATGGTGTCTACTGTGCAAAGTTTGCGGAGTAAATACGGTACCAATCGATATTCTCATGATACACGGGTGACGTCTTCAGAATGCAAGGTTCGCGACCGAATACACGTGCGTCTCGGGCAACTGGTACTACAACAACGTGCTCTTTGTGCTTCCGGTCATCCGTGGCTGGTACGACGGCAGCGATCTCGCCCTGAATGCGTTCGACTACAGTATACCCCTTTTCTTGCACTTCCTCCTCTTTTCCAGCCAGTTCCATCGTTTTCAGAATACCCCTGCGGATGCGTTGACATCTTCCAGTTGAGCACGATCAACAGAGTGCTCCTGGAGCACTTTGACTACACGCACCAGTTCGCGAACTATTCGATTTCAAACGTGACTGTCACGTATTCGGGAGACAACTGCACTCCGAACTTCACGTGCTCGAGCTCCGACGAGCAACTCGTCGTGTTCAGTGGTAACATGGATCCGGTGATTGTGAGTTGTCACGCGTCACGCGTCACACGTCTTTCCATGTTCCAGTACGAGAACGGCGAGCAGCCGGCGATGCAGTGCGATCTGACGCCGCTGGCCAACCTGAACATCATGAACAACGCGTCGTTCCGTCTCTTCTGGTTCCATGAAGGCGTCGCTCTGACGATGCCGACGGTCGGATGTTTGAAGAACACGTTGCCCGAGACGACGGTCTGTCAGTGTCCCGAGATTCGGACGATCGACCGTGACGGCGTCCGGGCGAACCGATACGGCGCCTATCTCGGCGACAGACCGACGTTCGCTCCACGCATTACGGTCAGTCAGACGTGTCGCGTGACAGTGGACGTGTCCGAGATGGAGGCCGACGACTTCTACTTTATGATATTCCGCGACGACGCTCCGCCCATTTTCGTAGGGTTTCCTTCAGCGACAAGATTACGGTAGTGACATTTCAGAATCGTCGTTTCATTTACGTCTCGGACAAATTCCTCAAATTCTCGCCGCCCAACATCGCGTGCACTCGATTCGGAAGCGACGACTACAGATGGACGTACATGGACGAGGCGGAGGGAAGCGAAGTGCGAAATATGTCGTTCGCAATGCAGAGCAACGAGGAGCAATGCGGGTGTGACAAGTGGGACACCTCCACCACCGACGACGACGGAATGGAAGTCACGCTACTCTGGGGCACGTGTGACATCCACGACATTGCCTGTCCGAGCGACGCGCCGACGGGACAGATGTCGCCGGCGAACGGACAACTCCCTGTGGAGACGTTTGTGAGTTGACTCGAAATGGAAGAGATATTGGCAACGTGTCTCCAGGCTCCACGCATTCTGACGGAAGCCACGTGTGTCAACGGCGACTGGTATTACAACGGCGTCAACATGAAGACGCCGTCGTTGAAGTGTGTCGGCGGCAGTTACGGTAGGCTTGACATCGATGATGTGTTTGCAGAATGGACATCACATGTGACGCGCAATAATTGCAATTATTGCGCGTCATATGTGGTGCCTATTCTGCAAACACAAGCAGCGGAGCTTCATCGATTTTTCTCGATGTTTTTCGGTTTTTTGTTGCAGACTGGCCTTGTAACTGCCTTCAGATCTCGCTGATGAACGGGAATCGGCCACTGCTCGAGCAGTACGATGCGGCGAACAAGTTTGCGAACTTTACGATCCGAAACGTCGGTATTGAGTATTCGGGAGCGAATTGCTCGCCGAGCATCACGTGTCCCAAGGCGACAGACTCTCTCGTCCTTTTCACCGCGAATTTGGAACCGATCATCGTTAGTTTCAGCGAATTTCAGCTTGATTTTATCGATTGATTGCGATTCGAGAGAGTTTCAGTACGACGGCGGTGCGGCTCCGATTCTGAATTGTCACAAGACGCCGATGTCGAACTTTTTGAACGAGACAGTGGTTTTGTTGTATCCGGAGGAGATTCTTCGTTTCCAACGCTTCTGGTTTCTGGACGGCGTCGCTTTGAATTCGCCCGCACTCGCTTGCCTCGATGACACGCCGCCGCCGACGCCGTGCGAGTGTCTCTACGAGAGTCTGGACGAGTCGAACATCGAGACGCTCGTCGGAGAGCACTCGTTCTTCCCGAACGTCACTTCGCACGTGTTCCGCGCTCCAGAAGACCGCTGCACTGACGGCTCGTGTCCGGAGCAGGTGGAGTGTGCTCTGAACTACACTCTTGTGATCCTCGACACAGTGGAAGTGCACCTCTTCCCGACTGGAAAGCTCTCGGCTCCACAGTGCTCGGCGAGCACTCAGAATTGGACAGTGGACGGTGGAGCAGTGCTGAGCCGTCTCTTCGCCGTTTGCGTCGACTTCCAGACAGCGGCACCCACAGACTGTGCCTGTACTCACTGGGAGCTCGACGAGCACACCGTGAGCGTCGTGGCTGCTCATCCGTTCTACGAGAACGTCACTTCGCACGGCGTTCACGCGCCGGTCGGAATGTGCGGAGTGACGCCGTGTCCCGGACAGATTCAGTGCTCCGACGGCTACACTCTTGTGATCTTCGACGAGAACGGCGCGAAAGTGATCGAATCGGGAAAGCTCACGGCGCTCTCTTGCTCCGCGAGCACCAAAAAGTGGACGATCGACGACGGCAGCGCGGTCACCCAGCTCTATTCGATTTGCGTCGACTACGCGGGACTCGACGAGGGATGTCAGTGTGAGCACGGATTCCTGGACGCGGAGAACATGGAGGATCTTGTGGGGAACAACTCGTTCTACGCGAACATCACCTCCTATCCGTTTGTGACACCTCTGGACAGTTGCGAAAACGGCGATTGTCCGAATCAGGTGATTTGTGAGGAGGGCTACTTCCTGGCTGTCCTCGACGCAGACGACGTGCACGTCTTCGCTAATGGCAGCACGACTGGTCTTCAGTGCTCGGCGAGCACCAAGAACTGGACGCTTGAGAATGGAGCCGAGCTCGGCGGTCTCTTCTCCGTCTGCATCAACTACGGAAGTACTGTATCTCTCACCCGTCTTCCCAGCCTACCGTAATCATTTCAGTGAGCCCGCAGTGCGCGTGCTCTTACTGGCACCTCGACGAGGAATCCGCGAGCGGCGTGCTCAAACTCCATCCATTCTACCAGAACGTCTCCGGATACGCACGCCGAGCTCCCGAAGACACTTGCTCCGATGCCACGTGTCCGAGCCAGATCGAGTGTGCTCAAGGCTACAGTCTTGTCGTGTTCCAGACAGATGATGATGCCAGAGTGGTAGGCTCCCTCGAATACGATCCATCAGAAGTATGGATGTTCAGATCACTTCTGGAATTCTGTCCGATCTCCGTTGCTCCGTGAGCACCAAGGATTGGCTGCTCACGGATGGTACTCGAATGGAGAGACTCTACTCGCTCTGCGTCGACTTCTCGCATCCAGAATGTCAGTGCGAGCATCAGCTTCTGGACGAGTCGAACATTGAGAGCCTCATCGGAAACCACTCCTTCTACTCCAACGTCACCTCCTACCCATTCCGTGCTCCAGAAGACAGTTGCGACAATGGAGCATGTCCGGAGCAAATCGTCTGTTCGGAAGGATACACCCTTGTGGTCTTCGATACAGAGACAGTCGAGCTGTTTCCAAATGGAAGCACAACTGGTCTTCAGTGCTCGACGAGCACCAAGACCTGGACCCTCGAGAATGGGGCCGTTCTCGGTCATCTGTATTCTGTCTGCGTCGACTACTCGAACACGGATTGCAGGTGCGAGCATCAGCTGCTCGACGAGTCGAACATCGAGGGTCTCATCGGAAATCACTCCTTCTACTCCAACGTCACCTCCTATCCGTTCCGGGGTCCAGAAGACAGTTGTGACAACGGCGAATGCCCGGAGCAAGTTGTTTGTGCTCCTGGATACACCCTCGTCGTATTGGATATGGAGACAGTCGAGCTGTTCCCAAATGGAAACACAACTGGCCTGCAGTGCTCCGCGAGCACCGAGACCTGGACCCTCGAGAATGGGGCCGTTCTGAACCGCCTTTACTCGGTCTGCGTCAACTTCCAAGGTACAGTAACCGCGCTCCGGTCTACCGTAATCAGTACTTCCAGTTTTCCCGCAATGCGCGTGCCCTCACTGGAATCTCGACGAGGCGGCTCTCGAGAATCTCGTCGGATCGCACGCCTTCTACGAGAACGTCTCCTCGTACGAAGTTCGTGCTCCGCAAGAGATGTGCTCTTTGGAGCTGTGTCCGGTCGGCGTCGAGTGCTCCGACGGCTACACTCTGGTCGTTTTCGGCACGGAATCAGTTGAAGTGGTAACGGAGCCAAGTTTCAGACGTTTTCAGTCAATCTCCCCGGTTTCCAGTTTCCATCGGGTCGACTCGAGAACTCGACATGCTCCGTGAGCACCAAGAGTTGGCTGCTCGACAACGGAACCCAAGTCGATCGGCTCTACTCGATCTGCGTCGACTACTCGCGGCTCAAGTGCCAGTGCTCGCCGATTTCAGCCGTTTCCAGCCAGGAAATCGGCGCGCATACAACAGGAAACTATCTGCAAAACGAGCAAATCTGGGCTCCCGAGCTCGGCGGAAACGAGTGCAATGTCACGTTTTCGTGCTCCGGACAACCGGGTGTCGACTCGTACTACACTGTGCTCTTCCACAAGACAGGCGTCATCCACGTGTGTGAGCCGGTTCGTTACCCTCGGATTACTGTAGTTTGCAGATCGATCGAGTCGAGAGCAACTATTCCACGTGGAGTTCGGAGCTCGCGGAGCCGCGATTGGTGCAGGGGCTCGAGTGCGCGAACTCTTCTTCCGGCGGCAATTCGAGCTTCCAGTGGCACTTGTACGGAGCGCCTCTCGAGTCGGTTCGGGCCGCCTGTGTCTCCGATGCCAACTCGTGCAAGTGTCCGTCGATCAACGGATCCGACGCCCTCGGAGCGATCGCTCAGGTCTCCGAAAGATCGCGATCCGCCGACCACTGCGGTCTCTACGAAGTCAACTGTCCGGATCCACGTCGCTACTCCCCTAAACTGATATCTGCCGATCTGAATCCGATCCCTCTACTGGAAGGCCAACAGATCGACGATCTGACGTGCATTCAGAAGACCGACGGCACGTTCCGATGGTTCTTCGACTCGCTGGAGCTCACCGAGCCCGCTGTCAGCTGTGCTCTCGAGTGCGTCTGCGGACAACTGACGAGAGTGGACACTCTGGAGGATCTTCAACAGTACGACAAGAAGAAGACGTTCACGAGTGGCTACGACATCTCCGCGGGACTTTGGAGCCACGCCGACTGCCGTGACACCGTCGACATCGCCTGTCCGCAAGACTTTGACGCCGTCGTCATCGGCGCCAACGGGGACAGCGTGACAGGTGCACGTGACATCCGATGTGTGACAAATCCGTTGAACTCGCGATCGTTCGTCTGGATTGCCGGTGGACGGACTATTCAGAATCCGGCACTGGCTTGTCTTAAAAAGGCCTGAGTTTCCAGATAAAAAACACTTTTTATTGCTGTTCACTTTAATTTCCCATGTGGGAAAAAGATGCGCCTTTTAGTTGGTTATCACATTATCGTCGATGCGGACGTCTTCGTGCCAGAAGTCGTCGTGCCGCTTGAAGTCGTCTCCTTCTTTCCCTTCTTCTTCTTCTTGCCCTTCTTGCCCTTCTTCGCCTTCTTCACCTTCACTTTGCGCGCACGTGGAATGTGTTTGACACGCGCGTTGAGCAGACACTTCGACAGCGACAGGAGGCAGATCATGATGATGATCGAGTAGATCATTCCCGCCGCCATTCCCACCAGCAGAGGTGTCGGTATCGATTCGCCGACGACGGTGCCTGATTGAGCCGACGGGGCAGGCGGAGTATCGTTGGACGACATCTGAAACGAATTTGGAAGAAGTGCTGCGCCTTTAAATTGCCAGGGGTTACTGTAGCCAGCGTAGACTCCCTTTTTCCAACTCACAATTTCAGCTCTCGATCAATGTTCACGATTGAGCGAATAGAAAACGGGAACTGAACTGGCTCGGTGCAGTTATCCGCGTGTCGAGGAAGCTTCGAAGGTCACGTCGGATCGCGTGACCCACTGACATAATGTCACGTGACACCCTAATCCACTCACCTCTCCCACAATCTACCCGATAGCTCTACGTGTCGATCGCGGCTCAGTCTCACCGTCGTCAACTCTCAATGAAGGTAGGAAATGGGATCTCGGAACTTCGAGAACCATCAATCAATTTTCAGACGGCTCTTTTTGTGCTCCTCTTCGCGAGCCTCACCGGCTCGGTGCTCGGCGCCGCCCAATCCGTCCACATCATCGGCCGCCTTCTGTGCCGTAACGCGCCGGAGCAGTTCGCCGAGGTGCGCGTCTGGCACAACAGACCGGTGCTCTCCGATCCCGAGATGGGACACGCCATGTACACCGACGGCGCCGGCTTTTTCGACTTCTCCGGCTCGCTGAACCAGAAGACCGTCGATCCGTACGTCTACATCTACCACCGGTGCTACGAGAAGCCGTACGAGATCAAGGGCATGTGTCGGAACATGTTCAGACTTCAAGTGCCACAAATCTTCGTGTCGGACGGCGAGCTGCCGACGAAGACGTGGGACATGAAGGAGGTGCATCTGGAGGGCGAGAACGCTCGCACTACAGACGACGAAGGATGCTGACGCCTTCTGGAGAGCACCCGCGACCGGCTGAAAGACGTAACATGGAATGCAAATATTCGAATGGAAGTTGGCTTCTTTTTAATTATAAGAAGATTTGTAATAAAGAAATGGAAGAGGAGTCGTTTTTTTTTTTTGAATTACATTCTTAGCGAATTTATAATATTTGTGTTGTGGCCCGCGCCACATAAATATTATCCGTTCGACCCACCAGTGATCTACGCAGCCCGCGTAGATCTTGCATTTTATTTATGCCCGCCAATTCTCCACCCTTGTTTGTAAAGAACTCATTCACTGTCTCTCTCTGGCCTCGCACCCACACTCGCTACCTTCTTCGGCTTTCCCCTCACTCATTAACTGTCTACACTCATGTGGTCTTAATAAACCATACACAATATCACAACAATTTGACTTCATATCGATAATGTCTGCTCCGACCGATACGTTATTTTTCTACTGGTCAAACAACCAATGATCACTGCGAAAGCTAAAAACTAAAAACCGATTGATTTCTCATGAATATGTAATGAATGCATATCCCGATATGTGTTCGATCATCATCGCTCATTCACCGAGTTCTCTGCAACAAATGACATCCTTTCTTCTCCGTCTATCATTCTTCCTCCAGATATTTCCGATTGTGCAGTGTTGCCTTCGAGTGAACTACCCCGTCACTACAACCACACTGCCTCGTAACTCTTTTCAATTCACAGTCTTCTATCTCTAATGTGATTTTTAGCCAAATGCGCGTGCGTCTACAGAGCACTCGGGATCTCTATCTGGAGAGAACTCGCAAATACCAATCCACTCTACGAAAATTTGACGAGCAATTATGCATCCGTCGCGCCGATTATTACCACCTCCGACTGCTCGGCCACTATTTCGTGTCCGTCGAATTTTAATGTGGTCGTGATGGATGAAACGGTCGGCGCTGTGGTGAGGACGATAAGAAAGGCATTTCATCGAAATTATGCTTGCTTCAGCTCGAGAAGGTTGAAGTGAACGCCTTCTGTGATAAATCTACACAATCGTGGCTCGTCGACGATGGTGTCAACGATGCAGTAGGCGCGCAGAAGCTGTACGCCACATGTGTTAACTTTTGTGGGTTCTCGTGATGCTTTTCGCGATAATTTCAGCCACCAGCATTTCAGACTGTTACTGCTTCTATCAGGCCGTGGATGACAGTAACAAGGAGTCGACTATCGGAGAAAACTACTATTTCGACTCGTTACGGCAACATAAATTCGTCGCCCCGATCGAAACGCGCAGTTCCGGCGATTGCAATACCGTCAAGCTCCAGTGTGAGCCTGGAATGTATTTGACATGGTTCGACAATTTCAACTATGTCAGTCAGGTAATCGAGGAGGTCTGTGAGCTCGAGAAACAGTAGAGAAGACATCAGGCATACTCCACTATCGACTTTACCTGCGACACCAGTAGCCGATTTTGGAAAAACGTTTCGGACGGGGCAGTGATCTACCGAGAATTGCGAGCCACATGTCTTGACTACAGTGAGTATCGGAGTATCGAATGTGTTCCCAATTCTCCGATGTTTTCAGAAATCGACGCTGCGACACAAGGTTGCGTGTGCGCTTACGATGCCATCGACCATCGCAACCTGATCGAAAGGGTCGGCATGAAGGCTCTTACTAACTTGACCAGAGCTTACCTGGAGACGCCCAAGTACACGGGAGGCGAGTCCGGAAATTGTGTGACCTCAATTTCATGCGAGGCAAATTCCAAGTATTCTTTACAATTGCTCGTCTTGAACTCGGAAATAGGACGTTATACTGTGAGTTGACAGCTGTCTCCAGCTATTCTGCCCTACTAATGAGGTGCCTGTATCAGGGAGACGCGCTGAATGTGACCTGCAACAATAACGATGGTAGTTGGACGGTGGGCTATAACTTTTATTGGGGTCCGACTCGCGGGTGGGAGTACAGAACTGGTCCCAGCCCCAACTTAATGTTCACTTGTGCCGCCTGTGAGTCTGATCGGATTTTTCACGGTTATTGACAGAGATTGTTTCAGGGAACACGGACTGAACATTACAATATGTATTGGCGAGCTCATCTTCAATTTCGTTATTGGCAAACTTCGCAAAATAAAAAGTTCACAAAATTAGCGCTCTTTCTCATTTCCCGAGAAAACTAGCCGAGAATTGTTCCATGACCCTCAGGAACCGTTGGCTCTCAAGCAAGGGGAGGCGAATCCTCCTGGAACACTGAGGATTCAGTCTAGCTGGCGACGACTCACCGGATGGAGGCCGCGCCTCTGCATGAGACTTTGCAGTGGCACGGCGCCTATCCTTCGCAAATATTGACTCTGTCTGCATCTTACTCTCCTATGATCACAATAAACAAGAAAAGTTCACATGTATTCCGAACAATCCTTTTAAGGCGAGATATACAATCGATATGTGCCAGGGAGCCTATCACATCTTGATCTCTCATGTGGTCAGACCTCCCAGAAGGCTGCGAAGCCGGGCGAAAGATGATAACAGCGACTTTTCTACCAGCTCTTGAAATGGTCACACGGCCGGAGGGGCTGAGGATCCGCAGACGGTGCTGGTTGCGAACGCCAGTAGTGTCCATACTTGGTTTTCCCAACGGCTCGCAAGAACTATTAACTCCTTCTCTGCTCCGGCAATCTCCCAATTGCTCTAGGCGATCGACACGTTTGTCTCCCATCATCTTCAGATTTCAATTGATTATACTGGCTAAATAACCAAAGATCACTCTGTGAAAATTTGAATAAATTCAACAGATTCGAGCTAAAACCCGATCGATTTCTCATGAATATGTAATGAATGCATATCCCGATATGTGTTCGATCATCACCGCTCATTCACCGAGTTCTCTGCAACAAATGAACTCCTTTCTTCTCCGTCTATCATTCTACCTCCAGATATTTCCGATTGTGCAGTGTTGTCTTCAAGTGAACTACCCCGCCACTACAACCACACTGCCTCGTAACTCTTTCCACTGCACTGTCTTTCATCTCTACTGACATTTTCAGCTAAATGCGCGTGCGTCTCTGAAGCAATCAACTCCGAATCATTTTTGGATGACTTAGAAAACTCCTATCCACTCTACGAAAACTTGACGAGTGATCATGCAGCATTCATGCCGATTATCACCACCTCCGACTGTTCGGCCACTATTTCGTGTGAGCCGAATTTTAATGTGGTAGTGATGGATGCAACGGTCGGCGCTGTGGTGAGGAGGATAAGGAAGACAACATCGAAATTCGTTTTTAGCTCGAGAAGGTTGAAGTGAACGCCTTCTGCGATAAATCCACACAAACGTGGCTCGTCGACGATGGCGTCAACGATGCAGTGAGCGTGCAGAAGCTGTACGCCACATGTGTTAACTTTTGTGGGTTCTCGTGATGCTTTTCGCGATAATTTCAGCCGCCAGCATTTCAGACTGTCACTGCTTCTATCAGCCCGTGGATGACAGTAACAAGGAGTCGACTATCGGAGAAAACTACTATTTCGACTCGTTACGGCAACATAAATTCGTCGCCCCGATCGAAACGCGCAGTTCCGGTGACTGCAATACCGTCAAGCTCCAGTGCGAGCCTGGCATGTATTTGACATGGTTCGACAATTTCAACTATGTCAGTCAGGTAATCGAGGAGGTCTGTGAGCTCGAGAAACAGTAGAGAAGACATCAGGCATACTCTACTATCGACTTTACCTGCGACACCGGTAGCCGATTTTGGAAAAACGTTTCGGACGGGGCAGTGATCTATCGAGAATTGCGAGCCACATGTCTTGACTACAGTGAGTATCGGAGAATCGAATAATAAGCATGTACGTATCGCTACCTCCTTTATTAGGCAACACTAAACAGGCAGATAAGTAAAACAAGTGAGTGGGGGACACGGGGTCATAAGTGATAGACTGGCCTCGATTCAGGGAATCTCAGCCTTTTATACGGGTTAGAGGAATGACGTCACTGGAATTGGAAGATTCCAGAACGTCCAATTTGGCGGGTGAATGCACGAGAGTGGGTCAAAACGGGAATCTCGGGATTTATCATCCTCTGTGATTGTGCGTGAGTGTGCGCGGCTGCGGATGGCGGTGTTCACGGACTGGGACGTCAGAGTTGACGACGGTTGGATGTCTCCGCGTTGTACGCGAGCTCTCGAGCGTGTCCGCGAGTGGGCGAGCGAATGACGACGAACAGGGCATGTTCGGCGCTAGCGACGGGCAGGCGCTTACACCTCCCAACCAAAAAAATGGACCGTCCCTGGTCCTCGCATGTCGCGGAGACTTGAGTGTCCGACGGGGCGGTGGTGAGCTGCTTGGCTTGACCGAAGGACGAAGGCGTGCGCTGGGACTCGTCGTGAGAATCGTGGCTGCTGTACTTGGCTTGTCCAGCTTGGCAAGAAGTTGTCCAGCTTGGCATGTAGCTGTCCGGCTTGGCAAGAAGTTGTCCGGCTTGGCAAGGAGTTGTCCAGCTCGGCGTGTAGCTGTCCGGCTTGGCAGATGGTGTCCGGCTTGGCGAGCAGTTGTCCGGTTTGGCGAGCAGTTGTCCGGCTTGGCATGTAGCTGTCCGGCTTGGCGTTGTGATGTTGACGTGAGTGAACAAAGGAGGGTTAAACTGTGTAGAGTTAAAGGGGGAAGCTTACGAAAAACGAACAAAATTTCCTACGGGGGTTCTAAAAATAAGAGTTTAGCTTCGCTTAGTGGTAACAGAAGAACGGGTTAAGGACAGGGCCTATGGCTTAACATGGAAATGTTAGCTTAAAATTCAGCTTTTTATGCCTCTTTTGTGGGCGTTTTTAGCCTCTTCTTCGGCTTCTTGGCCTGTTTTATGGGCTTATTGTTCTGTTTAATTATTATTTTGACGAAAAAGAAAGATGAGTACCTGGTTATGCGATCTTCTTGTAGTCGGGTTTCTATTGAAATCGATGCTCGAGATCCTTGAGTTCCCTTGGCAGAGAGGAGCGTTTGAATTTGGCGTTGTCCGGAAGTCCGTCGAGAACCGACTTCCAGATTCCGTGATCTGGTACGGCGTGTGGGTTGGCGATGATGAAGGTGAAACGACGTGCTCTGCTGAGAGAAACGTTCACTCGTTCCTTGCTTTCTAGAAAGGAGTCCGAAAGTGATGTCGATTTGGTGGTGAGCAGAATGACGATGTCAAACTCTTTTCCTTGAGAGCCATCGACGGAGCAGAGTGTCAGTTGTTGGTGAGGATCCGGAAGGATCTTGCTCAGGAATCCCAGTTGAGCGCGGTACGGAGATACTACCGCCACCGTGATACTTGGGTCGTGGAGCATCTGGATGATGTAGTCTGCTAAGGCGAGAGCTAACGACGCTTCTGACTTGTTGACTGCGGAAGTTCCATTGGGGACGCTGTTTCCGTTGTGATATACCACTTGGATCGTTGAACTGGTGTTCCGGAGGTTGAGGATCGTGTGCAGTGCCCATACGGGCTCGGGTTTGCGTGTGGTTGCTAGGGTACCGTTGTAGAAAAGCTTAGAGAGTGTGTGAGTTACGTCGGGCGGTGTTCGGAACACTCTTGTCAATCGAATTTCGGGGATGTTCCGGCTCTCTGAAGCGTCAGCTAAGAAGCTGCCGACGGCAATCTT
Organism: Caenorhabditis afra; assembly: GCA_963570955.1. NCBI lineage: Eukaryota > Metazoa > Nematoda > Chromadorea > Rhabditida > Rhabditidae > Caenorhabditis > Caenorhabditis afra. The sequence goes on from OY751532.1 coordinate 7,759,340, forward strand.
GTGTAGCTCGGGTTGGAGTTCCGGATCCGCTTAAGCCGGAAGTTGCCGAGAGTCTCCGACCATGTAGAGTTTTGCTCCCGGAAAGCGTGTGACGAGGCTCACGAGAGCGGAGAGCGGGAGCTGTGACGCTTCATCTACGATTACCGATCCGATCTTGTTGGCTGAGATGCGACCTTTCGTGTCTTTTTCGTTCTTAAAGCAATCGACAGTCGAGGCGATAGTTCCGATGTAGATGGGTCCGCCGAGAATCTTGTGGACGGTTTGTTCGACACTGTACGGGATCGGAGGGTTGCTCCTGACGTGGCAGTGAAGTTTTACGAGGTAGTCGTCGATTTGTTGCGGTTTGATAAGTCCTTTTAGAGCGAGATGGCGTACGGCAGAGATAGTCAGGTCACTTGGACTAGATCCCGGTGTTGTGGTGTTGAAGGTGCGCTGCAGATAGCCTTTTAGCGTGTCTTCCCATGACGTTGCAAAGTCGTAAGCGGTCTTGAGATTTTGGTCGATTCTGCGGCAGTTTGCCCAGGAGATTAGTCTGACGATTGGGCATAATTTCCCGGGATCCAGTCGTGCGAACGCTTCCACCAGTGCTGCGGTTGCGGCGTTTGTCGTTGTGACAAGGAGTTGCGTTTTTCCCTGGTTGCGGGTTCTGGCTTTGATGGCGGCCGCGGCGATCATCGTGGTTTTTCCCGTGCCGAAAGGACAATTGGCAAAGAGACAAGGTGTGTCTCCTTCTGTATAGTGGTCGATGAAAGACTGTTGTTCTTTGGTGAACTCGGGAAAATGTTTGTATGGTTCATTCTCTGGCTCGACCGGGCGTCTGGTGTTCTTCTGGTTTTTCTGCTGGGCGAACGGCGTTCTGAGTTTGATGCTTTTTCCTCCGAGCAGTGCCTCCAGCGTCTGGACCGCGGGTGCGTCTGCACGGGCCTGGTTGAGCGAGTTGAAGTCGAACTGCTGGTGGGTGTGGTGTCCCGAAGTTCGCGAGTTTTGCTTCACTAAGCACTCCCCGGAGGTGTAGTCCTCGATTTGGATGTCGTTGTCGTCGACTGTGGAAGTCCTGACGTTGACTTCGAGCGAGTTTTGGTCGAACTGTGAAATGGAAGAGAATTCCACTTCTGTGTTGATTCTGCGGCCGTCGGCGAAAAGCACCTCGACGGGCGCTCCTCTTTGCCAATCGGCTATGTGAGGAGGACCGCCGCTTTGATTTTGCAATAGGAACTCGAAATGTATACTTTTTCTTGTGCGTCGTGCTCGGCGAGTGCGTGTGACGTATAGAAGCGGATCCTTGATCTGCACTGCGTAAGCGTTGACGGCCGCGGTTGCGAGTTCCAAGGTGAGGTTGAGCGTCTCGTATTTGGTCGTTCGGCTGAGATGTTCTGCGTCTTGACCAAATAAGTTTGGAGCCAATTGAATTCGCGAGAGCTTGTCGGCGTCTGTGCGTTTTAGATCAACTGCTACTGGAGTGGAGATTGAATGGATTTGTTGTTTTATGGTAGCTTTTTGGATGTAAATCCAGTCCTCCTTATTCTTGATGCCGTGGACGTTTTTCTGAGACTGTATTCCCGGTAGAAAAACGTCGGCGATTACGAATCTCTCCTTCGGGGTGGATCCCGTCGGATATGTGTCTCTCAGTCTCTTAAGGACCGTCGAATCGACGTGGATAGGCTGGTTGATGGTCGTGGCAATGAGAGATGCTCTGTTGTTTCGGTGTTGTTGAGGTAAGAACGCTTGTAAGCCGCAAAGGATTGTTCTCTGGATTACCTCGTACTTGTCAACGTGCCAATAGTTGCACGTGGAAGGTCTATGGATGAGAGCTAACTCGTCGGGCAGCTGATCCGGTTGTTTCGTCGGATTCCTCTTCACGCTACTGATAACGAGTAGGTCTCCGACCAGGAAGTGCTTGGTGGGGTGATGCAAGCCGTCGGTCAAATTACTGGCGTAGTCGGTTAAGACGACGTTGAATAGATCGGGTCTGTCTTCCGCGACTACTTCCACGTGTACTGGGTGGAGCAGCAAGTGTGGATGGCGACGAGAGCTGATGGTGTACAGTGCGAAGGGCGTGTTCGGCAACTTGTTGATCATCGGCAATGGCTGTTCGGTGGTTTTCGGTGGAGCGGACATACGCGATTCAGCGGTGATTGCCGGAATCGTCGCATTCCTGAACGCCTGGATGTCGCCGATTTGCACGAGATTGGTGAGGTGTTGCGGAAGTGGTTCAGCTGCGGGTGGTGGTGTGTGATGGTAGCGAGCCGCCCATGGGTGTTCGGGCACGCTGAAGAAGCCAAAAGGATGATTGGCTGTTACAATTGATGTAGTCGTGTCGGTTCTGTTCACGCCTCCTGGGCTGTCTTGAGAGTGGTGGGTAATCAGCGCGTTCACGCTCGGAATGACGACTCCTCTTGATACTGGAATCGTGTTTGCCTGAGGGGCGTTTTTGCTGATGGATCCGATAACGAGCATGGATGGAGTTTGGGCGATGTTGATATGTTGGCTCTCCGTGATTCTTCGCGCAGGTGACGGAGAAGCGGCGTGAATGTGTGTGCTTGTCTTCTCCACCCTCAGCTGGTAATTCTCGTTGTCGCTGTTGGAGGTGTTGCGTCCGCGCCGCTTTGCGTGTGGCGGTTGTTGTTCGAACGGTGAAACCTTGTAGAGTCTTTTTACAACACTTTTAATCCTTGGTCGTGGGCTTCTCGTTCCAGAAGTTGTTGGAGACGTCGACGGGCCGTGTCCTGTTTGGTGACGATTGGCTGTTCGTCTTGGTGATCTTGGGGACGATTTCGTTCTTGTCGATTGATCGTTTCCGCGAGGAGGGTGGGAGCTGCCCGGGCTGTGCGAAGACCGCCCAGGTCCGCCCCCATGATCCTCGTCACGGATTCGTGAACGACTGAACGTGTTCCTTCTGTCGTACATCGGTGGGGTTGTTCTCGTTTTTTTTTTTTTTGGTTTTCTGAAATAAAGGAACTATTTTTCAGATTTTAGTCGTGATTTTTCTGTCGAGCACTCGATTTTTAGATCGAGTGCGAAATGGCGAAGAAAATAAGAATTTGTTGAGTGAAATTTCCTCCTCTGGGATTACTGTTTTCGGAAATCGTTGCGGGACCTGCGGTCGTGGTGGAGTGTCGTACGGTGCTTTGTTTAGCGAGTTGGCGTGAAACCAAAATTTTCGAATCGTAGCTGAGACTAAGTTCGAAGCATCCGTGGGAGATTTCGTCGTGCACTCCGTTTTCAGACGATGAAACGAAGTGGCTTGGCGGTCCATCGTGTTCTGCGACTCGATGGTGTCTGACTGGTGTAGCTGTAGAGAGGAAACGAGGTAGAGTTGCTTATGAGGGTTTTTGCGCAGGATTCTGAGTGCCCGAGCTGTACGAAGACCGCTCGAGTCCTCTCAAAAGACCTGCCACTCAAAGCGTTCTCTTTGGCGCCTCTTTGCTGGTGCGATTGGCCGAAAAACACAGGTTTCGAGCCAATCCGTGTCGACTTGACGAATCCGCGTGGCGAAAAGCGTCTTGATGCGAACGATAAGCAATCGTTCGAGTTGATTGCGTCGGCGTGCGTCCGAAAATGTTCAAATTGCTCAGTGTTCGGTGATTTGAATGGCCGCCGGCGACGCGGAAATCGAAAGTGGACGTCGAAATCCGCTGGGGAAATTTCGGTCCAAGCGGAGTGTCGTATCTCTCGTTCTTTAGCTGCTGCTGTCGGCGATCCCGGCCGATTTCCCGGGGGGAATTCGATGGAATTCGAACGAAACAGGTTGACTGCACGAGTTTTTAGGTGAAAAACCAGTGGCTGGTGTGATGTCGAGCGATCCTCACTGCTGGTAGGCGACCGAAGTCGCTTGCAATCCGTCCTGAGGCGGAAAGTGCTGATGTCCAGGGGAAATGATCCAAAATCGTCGCTTCTTTGTCCGTGTTGACTCCGAAGTCCGATTCCTGGTCGTTGCGTTGCTGACAAGAGATCCGAAGGCTGCGCTTGCGGACTGGCTTGTCCAGCTTTTTGTCGAGTGTCCCGTCGGCGCTGTCGACGGCGAGCTCGACCCGGGTTCCGTCAGTTCCAGGGGAAAACGGGCTTCCGGGGCCACTTCTTCCGAGTCGAAGGGCCAAACGCGCTCGTGATCCGAAATGCGGGGCAAGACGGACGTCCAGAGGCTCTCGGTTGCCAATTGAGCAGGCCAAAGAACGCGAGTAAGCGTTTATCTGAAAGTAGATAACCGACGCCGAAGCGCCGGCGTTTTTAACGAAAAACGAAACGGGCCAGCGGTCCAAAGTGCGCACTGAACCGCGTGCAAACGAGAAAAACGCGCAGAAAAGGGGGAAAACATGCGGTAAACCCGCCCAAACTACGCGAAAAACTAGAAAGCAGTACTAAAACGTATGAAAAACCGTTGGGGGAAATACTGACTTGAAAAACAGGCCGAAAATACGCGCACGCGCCAAAAACAACCAAACCAGGCCTAGTAAGGAAGAAATGGGGAAAATGCGTGGGAGTAAAAGTCGGCTACTGCAGCTGAAAGCGGTGGAAAATGCACTAAGAAAGGGGAATAGGAAGCGGGCGGTGGATCTACCCTAAATTCTACAGAATTGGGAACGTAGCTGCTACCAATAAGCATGTACGTATCGCTACCTCCTTTATTAGGCAACACTAAACAGGCAGATAAGTAAAACAAGTGAGTGGGGGACACGGGGTCATAAGTGATAGACTGGCCTCGATTCAGGGAATCTCAGCCTTTTATACGGGTTAGAGGAATGACGTCACTGGAATTGGAAGATTCCAGAACGTCCAATTTGGCGGGTGAATGCACGAGAGTGGGTCAAAACGGGAATCTCGGGATTTATCATCCTCTGTGATTGTGCGTGAGTGTGCGCGGCTGCGGATGGCGGTGTTCACGGACTGGGACGTCAGAGTTGACGACGGTTGGATGTCTCCGCGTTGTACGCGAGCTCTCGAGCGTGTCCGCGAGTGGGCGAGCGAATGACGACGAACAGGGCATGTTCGGCGCTAGCGACGGGCAGGCGCTTACAGAATGTGTTTCCAATTCTCCGATGTTTTCAGAAATCGTCGATGTGACACAAGGTTGCGCGTGCCCTTACGATGCCATCGACCATCGCAACCTGATCGAAAGGGCCTCTAAGTGGCCTCTTCTTAATTTGACCAGTGCTCACTTAGAGAGGCCCAAGTACACGGGAGGCGAGTCCGGAAATTGTGTGACTTCAATTTTTTGCGAGTCGAACGCCAAGTATTCTTTACAATTGATCGACTTGTACTTGAGCTTAGGACATTTCCCTGTGAGTTGACAGCTTTTCCCACTATTCCACCCTACTGAAAAGTTACCGGTATCAGGGAGATGCTTTCAATGTGACCTGCAACAATAACAATGGTATTTGGACGCTGGGCTATAATTTTAACTGGGGTAGCGGATGGTCGTACAGATATAGTTCCGATACGTACTTGATGTACACGTGTGCTGACTTTCGTGAGTCTGTGCGGTATTTTACCGGTTCTCGCAAGCAATTTTTTCAGTTAACACGGACTGAGTATTACAATATTGCATACTTGCAAGATGACGGGCCGGGCCGGGCCGGCCCGGCCCGGCCCGGGCCGCGGGCCGGGCCGAGCCGGGTTGTTACCGGGCCGGGCCGGGCCGGGCCGGAGAACCCGGAACTCGGCCCGGCCCGGGCCGGCCCGGCCCGCCCCAGGAAATTTTTTAATTTTTTCCGTAGTCGAATATGGAGAGTTTCAATTCTTCGTTTTTGAACCTTTTTTGGTCTATTTAATCAAAAACAGTATTTTCGGTCACTTTCATGCCATTCCGCCCGCCAGTGGCCATTTCGATGCACCGAAATTGGCTGGAATTGCTAGAAAATCGCTGCGGACCATGTTTTTTAGCCGAAAATGTCCATATTCCTGGAGTTTTCGAGAGGAGACCGTGTCAGAAGTGAAAATTACTGCCTTCTCGATGATTTACTAGCAAGTGCAGTAAATTTGGGCGCATAATTCGTGTAAAAAACCGCCAAAAATGGTTACATTTCAGCCATTTTAGGATAATATTTGCCGTTTTGAGGGCAATCTTCGAAATTTTAAGTGACCACTAGTGCCAATTAATCAGAATTGAAGTTATAATGGAAAAATAGGAGAAAAATGGCGGTAAGCAGACATTGTTAGGCCAAAATCTGTTTGGAAACAAATTTCTGTTTTCTATCCGGGCCGGCCCGGGCCGGGCCGGGCCGGGCCGCCGGGCCGACTTTTTGAAAATCGTCCGGGCCGGGCCGGGCCGGGCCGGCAAAATTCTGATTCGGCCCGGGCCGGGCCGGCCCGGCCCGGCCCGCTGCAAGTATGCAATATTGGCAATTGAGGTGGGTTGACAAGCTCATCGTCAATTTCCATACTGACTCATTTCATTGAATAAAGCATTCGCAAGGAAACGTTCTTTTCTTTTTCCCGATAGCAGACAGACGAACATTTTTTCTCACCGGAAAAAAATGACTGTGGATTGTTTTATGGCACTGTTTTAAGGTTGAAAAGTTCGACAGTTCAACTGTATCGCTCCTAGAAGGCATTTTTTGGAAGAAAAGTAGCGAAAATTACGAAGCTAGCTTCTTAATTAGTTCAATCAAGAGGAGTTGTTGTATTTATAAATCCCCAAATAATTGAGTAAAAAAGTTGAATAACGTAAATTTAGCGAGGAAAAACGATGCAAAAACGCAGTGAAAAACTTTCGTTATGAGAATTTCGGAAGAAGTTTGCGCTGCGCCTTTAAGAAAAGCAGTAGCTTGCATAATTTCAAATTTTCGCGGAATTTTCCGGGTATTTGAAAGAAAGCCAATAGATCAGAAAACCGAACGGCCCGTTCGATTAGGGATGATCGAATGGCCATTAATGGGATAATGAATGAATGAATATGCAATGAGTTCCAACAATTCATCCATCCATTTCCTGCCCCCATTTCATTCACTTTGCGAGCTTCCATTCGCGATGCGCCTCATTCTTTTCGCTCTGCTATCTCTTGGTCCAGCCGTTGAGGCCTGTCTCAAAGTGAACTATCCTACAACTACGACGATCACGACGACGACTACACTTCCCCGTAGGCGTTGACAGAAAGAAAACGTCGTGGCGACGATTTCCAATTTTGAACGCTTTCAGCCTATTGCGCGTGCGTCTCGGTTCCGGCCGACAGCAATAATATCAGAGAGCATCTCGACACCAGCAATCCGTACTATTACAACGTGACAAGTTATAACATTCAGAAGGCCACAGTCACTATCAACGATTGTGCCGCGACGATCTCGTGTGATTCGGATCGCAAAGTAGCCGTCTTGGACAAGACGACGGCGGCGATGGTAGGCGTCTATCGCCTTCTTCTTCGTCAAATCCATACTTGGAACGGGGCGACCCGCGGGGCGACACGGGTCGGGCGATTTTCCTGTCAATACTCAATATTTTTGGACAAGTTGGGGTATCATCAGATAGAGAAAAAAATTCTGCACAAGTTATGTATACTAAGTTTTCAAATTTGTTCAGAAAAGTACCAACGGGGCGGCAAAAACATGAAAACGGGTCGAAGTCGCCCCGTTTTCATGTTTTTGCCGCCCCGTTTGCACTTTTTATGAATCACCAGCAAAATGAACCAGCCTATCTTGTGCAGAATTTTTTTCTCTATCTAATGATACCCCAACTTGTCCAAAAATATTGAGTATTGACAGAGTAATCGCCCGACCCGTGTCGCCCCGTTCCAAGTATGGTCAAATCCCTCTCGAATCGCATTTCAGTACGACTCTGCCATTCTGAATGCGTTCTGTGACAAAACGACACAAACATGGCTGGTGGACGATGGAATTCGTGAAGCCGTGAGACTTCAACAGATGTACTCCACGTGCAGTCAGTTTTATTTTCGTTCAAGAACAATTGGGTAATGGTCTCGCCGTTTTCAGTCAGGCCTATAAGGACCACAAGACCACCGAGGACCACCACGAAACGGACTACAGCAGCAGTTGCTCGAAATAATTTCTGGTTTTCGATTTTTTAAATCTTTACCGACAGTTCAAACACATGAAAAGTTGACGCCTATCGATTTTTATTACTGTTATCTTATCGTGCAATGACATGCAAGAAGAAAGTATGGTCATGTGGCGGCGAAGGAGTGGAGCCAGATAAATACACGGCTGTGCAGTAGTGGTAACGAGATGGATGCATAATTAACAATAGAAAATGGAGAGAAAGAAAACAAGTATTAGTGAGACAAGAAGGAGAAGGCGAGAGTAGAGATGGCTTCAGTTGAGTTCCTTTCTCAGCTGCTTCGTTTCGTCCACTTTTGTCTTCCAGAAGCGACGATCGAGTGGTTCGGACAGTTTGATTGCAATCTGTACAAAACCAGTGTCAATTTCAAAGAGATACATGCTGAAACTGACTGATTCCATACTGTGCACCTCGGTGATGTAGATCAGCCAGTTCTTCTTGAGTGCCGCTTGTCGGGCGCTTCCGGCAAAAGCTTCAGCCAATGATTTCAGGGCTTCCGAAACTTGGGAGAACTCATCATCCGCAATATCTGCAAATCATCGTCAGGGAAATTGTTTTCAAAAGACATACGACTCATACAATTGTGGAGCTCCGCTGTCGATTTTTCTTCAAACTGATTCTGCTTCACGGAGACTTCAGACGAACGCACTGACGTGATATCAAACACATCGTCGGAGATAACCCGTTCCGCGTGGCTCTCCTCATCGACTTCTTCGGGCGTTTGGAGTGAATCTTCTACTTTCTCGGGAGCATCCCAGTCGTCGTCGAAAGCGTCGTCGAAAGCGTCGTCGTGAAAGTTCTCCTGAGCATCGAACATGAGACGAGCCATCGTCGTGGACTTGGTCGATTCAGAACACTTTGCGGCCGAAACAACAACTCTCTCTCGGATTTCCTCGAAAACGTCATCGTCGAGTTCCGTGTGTTTTGTCGTATCGGCGAATGTCTCATCGATAGTTGAGCATCCCGTTTCGAGTTTCCCGCAGACTGGAAGAGAATCGACCGACCAGTGATTCGTATTCCTTCCGGCCACCGTTCCGAATGAAGCAGATGAAGATGTGTGCACATTGGTGACGTCGGAAATCGTCGATGAGCTCGGCACGCCCGTGTTCTGAAAACAGCTGTGTAATGTAGCAAAGAAGAAGCTGTGAACGAACCTTCGAAATAGTACTGGATTTATTGACCTTCGGCGGCATCGGCCGTGGTTTTCGGTGATCGACAGTAGTCACTTCATCGTCGCTTCCCCAGATATTGACATCGACCAAATTTCTGTTCGCAGTTTTCACTTGCGGCGACTTCTCCTTCTTTGGAGTCGCTTCATCCCATTCATTCGAAGACATTGAGAGCTGCTTCTTTTTCGGCGTCGAGTCGAGAATAGGCGGCGAGTCAAATGTTGGCAGTGGTGTGTTTCCACAGTACGAACGGATGCTCGCAAGAGATATCGACTCGTCCAGGGTGGTGTTGACTTCGGGAAGATTATCCGGTTCGTGTTGTTGTTGTTGTTGTCCAGAAGACGTATCCAATCGTTGAGATGATGAATTCTTGAAAGGCCACGAACTCGAATCCTCGTGTCGCCGTTGCAAGAATTCGTCGGTGAATGGACACTCCTCTCTTTGCATGGAAATATCCACACAGTTCGACTCGTCCGGTGAGAATCTGAAAAGAACGAGAATCAAAGTATTTAGTTGGACCGGGAAAAGCCTCACTGGTCATCATCTCCGACACGCGTCGATCCTTTGGTCTCCATCGCCATAATTTGTTGGTAGTTTTGACCTTTCGGATCACTGGGTGCGGTAGAAAGATGTCCGCTCACCGCCTGCATGCTTTCCGATTCAGTCATCTCCATTCCCGACAGAGACGGAAAGTCGACGACGTATCTTGCATCATGCTGCTCCGATTCATAGACCCGAGTCGTCAGACCTCTCGTTCTTCTTTCTTTGTCGAGGTAGAGTTCGCGAAGTTGATCGATGCAGCACGGAATGTAGTCGGGGTTGATCGCACCGATGCCACGAAGACGCGCGCAGTGAAGGCTGCACGGGAAACGATCGAGCGAGAGTTCGGCCAGCGGCATGAAAAGATTCTTGAGCCGCAGAACGGAGAGCTTGCAGATATCGACGAATGCCACTTCGTAACGTCGATCACCATCGCTAACAATGTTTGCGTCCTTCTTTTCCAAAAGTACAATCGTTCGGTAGAGTTTCCCGTCTTTGTGCAGGTAAAGGAACTCGGCACCCGGCTTCATATCGAGTTCGGACGGCCGTTTACTGATATCTCGCGCCGCTTTTGCGAGTGCAGCCGACAGACCAGCAGATCTCGATCTCGAATGATTGTAGACAATAAAGGTCGACGGCGGAGCGACGAAGATGGGCGTCATCTGTTGGTAGCAGGGCGTCGTCAACCTCGTCATCACTGTATTGTTCCTGATAAGGTCGAGATCAACTTCAGCGATCTGGCGGAGTCGACGCTTGATTGGATTTACATAAGTCAGTATTTGGTTGCGGAACGAGAAGGTATCTATGAAAATGAATCATTTCGAAAAGTCCGCGCAAATCTCTCACCTTTGTACGGATCGTAGTCGAAAATATCACAATATCGATCGCAAACCAACTGTTCGAACATATCCAGATCACTTCGCTTCATCGATCGCTCCGTTCTGTACATCTTTTCTGCGATGTGGTAGGCGTCGTTCCATTGCTGATCTGTGCCCATTTTCTACAAAATTCGACAGAGAAGTCTCAATGAAATTGTGTGGGTGACATTTTAACGATAAGAAAGCGAAAAAATGAGGTGAAAACCGCGCTTTAAACGATTTTTTTGCGCAAAAAAAAACGAGCAGCGCGTTTTTTCAAAAAGTGTGCGGACACTCAGACGCAACTTTGCACACTTTTTGATCTACCGTAATCTTCATGAAAATCGCTTGTTCATTTCCGCTAAAATGGCATCTGAAACTAGAAATCCCACAATCGAAATACAAAACTGGTCACTATCCGATTCTCAACAGTTCCCCAAAGTCACAAATTCGCCCTATCATTTCGAACTTGAAGACTATCTTCTCCGTCGCTCTTATCATCCTTCCCACCCGTCGATAGCGCCGCGGCGCTCGATTTTTCACTTTTCTCGCAATCAACCAGGTTGCAATCGAAAAACGTGGTGTGATCCATCCGTAGGTCGCGAATCGGTCTAGTCTGCTCTTCTGCTCTCGCGCGAGAGCACGTGTGTCTCTTTCTCTACGCACCCTCCTCTTTTCACACACTCTCTCGCCTCGCCAACTGTCTCCCCTTGACCCGAAGAGCGAGAGAGAGTGTGGGAAATCGAGAGAGTGCAGACACACGTTTGCAACGTTTTCAGTGCAACATATTGTGTAACACACGCAGTCCCCCGGGGAGGTTATTTTGAGCTCTTCCTCCTGGCTCGTCTATCCGTGTGCTCATTGTGTGCTCTTTCCCAATTTCAGCCCCTAGTTTCAGAGGCGGCATGCAACGTGTCCAACAGCTGCGTCCCCTTCTTCCCAAGGGTCACGTGACCTACTACAAAGATCAACTTTTGATTGTGAAGGGCGAGAAACAGTTCCTGTACGACGCGAGCGGCAAAAAGTATCTCGACTTTTTCGGCGGAATCGTCACTGTTTCAGTGGGACACTGTCATCCGTAAGTCCGATTATCGATTGATTTGACCCACTTTTCATGTCAGGAAGATCAATGCGGCGCTCAACGAGCAGGCCTCGAAACTGTGGCACACGACGTCGATCTACCACACGGAGCCGATCTACGAGTACGCGCAGAAGCTGCTCGGCAAGTTTCCGAGCAAACTCGACGTGAGCGACTCACTACCGTAATCCTGTACCCGCCGCCTTTCCAGACGGTCTTCTTCGTCAACTCGGGCTCCGAAGCCAACGATTTGGCTCTGGCGTTGGCGCGGAACTACACGGGCAGATTCGACGTCATCTCGATGCGCAACGGCTACCACGGAATGACGCAAACCGTGCTCGGCGCCACAAATCTCGGCAACTGGAAGCCGGTGTTTCCGCACGGCTTCAACATCTTCAAATCGCTCAACGCCGACCCGTACCGCGGCATTTTCGGCGGCAGCAACTGTCGCGACTCGCCGATCCAAGTGAAGAGCCGGAAGTGCGCGTGTGCTCCGGGAGCCTGCGAGGCGTCCGACAAGTATGTGGAGCAGTTTGAGGAGATGCTCCTCCACGACTTCTCGCACTCGTCCGGCCCCGCCGCGTTCCTCATCGAATCGATTCAGGGCGTCGGCGGCACTGTCCAGTACCCGCACGGCTACCTCAAACGCGCCTATGAAGCGGTGCAGAAGAGGGGCGGACTCGCCATCGCCGACGAGGTCCAGACCGGCTTCGGACGTCTCGGCTCGCACTTCTGGGGCTTCGAGTGTAAGTCGCGCTCCGTATCGCCGCTACTCTGCCAATTCCCATTCCATCTCTCACTCGTCCTTCGTCGTTTTCAGCGCAAAACGCCATGCCCGACATCGTCACGATGGCGAAGGGAATCGGAAACGGATTCCCGCTGGGAGCCGTCGTCACGACGAAGGAGATCGGCGACGCCTTCAACCGATCGCTCTATTTCAACACGTACGGCGGCAATCCCCTCGCGTCGGTCGTCGGCAAGGCCGTGCTGGAGGTGATCGAGGAGGAGAAACTGCAGGAGAACTCGGGCGTCGTTGGCGATTACTTCTTGCGACAGCTGGCGGCGTTGGACGAGAAAGCCATCGGAGACGTCAGAGGAAAGGTGAGATTGGAGCGGGGAGAAGCGCGATGTTATCTACCCCCGCGCGGTCTGCCGGCAGCCTTGCCTCTTTGGCGCAGTGGGTTGCGCGTTTGCCGCCGTTCGCGAGGTCCCGGGTTCGAACCCCCATGCCTCATTTCCTTGTTTCCAGGGTCTGATGATCGGCGTGGAACTCATCGACGATCAGGGAAAGCCGTTGGCCGCCGCCAAAACCGCCGCGATCTTCGAGGACACCAAGAATCACGGCCTTCTCATCGGAAAGGGCGGCATTCACGGAAACGTGTTGCGAATCAAGCCGCCGATGTGCATCACGAAAGAAGACGTCGACTTCGCCGTCGACGTGATTGCGAAGTCGATCAAGCAGTTCAAGTGAACTTTTCCACTGTTTTCATTAACTTTTTGTTGTTTCCTCCTCCACTATTTTCGTATTCTCACGCCTCGGGTTTTCGTTTTCGATCGATAAAAAGTCTGAAAACGCTGAAAATCACTCACTTTCAGAATATTGAGACACACAATTTTCGATAAACGATCAGGCCGGGGCGAGTGCAATATTAGCAGTTCCGAACGCGGTGCAATATATGCAAACGGCCAAGACCTGATCATTTTCGATGTGGAAACGTCTTCAGAATAGTAGTAGGGTGGTGTGGCGTGCCATGGCAGGGGCGAGTCGAAGAGTGAAAATAGATGTGAAGACACCTGTGTGAAGACGTCGACGTCTTCTGTGTTGGTTTCCGCCAAAAAAAAACGAGTTTTGTAACTCCGCCCCCTTTTGTGTCTTCAGAATAAAGACCAAAAAGGGAGGCAGAAGGTGTCTGGTTTTCGAAAAGATTTGAATTGCAATTGTAAGACGGAACGACCAACACGAGTGTTTTCTTGTCCACTGGACCGGAATCGAACCGTTTTGTCCCGGAGGAGGCGTTTGGCACGATCAGAAGACGTCGGTGGAAGGAGGGAGGGATGGGATGGAGAAGCCGTCGACGACGCCGCCAATAAGTACCCTCTCGGAAGCCCCGCCCCCTTTCTGCTGATGACATAACGAAGCCAGGTTTCGCTTTCGCTTTCTCTTTCTCCTCCGTTTCGCGACATAGCCACCCATAGTCGATCATCAATGAACCAAACGAATGAACGCGGATCTTAATTCTTCGGGTGGCTTTTCAGTGTAAAAACGATTTGCCGCCAGCAGGGGTCGAACCTGCGACCTTGGGCTTATTAGACCCACGCTCTAACCGACTGAGCTATGGCGGCCATGCGTGCGGTGAGCCTTCCCGGGCGTACACTTCATCGCTGACTTTTGAGTTTTCGAGCGCCGTCTCGTGACAGATCAGCACACCGAGAAGACCACCGTGGTAAAGTCGAAAATGGTTGTGTTTGGCCCGTGTCATGAGGTTCAAGAAGGAAGGAAGGAAGCGAATGTTTTCTGTTCCGCATGATGGTCATCGCTTACTGTGTAATGTAATACACATCGGATTCGCTTCCTTCCCGCCAACCCGTCAGGTTTTCGGTTGGCTTTTCGTTTTTAGGCACCCACTCAAGGACATCATGGGGGGATCCTGCTTGCTTACAGCGGATTTTCGAAGGTGTGTGTAACAAATGGCCTTCGGGCGGCACGGCGCAAGTAGAAGTACACATTCCTGCGCGTCCAGTTTTCGCCTCCCTCCCTCCCTCCTCCAATTGACATTGACAAATGGGCCGTCGTTATCTCTGCTCGATCGGCCTGACGCCTTCGAGCCGCCATAGCTCAGTCGGTTAGAGCGTGGGTCTAATAAGCCCAAGGTCGCAGGTTCGACCCCTGCTGGCGGCAAATCGCTTTTTCTAAAGCTTTGTCTGGGTCCTTTTCGCGGAATGATCTCCTTTTCAAAAGGACTCGGTTACATCATCAGAGGGCGACCGTTGCGACAAAGATGAGATAACACCTTGCGGACAGCTTCCGCGCGCGCGCGGCAAGGACGCGGCGCGAAACACACATACACGCGAGAACCGGTCTTTTCGTAATCGTAGTACATGCATATCGTCGTTTTTTAACATCTTCAGCCACCCAGCACCTTGTGACGCAGAAGACGTCGGCGTCAAAATGAAGAGGGAGAGAGAGTAAAAGAAGGCAGTCGATACTGAAAATCCACGTGATCCAGTCGTCGGAAAGAGGAGCAAAAGGAGAATCCAACTCATTTTCTCTTCTCCACTTCTTCTGAAATGGCCGATCCTCCTGGTTTAGCGGCGACGCCTTCTGCTCCGCCCGCTTCGACGCCGCCGCCGCAGCCTGCAACTCCTCCGGTAGCAGTCGTCAATCAGCCGCCGCCTGCACCCAATTCCGCCGCCGTTCCGCCTCCCGTCACGCCTGTTCCGCTTCCGGACAAGGAGAAGAAGGAGGAGAAGGATCGGTTGCCGAAGGAGAACGACGAGATCACGACGGACTCTGGGAAAAAGTACAAACTGGGTCCGGTGCTCGGCGACGGCGGCTACGGTACCGTTTTTCTGTCGAGCGACGAGGAGGTGAAGATTGCGGTGAAAACGGAAAAATTCTCGAAATCGCAGCTGAAAATCGAAATTATCGTGCTGAAAGCGGCGATGATCGCCAACTGCAAACACTTTTGCGAGCTCATCGACTGCGGCACGAGGGGCAAAGAGTTCGACTTTATGATGATCACGCTTCTCGGAAAAGACCTGCACAAACTGCGATGCGAGCTGCCCGACCGCAAGTTCTCCATCAACACCGTCCTCCGCATCGGAATTCAGACGTTGAAGGCGTGCGAGGAGCTCCATCGCATCGGATTCGTGTCACGTGACGTCAAGCCGGGCAATTTCGCACCGGGCGTCAAGCAGAACCGACAGTCGCGCCTCATTTTCATGTACGACTTCGGGCTCGCGCGGAAGTACGTCGACAAGAACAATCAGGTGATTCCGTCGCGAAAAGAGGTCGGATGGCGTGGCACGACGCGGTATGGCAGTCTGAATGCGCACAAACGGCTCGATTTGGGTCGACGCGACGATCTGGAGAGCTGGTTTTACGGGCTCGTCGAGATGACGAGAGGCACGCTTCCGTGGCGGAACGTCGTCGGTAAGGCGGCGCATTCTCTCGAAATTGATGAATTCACTGTGATTGTATTTTTAGAGTGGAAATTACAAGATGTGTGCAGCAAAATCAACGTTAAAAAACACACTTTTTTCGATTCAAATTCAAAAAACTCTATTGCGCGTCAAATGTGGTGTCTAGTCTGCAAACACGATTACAGTAGAATGCAGAAATAATTTGCTCCGAAATTATCGATTCATCAGATTTCGTACTGAATTCAGAACGAAATCACGTGCAGCGGGCAAAAGAAGCGTCGCGGACCACGAATCGGACGCAGTTTTTGTTCGAGACGCCCGCCCAGTACGACAAAATCTTCACGCTCATCGACTCGTATTCGTTCGAATCGGCGCCCGACTATCAGGCGATGAGCAAGTTGCTCGTCGAGGTGAGAGCGCCTCGATTTGCGGCTCTTTCTTCGGGCCAACGACGACTCGTTCCGCTTTGCAGGCGCGCGAAGAGCGTCAACTGCGTGACCGCGAGCACTGGGACTGGGAGGACGAGACGGTGTCGACGACGATGACGACGACGATCACCTCGTTCTCCGACAAGGAGCTTCGTGCGAAACACGAAAAGTCTCTGTCGGACAACCGCCACAAAGTGTGCGCGCAATCGGTGAAATTTGCAGATCGAAATGAACCTTGATTCGATGTTTGATGATTCAGTGGAATTTGAATGTGATATCATCTCACGAAGAGCCTTTTCTCTTTCCCTCACTCTCCCCCTCTCACACACTCACCCATGACGTTTTTTGAATGAAATTCGCCTTTCTTTCTCTTTTCTCTCGGTTCTTTCTCTCGATCGCATCAGTTTTAACATGGCCCGCGTGGCTTGACGCTATCGCTGCCGCCATAGCTCAGTCGGTTAGAGCGTGGGTCTAATAAGCCCAAGGTCGCAGGTTCGACCCCTGCTGGCGGCAAATCGTTTTTATATTTTTTCTTCGCCTCATAAAAAGTTTCTTGGCAAACAAACCCCAAGCATCGCAAAGATCATAAAATGGTTCACACCTCATCTCCATTCCCCTCCCCTCCTCTCGCTCGTCCGAAAAACGATGATCCTGGCGGCGACGCAAGTGAAGCATGCTTCGTGGTATTCGGAAACGCGGATCCTCTACGCAAAGGTATATATCATCGTTGCGCGTCGTGTTTATGTTGTGCATTAGGCGTGTGATATTAGATACATTGCGGATTAGACGGATTCGCATAGCGACGGAGAGAGGGGCCGCAACGGTCCCCCGCCTCCTTGTATGCATCCCTCTGACCTTCTTCTTCTTCTTCTCATTCTCATTGCGAGTACTGTTTGCACAAAAGAGCCCCCTTCTCCTTCTCCTGGAGAGAAGAGCTCGAACAACAGAGAGAAAGAGAGAGGGAAAGAGGTGTACAGCCCCCCTCTCTCTCTCTTCTCCTCTATTATTATGCACAACATACTGTGCGTATGTTCTTCTTCAATTGTTATGTGTGTGTGTATGCTTATTGTATGATGGAAGGAACAAGTGCTAATGTGTTAGTCAGTTAGTTGGGTAAGCATGGGCGGTCCCGATCTTGCCTTGGGCCAGAGACCTCCCCAAGGAAGGTTCCAGAAGCTTCTAGAACCCTCTAGAACGTTCTAACTATCGCTGGAAAAGTGGCTAGTACGGGAGGTCCAGAAGTGCTCTTTAGAGGTCTAGACTCTACAGATTTCAAGTAAACTTCTGGAAGCTTCCAGAACATTCTAGAACGTTTCAACCCAACTACCATAGCATAGAGACAAGAGACGCAGAGGTGTGAACACTCGCCCAAGAAAAAAGAATGAAAGTTTCCCACACACACCGAGAGCCCAATGTTTTGTTTCCATTGTGAAATTCGATTCGAATCGAAATCGAATGATTGTGACGCACCTCCTCCCGGGCGCTCCGTTTGTTTCTTATCACTAATGAATGTTTATAGACGAATTGAATGTTTGATTCGATTCCACTTCGTATTCCGAGCTCGTATCGATCGAAATTTCCAGTTGGATAGTACTAACTACCTTCTGATTTTGAACGAATTTGATCCTAGACGGGACAGGTTCATTGTGAGGAACCCGGAAAACTGAAAACTAATGGAAATGAGCTCATCGGGAGCATACCGTAAAACTTGCATTGGAGCGGCTTCTAGGACCCAAACACCGTCCCTGCTGGCATTCCGCTCTAACACACTTTTTACGGTATGCTCGCAGTCACCTCATTTTCATTAGTTTTCAGTTTTCCGGTCAAGTCCTATTCCATTGGTACTCCCGCTTCTGACACCATTGCTAAGTTTTTGGGGGCTCTAAACGCAATCGCCGTTAAACCTGTATTAGAGCGGCACCTCTCATAGTCGTAATGGCCCCTATAGGTCCAAAATAAGTGGATTGAAAATTAGACCGGCATCAGGCTCTAATACGGTTTTACGGTGATCCTAGTCCCAGATGGGGGTACCACGGAATATAACTTTTTGGAACAGAACTCATCGGAAGACTAGAAGTCGATGGTATTCCCTCCTAGATTGGATCCTTCGTTAGAAGCTCGGAATGTTCTAAGCAAGTGTAAGCGTGGATACAGTTAATGTAGTCGATTTCCGATTCGTTGGGCGGTTGGGGGGCAGTCCGTTCGCATGCCTCATAACTTCTTTCTCTCTCTCTCTCGCGTCTCTCTTTCGTCACAAAAAGATAGGAGCGTTTTCTTTCTTTCTTTCTTCGTCTTTCCCTTTCCCCCCATTCGCACCTGTTCTTTGCACTCTTTCTCTCGCCCGCCCTCTCCACCCCAGCCACACTATTTTCTGTTGGAAGAAGAAGAAGAAGGGGAAGAGGAAGATGGATAGTACTCGCTCGCTCGACCCGAGGAGAGAGGGGGCTGTTGACTGGTCCTTCGTTGTGTGTGTGTGTGGCGTCTTCTACGTCGTCTCGCTCTCCAACCGCCTCCCTCCCACCCAACATCCGTCCGCAGACACTGTTACTTAGGCCACGCCCACTTCTTGGCACTGTGCCAACTACGATTCACGTGTGTCTCTGTGTGCGCGCGCGCGCTCTTACTGTCTACTATCTTTTTTGCATCCCCTCTCTCTCTTACTCTCACTGTCTATCTCCTGACCATCGCTTCCTAATGATGATGAGTATTAACGATAAACTTTTTTTCCAGAATCCTCCGTCGGAATCTCAACCTCAAAACTCTGCCAAGTTCGAATCGAACTGTGCTCCTCCTCCCATTGCCGACCTTTTTGCGATTCAAGGACTGGAAATGGTAGGCTACAACAAGTCTGAATTCGAAATTCCCCTCCCTCCCATATTTTCGTGCCGTTATCAGTGAATTGGATCACACTTGTGTCTCTCTTATCTAGGGCAAACGGACGGAATTTCTCTCCTAGCGTCGCGTCGCCACAAAACGTTGGTTTTCAAATAACGAATGGGGGGAAAAAGATGATAAACTCTGGCGATAAGGCCGCCCGAAACGACGCGCCGGGGCCTAAACGGCCTTGAGGCCCGTCGTCGATCCATCAAGGACATTATTATTTCCGCCGCCGCCGCCCACCACCTACCGCTCGCGCTTCGATGGGCCGTGAAGAACAGGACTTGGCAGCGTGCCAACTGCCCCCTCTGACCGCTTTTCCGAGGGTGGTAGACGCTCCCAGAGGCATCGCTGCTGGTGGGAGGTCAATTGGACCCGGTCGGACAGAAGGCCTCCTCTCTCTTTCTCCCAGCGGCTCGCCGGAGCCCCTCTCCGAGGGATTACATTGCGCAGTGGGAGACGGCTGCGGGTCGCGAAAGCTACGGGACGGCGGCAGGTGTCGCGTATTTCACATCGCGAAGGTCGTTTTCAACCAATTTTTCTCTCACTCGAGAATTCGCTCTCGTTCTTTTCTCATTCATTCAAAACTCCCGCGCAAAATCGAGTTTTGTCGTGCGGAAACGCGAACAGATGGCCCCGCCTATGGTATAATTGGCATCCAGAAGCTTCGTGGCCAAACGCAATCAATCCATCTGCATATGCTCGTTTTCTAACAAATGCCACTCTGACTATGTCAATGTTTCTCATTTTAATACCATTTTGCATCGCTTTTGCGATTTTCTAGCCGAAAAAAAAGAAGGTTTTCCGGAAAGAATGCAGGAAAAATATTGGTCCGCAACTTTGCGTAACCGGCACCGAAGCTGACGCACATATGCAGACAATAGTGCATTCAAATCGAACGCGGCGGCAAGCACGGTTTTTTGCCGATTTCCGAAAAGTTCAACGAGATTTTTCCCGAAAAAACGTGCAATTTAATTTTTTGCAACTTTAAGAAACCGTTTTCATTGAAAATCGCTCCTAAATTTAGCATGTTTCGCCGAGAAAAACCGGAAAATAGGATTGAAACTGGTTCAGCTGTTTTTGTAGTAATTTGCGTCGAGAAAACGGCTAGTTTGAACCGGTTCGCTCCCGATTTGATTTCTGTTTCTGGCCCGTCTGTGTTTTCCCCCCTTTTCCGTCTCGTTGTGCCGCCCGCGCGTCCTCCAATTACACGCCGTCTGCCCTTTTACCATTCCATTCAAATCTAGGTCAACCGGCCACCGCGCCGCGATTTCACCCGTGTTTTCATTACCTTATCCTAATTATCTTTCTTCTCTCGCATTTTTTGTGTGTCTTTTCAGCCGCCGAAACTTCGTGCTCGCTCGTCGTCGCGCTCTCGGACCGCAATTGTAAGCATGCCATCACCGGCACCGTCATCCAGTTCGGCCTCGAAGGCCCCGGAGCCCGTTGTTGTTGCCAAGTCGCCGTCGCGTCGTGGACGCCCTCGTAAGAGCGAGACAGCCCAAGCGGCCACTGGACGACAGGCTTCGAAATCGGCTACTCCGCGCAATCGGGTGAGTTTGGGCGGGCGTTCCGATCTGCCGGCGAGAGATAGTGGGATGGGGAGAGAGGGCGGGGGGAAACAAGAAAAGGTCACCCACAACAACAACAACAACGACGACGACGGAATAGTCGAGAATCCGTGTGGTTTGGCAGGCGGGAATGGCTAATTGAGCAGCTGCTCGACTGCCTCCGAGAGAGTTTCCTCTTGTTTTGACCAACGCACGCCCTTCTCCTCCGCCCTCGGCTTCTTCTTATTCTTATTATTATGCCCTTTCTTCCCACACCTCAATCATTCATTCATTCTATTTCCAGACCGCCGCTTCTGGTGCTCGCTCTCGTTCGCGCTCCCGCGGACGCCCGTCGGCGGCTAGCCAGGCCGGAGCCTCTTCGTCGTCTGCAGCTGCCGCGGCTCCGTCGTCGGCATCGAGAAGAGCTTCGAAGAAGGACGAAGTCGTGTCGACGATTGAGGTGGCTGACGACGATGACGACGAGCTTCCGGTCGCTACCACTCCAAGAACTCGCGGACGTCCGGTTCGTGATCTGACTCAAGATCCACCGACTACGGTAAATTTCTTAACCATACTCAACTCAATGCCATCGTGTCCATTTCAGAGATCGCGTGCCGCCGTGCGAACTTCTCCGCGACAAACTTTCCCGACTGTGGAAGCTGTCGAGCCGAAGAAGACGTCGTCTGGAGTGTGTGCCACCGCGTGTTCGATCAAGTCGACGGTTGTCGCCGGATTCAACAAGCTCGTCGCACTCATTGCCGTCATCTTCAACTTTGTTCTCTCGCCTTACTTCTTCATCCGCAACGAGTACCGTGAACAGAAGAAGAACGGCACGTGGAGAGCGCTCCTGTTCCTCTTCTGCGTCCTGTTCGTGTCGACGGCTATCTTCTATGTCGCGTTCCCGGAGACGTCGATCAAGATCAAGAAGTACACGGTGACGACCATCATCCCACCAGTCCGTGACTACATCTACGACGTCATCGAAGGCACCAAGAACATCGGAAGAGGCTTCGTCCGCCAGTGGAACAAGATTCAGTCGTACGGAGAGAAGCTCCGGCGTTACCAGGAGAGCCAGGAGCTCTAAACCCACTCTATCAATTCATTCTTCATTGCTATCATCTGTCCCCTCTTCACATTTTTCAGTTACCAATCCCCCCCCCCCCCCCCCCCATATCCTCGTCTTTTTTCTCTGTATATCCGCTGTTCGAGTTCCTCCCACTCGAAACACCGGTCGGCCTATCTCAATGGCGCTTGACCAGTCACAACCGATTCGTAGCACTCTTGGCAGCAGTCCGTTCTGCTCTGCGAATCATGCTCTGTGGCCAGTTGAAACTGTCTCGTTACCCCGTGAGTTCAAAATAGTTGCCGTCATCTAGACCGTATTATTTATTATTATTATTATTATTATTACCCATTCTAATTAAGTATCTGATAACTAGGCAACTATTTTAGTCAATCGTGCCACTTCATCCGATGCGTGACTGCTGCGAGAAGCCAGTTCTGATCCCAGGAAGCAATCCAATCGATTTTTCTCGCAATCAGTCACGTGTTCGGACCGCCAAGTGACGTGGCACGGATGACTAACGTCACAGCTTCAACTCTCGCGCCTCCGAGGCTTTCCTTCGTTTGGGCGCTCGCAATCGCTCGATTAACCTCTTCTTCCCCCCCCCCCCCCCCCCCCTTCCGAATCCTTTCCATTTTGTAATCTCTCCCTCTCTCTCTCTCTCACAACAAACCAATGCTTTTCTTCCCCGAATGATGCATTTTGGCACAATTCATCCACTCTAAACCTTGACACCACTATATAGCGAGAAAAAGAAAAGAAACTCTGTCCTTCTCTTCCTCCTGCTGACATTTTTTTCCATGTATCGACGAAAATGGTAACGTAATATACGCAAATAAAGATGAAGAATACAATCCGAGCGAGTTCGAGTTTCTTTATTCAGCGTTCGAGGTGACGGCAGAAAATGAGTTGACGGATGATTATGTTTCGACTTTTTGTTCGTTGAGTGTGTTCAGTGGGCTCTTCCTCGTCGGCGGCTCAAACCTCCTGGAAACGTGGCATCAGCGGGCCGTTCGAGACGCCCTGAGCCCGCGGGAAGATGATCTGAGCCGAGGAGGGCGTGAGCGCGCGCACGCGGCCCCTTGTGATCTCCATGATCATGCCCGTATTCATGCACTCTTGGAGCTCTCCGACGTGCACGTATGCTCGGCGAGCCGCCTGAAAACGCCGACTGTCCAGATTGTCAAGAGAAATCGGCCGACCTGAGTGATGGTGTCGTCCGACTTTCCCTCGGCGAACACGATCAAATCGTGACGAGCGTCGTCGGGTTTTCCCTCGAACGCCTCCGTCAGAAGGCTCGTCAGGTGCGAGCAGAACGCCTTCACTCGACTGCAAACGAGTGGAATGGAATGAGGTGGAAAAGAAGGAAACAACACCTGCGCGGAATGCGTCCGAACATGAACGAGGAGAGAAATCGGACCGTCTCCTGAATCTCGACGAACATTTCGTTGCTCTTTTCGTTTCTTTTTGTTTCTCTCGTTTCCGTGTCGTTTTTCGACGGTGATTCTCCTCCGCAAGACAGAGAAGGGACCGAGAAATGAGATGCGAGAGGAAATAAAAAGCAGAGCGAGAGGGAGAGAGAGGGATCGGTGCCACGTGGATAATGGTGGATGCCGAGCCAAGTTTCGGTGGAGCACGTCTGAACTCCGAGCGAGCCTGTTTCAGACGTTTTCAGATTCGGAAGACGACATCTGCCTTTCCATCTTCGTCCAGAAGACGTCCCCTCCACATGTGTCTCGAACTTTCGCTTTCCCGCCGCAATAACCCAAATTCCCGCCTCTTTCTCTTCATTCCTTCAGTCCGCCCGTCTTGTTCCATTCTTCTTATCATCGTCAAACACATGTTGTCTCCTCTTCCATTTATCGATTTTCTGCCCGCCCGAAGGCTCACTGTCGGGTGGGGGAAAAAACAAAAAAACGAATGTTCTTTGTTTCGAGCCGTCAAGCCGCCCACCTGTCGGCCTCCCCCAAAAGCCTTTTTATTTGTCCTTCCGGTGAGAACGGTTGTCTCCGTCTCCGCCGCCTCGCACACTATTTCCCCATTGTTCTTTTTTCTTCTCGTTCAGCTTGACCGCCGTTTCGCGCGCGCGCGCACCTTCCCGCCGAGCCGCCCCCGTTCCGAAGAAGTTTCTGTGTTTTGTATACCGCGGCGGCCTCGTCGAAACGAAGGATGACCGAGTTCTTCACCCAGAAACAGATCGATGGTGAGTTTCTCTCGGAGGCCATGAATACAGTTCTTTTTGAAGAGATCCGCGAATGCTTCAACTTCTACTCGACGGGCGGAGTGCTCGTTTCGGCGGCTCAACTGAGGTGTGCTCTGCGGAGCCTCGGCTACTCGCCCACTGCCGCCAAGACGAACGACTACTACCGAAAAGCGAACAGTGAGTTGCCCCCATCTGGGCGTCGACATCAACCCCGATTTCAGAGAAGAGCATCGAGTTCGCCACGTTTCTCGACTTTTGCAAAGACGAACAAAACAGTCCGGACCCGCTGACGGAGATTATCAAGGCGTTGAGCGGGCTCGATCGGAGCAAGACGCGCGCGATGCCGTCTCGCGAGCTCGCCGCAATTCTGTCGCACGTCGGCGAGCGGATGAGCGCCGAGGAGATCAAGTACCTGCTCGCGAGGGTCGAGGTGAACGGCATGGTGCCGCATCAGAAGCTCATCGAGTACATTTCGAGACAATAAACTCGTTTGCCCACTCTCTCTCTCTCTCGCGTCGTTCTGATAGGAAAAACTATTTGCATATCGATTGAATTAATTGTCGACAGGCAGAGTCAAAAAGCGAAAGGGAAAGCCAAACCCTCTCCGTTCTCCGATTCCAAATGCTTCTTCTTCTTCTTCCCCTGCCCTTGTCGTTCCTTCTTCTTCTTCCCGATCTTTCCGTCTCGCAAGAGTGTCTGAAACAGCTGAAAGTGAACAAAGTGTGCGGATGCGTCGAGCCGGGCTACATCTCGCGGGAGGAGCTCCGCCAGCGAAACCCGACCGCCTCCGCCGCGCTCAACGGCACCCTCTACGAGCCGTACTACGTCTTTCCGGACTGCAAACGCGTCGAGATGCACTGCAAGAACGCGGCGACGCGACAGTTCGTGCTCTACAGATCGAACGAGAACACGACGACGTTGATGAACTTCAACTGGGGCACCTACAACCTTCCGTTCGCCACCCTCCCCATCATGTGCAACGCGACCGACCACATGTGGTACATGCCGACGATCAACGGAGGCAGCTACTACAAATACTTTTCCATGTGGTACGCCTGTTATGATCCGTGATGAATGGTTATTGTGAAACAAAATAAACTTGATTCTGAAATGGGATAGTAAATATCAACAGTCAAAAGTTCGAGATCAAAAGTCAAAGTGCCAACTGTGAGCCTCATTTGCATCAATATACATACCCGATCGTCCCTGTTCCATCCGCATCGCCTCAATTGGACGCTTCCCCATTCCGAATGCTGCTTTCCTCTCTTTCCGCCTCCCATTTCATTCTTCTTCTCGGCGGATTCGCGATCTTCGGCGACGCGTGTCTCCAGACGGCGAAAGTCAACGGTTTCGCTCTTCTCTGCATCTCTTCATCTTCTCTCTTTTTCCAGAATGCGGCTGCTTCGACTACAGCCTGATGAGTCGCGCGAAACTCGCCGCCATCGACCCGGACATCTGGCAGACGTTGTCGAACGGCTCGTTTTCGGCGCCCGAGTACACCTACCAGGATTGCACGTACATCCACATCTCGTGTCCCGGCAACAGTTCGCTCATCAACTCGAAACTCGTGCGCACCAATTGGCCCGACCGCGATCTGATTCTGGTTCGTTTCGTGTCCGCGATTGAAACGTCGTCACCGTCTTCTTCCATTTTCAGATCAACAACATCGGCTACACCGGCACGACGGCGACGTTGTTCTTCGACGTGGCGTGTGACCCGACGACGCACGAGTGGAAGTACACGCCGGTCGACGACAAGCGCGAGCTGCTCACCGAGCCCATCATTTGTCATCACGATCGCTCCTGACCCGACTTATTTATTGTTTTTTTTTTCTGATTCATTTGATTGAGCAATGAAGAATGCGTACAAAAACACACTTGTTCACTATGAAAACGCATTATTTTTCAAAAATTAAAAAAAAAAACATTGAAAAAATTCAACAAATATATCTCTGAAACAGTACTTCGCTGCGAGACCCTTGCGTCAAAAAAAGTGCATGCGCCTTTAAACACCTTTCAAGGTGCGCATTTTTTCGTCATTTTTCGAGAAAATCAAAGAAATTCAGCGATGAATATCACTATTTTTGAAGGCGTGGCTTCTGAAAGATGACGTCGGGTGTCAGTTGTTCCCTCCAACAAACCAACCACGAACTGTTCCCTCTCCCTCTCTCTCGCTCAAATTCCCAATTCGACCGGATTCCAACTCGTTCGCTCATTTACATCTCGCTCATTGATATGTGAGAGCCGCCCGATCTCGAACACTATAAAACGGGCGGCGCTCTCTTCCACTCGTCCGGTAGCACTTCCACACAAACACACAATGCATCGTGCTCACTTCTTCCTTCTCGCCGCTCTCCTCCTCCCGTTCGTGCCGCCCGTCTTCACCGTTTCGCAAGTCGGATGCCCACTTCCGAATGGTAAGCACTCGCATCCCAACCCCGTTTGCAACCGTTTGCAGACTGTCCGTGCATTCGACGTCCGACGTTCGACAGCGCGTCGCTCGAGGCCTCGAATCCGGCCGTCGCCGAGCAGTTCGCCGCATACGACTTCTCGGCTCCCAACGTCACCTATCCCAACTGCACCGCCATCATCGCCACGTGTCCACCGGAGGCCACCGTCGCCATCTACAACGCCACCGCCGCCGTGCCGCTCGTGATCGGCGGAAAGAGAGTTCGTCGTTTGCGCATGCGCATCCCCCCAATCGCATGGTTGTGCGCTCTTTCAGGTCACCAATCCGTACGCGTTGACGTCTCTTCGATGCACCGACGGCGTCTGGTACTCGTCCGGACTCAGCAATCCGCTCGATGACAATCTTCGCGGATCGAGCCTTTCGTGCGCTGTGAAAATAAATGTGACCATTGCATGAAATTATGTTGATTATTTCACAAATAAATAAAACTTTATTGAATTCAATAGAAAGAAATGCGAGTTCAGCGGCCATTTTGTGCCGCCTGTGCCGCTTGCGCCGCCTGCGCCGCCCGTGCCGCCCGTGCCTCATTCCGTTCCCGCTCCTTCTTATTCAAATCTGCGATTTGTTCGTCGTCGATCGTCTGCACGTCTTCAGCCCACTCGGCATCCTGTTCAAATGTCTTCGCGTTGGAGAACTGCACGATTTCGAGCGTTTTGTTCGGTTGCATTTCAAGGAACGCGGCGAGATTGTTCGACGGACTCCCGTAGCCGAACTGACGGGTGTTGGCGGCCGAGAAGATCGTGATCAAAAAACAATCTTCGACCGGCCACTGGAGGAAGCCTTCCTTGGGAACTTGATGACCCCTGATGATGCCGTCGAATCCGCATCTCTTGCAAAATTCCTCGGTGGCAGCCATATTGAAGATTTTGGCACCGTGCGCTCCGCGGTTCGTCCCAATAAATTCCGCTTTTCTGAAAAGAATGCGACCGTTGCGAAGGATCATCATTCCCATCCGGCAACGTACTTTCCGTCTATTCCGGTGAAAAACAGTCCCGGATCGGACCAGAGAAGGGACTGAGCGACATTGTTCTCCACTTCACTCTGGTAAATCGTTTGAAATCTTACTATTGGTCCTATTGAAACCTAATTGAAGAACACGGAGTTTTGAAATCTAATAATGAATTTTTGTAATCTAATTGAAATCTAGTTAGATTTCAAAAGTTATATTTCAAAATTTGAAGTCTTATAAGAAGTCGGCGTTGTTGAAATCTTATTAGAAGCTGTTGATTGAAATCTAATTGGAAGTGTTTCAAACCTAATAAAAAACGCCTATTTTCGAAAACATTCGTTTTTCAGTCTACACTCGATGATGCTGTCAGAAAAAAGCGGAGATTCCCAAAAGCTTATAATAAGATTTCAATAGGATCTAATAAAATTTCAAACGATTTACCAGAGTTTGACCCACGACTCCTATGCGCTTGACCTGCAAGTCGATCGCTGTTAGTGTGAAGCGCTTCTTCATCATCAAAGCTCACCTTGTTTTTCAGATCTTGGCGATTTTCGATTCCTTCCGGAATGCCTCCGTGACAGACGAAAATCTTGTCGGAAATGATAGCGGCCATCGGAAGGCTCGCCATCATGCGGTTCATGATCGCAAAGATATCGCTTCCGCCTTTTCCGCCGAAAGATTTGTAGCAATCGTCCTGAAAAAGAAAAAAATCTGAAAAGTTGCATTTGTCATCGAATCAAGTGGCTCACCAGCAGTCCGTACTTTCTGTTGATATGCGCGAGTTCGTGGTTTCCGCGCACCCAGAACACCAAGTGCGGGTACGCAATCTTAAGAGCGCACAACAAAAGCAAACAGTCGATACTACGCGGGCCGCGGTCGACGATGTCGCCGAGAAAGATGATGGGCTTTGGCATCAGTTTTCCGTCGGTGCCGATCAACAACTGGAATAGCGACTCGTAGCAACCGTGCACGTCGCCGTAGATGCGATGACAGCCGTCTATCTCTAGAAGTGCGTCTTCTGCGGAGAACAACGTCCAGGCGCTGTCGCAAATCAGCGCCACTTCTCTCTTCGTGAATGGATGCTGGAAAACGAAAGGGGAATGAAAAAACAAACGAGATGAAATGTTGGGTGAATGTCAGTCTGAACCATTGCTTACCGGTTTCCAATGCTCTCTGTTACGGAAGCGCTTGTCCAGCATGGTTCTCAACAACTTGAAAGCATCGATCTGAAAGTATCGCAATAACGACTCGATATCGGCACCGTCGGGATCCTACCCCGTCGTTGCCGACCAGGAAATCCGTCGCAACGTATTTGCGACGTTCCTCTTCACTCATTGGCGGCGGATCGGCACCTTGCGGCTTCTGGGGAACCTTCAACTCTTCTCCTTCGCCGCCTGCATCAGTGCCTGCCTGGTTACGGTTCAAGTCTTCCATAAGCTCCCCAAAATCGTCTACAAACTGAAAAAAAAGAACCAGCTATTCAACAGCAGCGGATCGCTCTCACCTTTTTATTTGTCTTGTCTTGTTCACTAACTACCCTAATCACTGGCAAATATAAACCAGGATACGATTTCACGTGTAAGTGAGTGGCGTTCTCGTTGAACTCCTCGCCGTCTCGTTGAAGCACCGCTCCTGCTGTTGCGATGGCCGCTTCCTCCGAAACAAAGCAGGTTGGCACTTTTCGGCTGGAATCGTTTGCTTCGACGTGTTCCGCAGATGGATCGGAGCCTGTGGAAAGTCTTGAAGAAGCATGGGATCGTTCCGAAGTCGCCGTCATCTGAAAACAGTCTCACCATGGTCTCCAAAGACGTCACTCGTCCAAGTGGCAATCTCACCAATAATTCTCTTCCCGTTTTCGTCGAAGCGGATGTCTTCTTGTTCGAAACGCTCTTCGAGCTCACCGCCGTCTTCGCATCGTCACCAGCCGATTCCTCCGTGTGCTGAATGACACGTTTGAGCCGGGAAGAGAGACAGTGAAGGGGCTCGATACCTGGAGAACTTGGTGGCGGGCGTTCGAACACTGTTTCGACACTCCACCAACCGTCCACTTCGCCTCACTGTCTCCGGCGACTGGTTCGACAGTACGATTCACCGGCTCACGAACCTGAAACCATTCCGGTGACCGGAAGAGGGTCTTCTCACGGACGACTCACCTGCTGCTCGGTGAACGAGTCGTGGCTTCGCGTCGAAACGAACGACGTTTTAACATCTTTTCCGGGCTCACTTCCATCCGTCTGTGTTTCCTGAAAATCAACGTTTCTTCAGTTTTCAACATGCGCCGCTCCCACCAGCAATTTCCCGATTCTTTCTGCCGCGAATGGTGGCAATTCGTTTCTGGCGCATTCCCTCCTCCCACTGTTTTCCATCACGTCATTCGTGAATGCCGCTTCTCCTCCGACCAAAACGTTGACGATTTTTCCGCCACCTGGCAGAGTTCCCATCACAACCTTGACTTTCGCAGCTTTCTTTTCCGTCTTCATTTTCTTCACAGCTTCAGCGTGTGCAGCGTCCCGCTGTATTTGCTGCTGCTGGTCCACTCCTTTGCTCGGCTCGACGTTGTGCAGACCATCCTCCACATTCGCCGGATTCGTCGCAATTAACGGCACAGTTTCCCGTGTCTTGCCATCTTTTTTCTGTTTCTTGTCATCTTTGCGAATCGCATTGCGATGGTTCCACCATTTTTTCGCCCTCTCCATAGATTTACTTCCACACCAACCGCACCAAATTGTAAAAATGACAGCTGCCACGACGAATCCGGCTAGGGCTGCTAAAATCACTGTTGTCCTGAAATATGTCAAATTGAACCGCGTTTCCCAAGAGGTTTCCCACTAACCACCACGACGACGACTCTTTCGACGTCCCATCTTCCTTCTGAAAATGAAACCATTCGATTCGGATCAAAGACATTTGGATTCCAACTCACCGATAACGAGGCGGATGTCCCATTCTGCGAATCCAACGGTTTCGGAACATCAACGTCCGGGAGCGTCTTCAAAAACGCCTCAAAAGCGAGACGGGACGTCTCTGCCTCGCGCACAATCTTCTCCGAATTCGCGACGTCAAGACGAGAATTCAGAAGACGTCGGAGACGTGTTCGAACTTTTGAATTCGTGTTCGAACTTTTGACTGCGGCGAATCGTTCGAAGGCTTCTTGAGCAGTGCAGTTGTTTAGACGAAACATTTCGCTAACAACTCTCAGTTTCTCAATCAGCTTCAAATTCGGAGGGGGACCGACGAACGCGACGTTCAAATCGTTCAATCCGTTCGGCAGTTCCTTCATCATCTTCTTGACGCCGTCGTTCCAACACGCGTTCGTCGATTTATTCGGAGCCGAGGAGAACGCGTCCTCGATGGTGGCTTCCCATTCGTCACTCGCAGCGGTCTCGCTAAAAGCATCAGCCAGACTTCCGGCCATCTTACTCACAGCCCACAGCTTCATTGCGACATCGTCGGCGTTCGCGAAAATGACCGGAGGCGTCGACGAGACGTTGTCGCCTTGGGCGAGTGGCGTCGAAACGAGACGATTCCATTCGTTGATGAACTTGGAGGTCGATGTTATGGTGGAAAGAGCTGCTCGGAGGGCCGGACTTGTCGACTTGAGGTTCGCGAGTGCAGTCAGCTGGGCGGCATCGTTGATCTCAAACAAGTTCTCGCGCTCCAAGCACTCGAGGGCTTCAATAAACGAGCCCATTCCTAGATTTTTGACAGCCGTTTCGAGAGTTTTATCCTGTATCCAGTCCTTCGCCTCATCCGTGAAAGCTTTGAAGACGGTCTGGAAGTTTTCGACTTCTTTGATAGCTTCGGAAATTAGTGTGGCTGCAGCTTTTTGGAAGGCTTCTCCGATGGTGCTTTCACTGTTGTTTCTGAAGAAGCCAAAAAGCTCCTGCGTCTTCTTCATTCCGTCTTTGTCACACATTTTCATCAGTGGATCGAGAAGCTTTTTCAGATCGAGTTTTGAAACTCCGTCGAACAGTTGTTTTGTGTATATCAAATCGGGGAAAAAACGTTTGCTCGGAGACTTGACTTTCATATTTCTCGAGCATTCGCTCACCTTCGAGTGTGAGGCGAGCAAAGCCAGTTCCGATTCCACCGCGTTCAGGTTCTCCTTGAAGTCGTTCATTGTTGCGCCGGTCTCCGAATATGCGATCATTGGCTTCAACGTATCAAGCAGCGCCTTGGCCTCGTAGATAAGCGGTCTGAGCGGAGCGAGAAGAGTTCCAATCAGAGGCCTTCCGCCCAAAAAAATCTCATCAAACTTCCTGACTCGCTCTTCAAATTGAGTGACGAGCGAATAAAGTGGCCCGGTTCTGAAGCTCGCCAGGCTGGTCGTGAGCGGAACCATCGCTTCGACACCGTTTCGGAGCTCGTCGATCATCTTCTTGTCGAGCACAGTGGCCAGTTTTCCCGCAAAAGTGGAAAGCATCAACGCCTCTTCGGCCATTTTCGCGATGAATCGGTTCATGTCCATGATCGTGTTGTGGATCGGCCGGAAATTGATCAACGCGTCCACTTTCTTGCCAAACTCTTCGACTCGTTCCTTCTCGAACACTTTCAATAGGTGGGTCGCCGCTTTCAGGAGTTGGCCTCGCGTCTCAATAAACTTGTTCATATTAGATTGGAGTTGGAACAAGTCCTTTGCGGCCTCCGCTCTATCCTTCCCTTCAGCGGACTTGATACCATCGACCAAGGCGGTCAAGCTGGATTCGGATTCTTCATTGACCAAGCGTCGCAACAACTTCGCCGGCTCGCACAACTCGTCGAAGACAGCGCCATTCTTGATGACAGCTCGCATTTCAGCATCGGTCTGCTCGTAGAGATCCTTCAGTAAGGTCAGCGTTCCAGACCGAGTGACTCCGAGGCAGCCGGCTTCGGCTCCGCATGCATCACTAACACCGTATCCGACGCCCTCGATATTCGCGGCCAGTAGGTAGACATCGAAGCCTTGAAGAGCGGCCAGCCTCGTTCCGATGCCGCTAAAAATTGTGTCGAACACTTTGGGCTTGCTCGATCCGGCGTTACGCATCTTCTGCTCCACACCGACCGCCGCGGTAACGATCGCCGCATTGGAGAGGGTGTTTTGGAAAGCCCGAATGTTGTTTTCTGAAACGACAAGATGCGAGTTCGGGGAAACAAAAGAACAAAAAAACGACTCACCGCGGATAGCGACGTTTCTCTTCTCGACGTGCCTGTGAACAGATATCATGATCGAAGTGGTGAACACAGCGATGGCGATATATTAAACACTAAAGTGTTGGCGATTCGAAACAGACTGAGAGACGTTTCGATGCCACGTTCAGTTCTTATCGAACCGGAACGGGGTTTTCGGGACGCCACGCGAAAAAACGTTTATTGGAAAGGTCAACAACACAAACACCAAGGGGAGTTGTTGTTTGATTTTTGGAGGTTCTCGGTGAAGTGCAAGTAGTTGGAGAGACCTGGAAAAAAATTATAAAAAGTCAAGTCATCAGACGACGTCGAACTCGACACCTTCAGTTTGAGGGCCGCTTCTCAGGGATATTAGGCCTTTTGGGTCTTCGGACTTACCAGACTCCCCCAATTGGTTTCTTCTAGTTTTCTCCGCTCGGCTCTCAGGGCAGCTCCAAAATGGTCTCGCTCAACTGTTTGTCCTCCTTCTTCTTCTTCGCCTTCTCCTTCCTCTCCTTCTTCGCCCAATCTCGACTCCACTTCACACGTTCGAAATCCCACCCGTTATACCACGCGTTCACATATTTACTCGTCTTCACCGGCCGTCCCGTCTTCTCCATCATTCGCAACATTTTGTTCAGGACGAAAATTCGCACGAGCACTGTCACAGTGACGCCGAGAACGGCGCTTCCGAGCAGAAGCCCGATGAGCTCGCTGAAAAAGGAAAATCGTGTTTTTATCGGGTTAGAGCAGCTCCCCGGCCCGATTAACTAGAAGAGAAAACGCCATTCTGGAGCATCGTACCCATAAAGAATGGTTTCAAAACACCACTGACCCCAATATCGAATCGGCCTTCTCGTCTTCTCCGACGTCAGTGGGCGCAGCACTTGTTGCAGTCGGAGGCAACGCTTCCTCCTCGACGTCGTCAACGTCTTCCAACGCTTCGAGACCGTGCACCTTGCTGAAGTACTCTTCCAACGTCTTCAGCGAATCGCGCGCGTTGTGCATCGTCTTCTCCGTGTACTCGAACGGCATCAGCAGTTTTCCGATGCCGCGCAGGCTGTTCCAGACGTCCGACGAGTTGACAAAGCTCAATTCCGACTCCATCACGTAGCCGTCGACGTCGGGAAGTTTCAACAGTTGCGTTGTTTCGAACGCCTTCTCGAATGCGGCAATGCTGCGTGGCGCCTCTGTGACGGCGTCCTGTAGTCGGCTCAGAGAGGCGGGAAGCTCGCTGAACAGCTTCCGAAGATCCTTTTTCCAGACCGAGTAGACTTTTTGGTCTGTCTTAACGTCGAAGAAGATCGTTTTCGACATCTTCTTGTCGATCACTCCGTCGACACCGATGAACATCTCGATGCTCGCCATCTCTTTGCTCGCCTCGACAAGCGCACTCACCAGTTTCGCGCCGTTCACAAAACTTTTCGCCGCCTCCGTGGGCAACAACGGCATCGTCACACTTCCAGCGACGTCTCTCTTGCCACGTCTCGTCATCGGATGCATCAACTCGATGCTCATCGCTTGCCACACGTCACGCAGCCGATTCAGCGATTTGATTGCCGAAACGACCGAATACAGCAGCCGACTGCCGGATTTGAGGTTCGCGAGGGCGACGGTTTGGACGGGACGGAACCGGCGCGAGAGTTGATCGCTCATTTTCAGACACTCGATCGCCTCGACGTGCATGTGATTGTAGAGGTCCGGTGCGAACGTCAACAACTTCAGATCGATGTCGAAGCGGCCGATTTGCGAGTTGCTGAGTGCGACGAGGCTGCTCGCTAGTTCGTCCAATCCTTTGCGCACTTTCGAGAACCTTGGTATCTTGTCCAGATTGCCCCTGATCGCTTCGACCGATTGTCGGCTGTAGTTCTCCAGCTTCCGCAAATCTTGGTAAAGTGGATGGTAGGCGTTCATCATTGTGGCATACGGTCCACGTGGGTTGTCGGTGATCTTCCGGAGCTCCGCCTTTGCCATCTCCAACGAATCAAACAGATGGAGTGTCGAGTTGACGGCCGTCGCGTTCGTCACGACGTCTTTGACGCAGCCGTAGATCGATGTGAGATCGGAAAGCGCGGCGACGGCCGTAATGGAGTCTCGGAGATCTCTCCGCAGCCGTTCCGTCTTCTGATTGATGTCGTCCTGGAACTTCATCGCATCCCAGCTCTTCAGAAGCGGGCTCGCCTCGACGGCGAGCTTCATCGCCGGCTTCAGAGCGACGTTCAACGACGACTTTTTGCCGTTCATGAACTTCGTCTCGAACTCGCGGATGACGGCGTCTGGATTCGAGAAAAGGTGACGGAGCGGATGTTTCGACGCTCGAAACGAGTTGCCCATCACGAATTGCATATCGTCGAGCATGTCGTCGATATCCGGATACGCTGACTTCAGAATCGGCTCAAGCGGCTGTATTCTCGTGACGACGTTTCGCAACACCACGCGCATTCGCTCAATCTGATCGTTACGCTCGAGCATGAGGTCTTCGAGGACGGGCCTCATCTCGAGAACCGTATCCATTGCTTTGATCCAGCCAGGCTGACTGGGCTTTGCCAGTGTATCCAAGTGATATTGAAGGTGTGTGAACGCCGGATCCATCGCCAGTATTCGACGTATCGCGGGCGCCTGCTTGAACAGTATTCCGGGTGTTGTGTCGCGATCGTTCGAGCCGCCGCGCTCGAAGCTTCGGGAAACGTCTTCCACGACGGATCTCATCGATTTGACCTCATCGATCGCCGCACGAAGTCTCAACAATTGCCGGAACCCGACTGTATCTTTCAGCGCAATCCTCTGCTTCTCGGTGAATTTCTTGTCAATATCGACGAGCAGGCGGAAGCCCTCCTCGACGACCGTCACGTTGTGCGGTCCGCATTCGGCCGCCCTCCCGCACTTCTCGAGAACCGCCTGACCCATCGCCTCGAGACGTCTCTCCAGCTCGTAGAATTGCACGTCTTCGAGATCGCTCATGTGGGCGAACTGTCCCAGGAGCATCTCGCCGAGCAGGCTGTTCTTCGAGAGCCGTCGCTCGCGCATCTGTTGTGACACATCGATGCCGGCGACGACTCCGGCGGCGATCACGACGTCGTGACCGAGATCCGATAGCGTGTAGCTGGCTGGAAAGATGCGGAAGATGAGAAAAACGAGGCGAAACGCTCGAAACGAACCGGTGGCGTCGACAAAAACGATCGAGGGAAGAAGAAGAAGAAAAAGGATCGGAAACTCGAGAAGACCACAAAAAACACCTGAAACTAAGAGATTTCGAAAGAACGCCGCTGAAAAGCGGTCTGAAACTCACCACTTCTCCGCCATTTTTTTCTGTCCTCAACTCGAGGTGCCATCGAAATCGGCGTAAACGGAATTATTTCAATCGATTTCGAGTTACAAAAAACAATCGAATCGCATTGTACAATAACCGACATTTCGAGCGAAACTCCAATCGACTCGACGAAATTTCACATAACAAAAGGCGAGGTCACGTGACGAAACCAACTCGTGACAATCGGGAAAAAAGAAGCGAGAACGATCGTCCGAATCATCTGCGGATTCAGAAAAAAAAGTCATCCTCTGCCTTCCAAATTGCAGTCTAGAAATAGTGGCATTCCAACATCAACGGATCCGATAATTGCAGAGTTGCATCGCAGATGACAGAAACAACAACATTTTTATTTTAAAAATACAAGTCAAAATCAGAAAAGGACAAGAGCGTGAATATTGTATGTCTCTCGCGGTCTAGGTACTGTGGGTTGAGTTTACTATTAGGCTTCTCGGCCGCGGTCACCTCACTGACAACGTGTTTTTCAGCAAGTTCATCGGATTTTTTTTTTGATTTTTCGTACAACGAACGTGTATTTCAGGTGCAGAAAAAATAAAGTAACTCGATGTAATCGCAGAAAAACACGTTGTCAGTGAGGTGGCCGCGGCCGAGAAACCTAAACTCGGCCCGCAGAACCTAGACCGCGAGAAACAGACAATATACCTACTTCTAGAAAAAACAATTATCGCAGCCACACGGGCACCGAAGACAAACGCAGAAAAAAACGAAAAAATTCGAAAAAACACGGAAAAAATTAGTTTCTCCATGTACAACGCATCGGTGAAAAAACTCGAAAAACTTTTTCCTCGTGTGCGCATCACTCCAATTTGAACAGAAATGGCAGAAAGTTTTAGACACGTTTGGCCCTGCGTTTGAGTTTCCGACGCTCCGTTAAAACATCATTGGTTTCAATGTACTCCTTGATGGCGGTGTCCGCATTTTGAACACGGTAAAACTGGATGACATTACCCGTGCATAGGAACCAGGAGCCATTGTTCTGAATGCCAATTTTAGTCAGTTATCATTGTTTTTATCTGTTTGACTTACATTCGATTTATTTCCAGGGGCTCTCGAGTTTGATGCTCCGAAAACGGTGACGTGTTTTCTCATCACTCTAAATCCTTTGGGAACCACCTAAACGGACCACTTTGTGACACTACCCGAAGCTAGAGCTTTACCTGATGTCCGCGAATGAGGTAATCAATTTTAATCGCTTTCATTACCCTCAAGAAACCGGTGTAGTTGTACTGGCGTGCATCGTCATTGCGTTTCGAACGCACGAATTTCGGTTCACTGCAAGAGCAGAAGTTAGTTATCAGCTTTTCACACACCAGTAGCACTTCGGATCGTTGTCGTCTACTTCGCAATCCGCCCAAAAAATGTCTTCGAAGACCTGCGCTTTCTTGGGATCATTCTCACCACACTCGTTATACTTTCCATCCTAAAAGAGATTTTAGTGAGGGAAACTCACGTAAACGCTTCTCATTACTCACAGTTTCATCAAAAGCGTCTCTTTTCAACCATTCCTTGCTGACTCCACCATGAACAATGAGCATCTTGTCATTGTTTACAATAGCTCGCACCGGCATCTCGTCGAACATCGCGTTGATCTGTTCCCAAAGGACGAGCGCCTCCTCCTTCTGCGTGGGGTAGTAACGCTCTATCTCTTTCTGCATTCGCGATTAAAGATGAGCAGAAGAATATGGTGACGCCTCAAAATACCTTGAATCCGTATTCCTCGTTGACGGCTCTTGTCTCGTGGTTTCCTCGGAGCAAGTGTACTCGTGACGGAAATTGTATTTTCAGAATGACGAGGAAAAGGACCAGGCAAAGAGACCGCTCACCACGGTCCACATAGTCACCAGAAATCACACTGAAAATCGGGATTCCGATAGAAGTCTCCGGTTCCACTTACAATTGCTTATTCAGCCAAGGCTCTTCTCCTCCGAAGGACATGAGAACAAAGTCGGAAAACTTTCCGTGAAGATCACCGGTTCCGTAGAGATCGCCTTTGATTCTTAACGTGTACGGATCTTTTTGGAAAATTAAGCGACCCGCGGCGATCAATTTGCGGACTTGTTCGATAGAGTGTGGATACTGAAATCAGAAAAGTGCATGTTGGAGTTTGAAAACAATTCAGAAGCGAGACAAACCGGGGGCGCACCCTCTCCACCGAACTCCTTAATCTTCAGATAATCCGGTTGTATAAAGACATTGAATGCAGCAATCGCGTCAATCTGAAATGAGCGCAGTGGAAAACACGAGCACAGTCCGATACTTACTGTTCCATCCGCTCTGAAAGTGCTTTCCAAACTGAACGTTTGAGGACAAGACGGCGATACGGGGACATCAGTGGCCTTGATATTCTCGTTGCGCCCGGCCGAAACACGTTCCGCTTGATTTCTAGCGCCATTTTCATGTCCAGCAGCTTCATCCTTACTGTAGTAAGTTTCCAAGTCACTCACAGAAGAAAGCAGAGGCAGATTTTCGGCTTTCCTCCGCTCATTCTCAGCATTTAGCGCCTCAAGTTTCTTCGCCGCTTTCCACTTAAAGATTCTCTCCGTTTCCTCATTGAGTGACGTCAGCGCTACAATCCAGTTGATCTCGGTATGCGGTTCAGCGGGCGTCTCCTCCACTTCAACGTTGACCTCGGTATGCAGTTCAGCGGGCGTCTCCTCCACTTTAACGCTGACCTCGGTATGCGGTTCAGCGGGCGTCTCCTCCACTTCAACGCTGACCTCGGTAAGCGGTTCAGCGGGCGGCTCCTCCATTTGAACATAGTTGATCTCGATGTGCATTCCAAAGAGCTCGCGAAAATAGTTGACAACCCGTCGCACGAATGATTGGGACGGCTGCCGCTGAAGCTGTTCCTCGGAACCACCAATAGTTCGTTCTGACACAGTTGGTCCCTGCAGAAAAATGAGTTAGAGGCACGAGGTGAGCGGAAGAGACCGAACCTCTGCGGTAATGGTGATGACAGTGGATTGGGTTCTGTCGTCGTGTTGTTCCACCGTTTCCACCACTTCCACTCCGCGATCTCCTTTCAACAAGAGCGTTTTGTTCTAAAAACTTGGCACCTATTAGAATAGACACTGCGGTGTTCGAACGATACCAAATACTCATCGTAATCTTTGCCGATAGCATAAAGTGTTTTACACTTTTCAATCTTCACTTTGCTTGTGCATACCGTTTGTTTGTATTCCTGCGATAGATTTGAGAACTGAAAAGAGCACACAGTTTACAAATTGTAAAAAAACGTGGAGTGAGTTGGCAAGCAGACTTACATCATACGTTCTGTACATCGTGAAATGCTTGTAAATCGTGCATGGCCCTTCGAAACTGTCGATTTCATCTTCAATTATTTTTTTGAAAGTTCGATCCTCGGTTCCCGTAGTGGCGGTGGTGTCGGCCACGGTAGCAGTGGTACTATTGTTGTTCTCGGCAGCGACCGCAATTTGCTCTGAAATGCAGAACTCAATCTCACACGTCCCTAGAAAAACCGTTTCTCACTTGGCGCTTTCTTGTCGTTATACTGCACTGCTACCAGATCGTAGTTTTTTTCAATTGGAGGTTTTTCATCGAGAATCTTCACTTTTTGAGGTGGAGGTGGAGTTGCAGGTATGAACTTTTTTCTTTGTTCTTCCTTCTTTTTCTCCTCTTTGGAAGTTTTCCATTTTTTGTAACTTTTCCAACCGAAAAAGCCTACTACAATCAAAACCACTGCACAAACAACGCCGATAATAATCATCACGGTCCACAGTGACATACCCGACTCATCAGCTTTCTGAAATTGGATGACGTTACTCTGGATACCACAATTAGTCTTACCGCTTCTTCCGGATCCATCGTCTCTCCTGCGAGATTCTTTGATTGCGCGTCGGCGAACATCAAAAAATACTCGTCAAGATATGGGAATTTGTAGACTGCATCCGAGAGACTCTTTTGCAGGGCGACAAAGTTCAGATTGAGGTTCCCGATTGATTTGAGATGTTTTTGAGCGTTGGAATTCCGGACGGTACGGACGAGTTGTCGTGTGACATTGTTCAAGTCGAAGTTGATCGATTTGAATTTCTTCATCTTCTTGAGGTACTTCTCGATGTCCCACAACGAGCTCGGTCGTTTGTCCAGCAGTTTGTAGACTTTCTCCAAACTCACTGGGAAATCCCTCGTCGTCTTCTTCACACTGCCATCCCACGCATTCAGCAGCTTGCGAATAGCGGGCTTGTCCTCCTGCAGCTCTTTCCTCACATCTTCCGAACTATCCGAAAGTGACTTGAAGTGACTTTTTTTTCCGTATGCCGCCGCCAAGTCCGTGATCATTCCGGAAAAAGTGACAAGATTCCTCGCCACTTCCATACCGTTCTCGAGCTTCACCTTCGCAGCTTCATCGCCGTTTCCCGAATTCGCCTTCGCCGTTTTCACCTTCTCCCACTCGTCAACCACTTTTTTCAGTGCGCTCGCCGTCGAAATGGCCGCTTTGACGTCGGGATTTTTGGATTTCAGACTGGAGAGAGGCTTCATCTGAATGGAATTCACCTGGAATCCGAACAGCTTGTCCTTTTCCAAACAATCGATAGCCGTGAGAACCGGTGCCATCTTCAGTTCGGAAACAGCCGTTTTCAAAGTTACGTCGCTGAGCCACATCTTCATATTATCATTGTCGATCAGATCAACAAGTGCTTTCTCGAAGGCTTCCAAGTCGTTCGCGAATTGATCTTGAGGCGGAAGATTGGGAAGCAAAAGCTTGATTTCTTCGTCGCTTTTGCCTTCCATTTCTTGGAACTTTTTGAGGTGTTCGACGACTTTCGCATAGGAACTTTTGGTAGCATCAATGTCACTTTGTTGTATTGGGGTGACGGCGTTGAGCCTGCCTTTGACCGTTGTCAGAGAGCTGAATAAGAAAGAGGTCGCAATAGTGGCATCTTTGACACAGTTTCGGATAGACGAAAAGGCAGAAAACTTGGCGATTTCGGACGAAGCATCCTTCAGATTCTCTCGCAAGTTGTCCATCTTCTGTTCGATTCCGTCCACTTTCAACGAATTCCAGCTCGTCCGGAGTGGCTTCAGCTCATTGACCAGCTCTCTCATCGGATTCAGCAACGTCTTCAGCTGCACATCATTCTTTCCATCGGCGTTTGATCCATTGAGAAACGTTTTCTCAAAGTACTTGATGTTCTCGTCGAGGCCAGAAGTGACGAAGAAGAGAGGATGCTGTGGGGATCGGATCGAGCTGGACAAGATCGGAGTGATCTGATCGATCGTCTCCTCAACCAAACTAACTTTCGAGAAGGCAGATGAAAGCGCAGTCTCCAGGGCGATGCCGTCATTCAATTTCTCGTTTAGCTGCTTGATCTTCCCGTCCTGATCCGATAGATTCAGCGGTTCCAGCTCGAGTATCAAATCGATTTTCGCAATGAACTCTTGTCGTTTCGTCGTTTCCAAAAGATTGATGTGGCTATGTATCTGGTCGAACGATGCGGCCGCGGCATTCAGTTCTTCTATGTCACGACTGTTACGGCTTGCGAAACGCTCCACTTTGGCGGGATCCCCGAAATCCGTTTTTTTGACGTCAGCAATCATATCTTTGCAATTTTTCGTCAGAGTAGAGATGGAGTTGAACGCGTCTTGAAGCGTCGTCAGCTCTTTGAAGGCGTTCTCGTCCTTCAGAATCGCTTGTAATTCTGGTTTAATAGACGTCTTCAGTTCCTCGAAAACACCGATTCCGGCCGATCTGATCTTCTCGTCGACACTGTCGCATCCGTCTCCACTTCCGCATTGTTTCGAGACAGCATATCCGATCTTCTCGAGTTCCGTCGTCATTTGAGCAACGTCGACGTCTTCGAGAGTGCTCATCTTCTGGTTGAAACCGAGGAACAGCTCTCCGACCATCTCGTCCTTCTCCAATCCGATCTGGTTGTTCTGAAAAAAAACGGAAATTTGTTCATCTGATCGATTCTCGATCATTAATCACTCACCGCTATTCCGGAAACGATTCCAGCCACTAGCGCAACGTCCTTCGCAAAGCCAGGAAGGCCGTAATCGTCCTTCCCATTTGTCGTTTTGAGTTTTGCTGTATCGATTCCCACTTGAAGTAAAAGCAAGAATATCAAAGTTGATATGTCTGAAAATGGTGCTGAAAAATATTATTAAAAAAAACAGTTCGAAAAACTCACATTTCTTTTTCATTTTCATACTGAATAGTAGTAGAATTCAGAAGGAAACGGGATGAAATCGAACTTCCTCGACGTATTCTAGAAACCGATTATGGATCAATTCAGTGTCAATTTCTTGTTTTGTTTTAAATCAATTCAGCGGCGCTGAAAAATAGGATTCTGTGAAAAAAATTGGGGGCGTGGCACACCTGCGCCGAAACCGTAACCCCGCGGCGAGACCCGCGTCGAAAAGTCAATGCGCCTTTAAGTTTTCAAAAATTTTCAACTTTAAAAATAGTTTTTTGTCTCGTTTCGAGTAGTTTTTTGCTCGAAATACTTGTATTGGTAGTACTAACACATAAAAAAAACTGTTAAATATATTATGTCACGAATGTTTTTCATTTTTTACTTTTTTTCGTCGCAGCTGAATAGGTTAAAAAGCAACAAAAAACACAAGAAATTGACGTTGAATAGAGCCATTAAATAGAACAACTTTCTAGTTTTTCGGTGACCTCTGACGTGGAAACACGTGGAATTGCATCATTGAGTGCCCGCCCATTTCTGCAAGGGCACGCTTCAGGCCACGCCCCCTTTTCCGCGCCGCAAACCGCCTTTGCCTATTTTTTTCGCTTTTCTTTCAAAATTGAACAGCCCCGTACTTAAAAACGGCTTAAATTTTCCAGAGTAAAACTGTTTTGTGTTCCAGAAAAAAGCGAAGAGTGTGGCGAAACTGGAGAAATTCGAAAAAACACCGACACAGGCGAAAATACCGATGAAAGAAGTGACAACGGGGGGCGTGGCCTATTTTGCGCTTAAAAGCTTTGCAGGTCTGAAATTGTTTCCTTTCCTTTTTTTCTGAAATCGATCAAGATCTTCGTTTTTTATTTGTATTCAAAATGAGCAGTTTTTTCCTGAAAAGGTCTACCAAATTTAAGGCAGGATGGTTTACTGCTTTCCTGAAACAGTTTTCGAAATTTCAAATACTAAAATCCAATTTGGCGAAAAACGAAACTATTTCAGACCTTCAAAATTTTCGAATAGCTCTTTCTCCTGCTTTTTTTATTTCAGTTTCTCG
Organism: Caenorhabditis afra; assembly: GCA_963570955.1. NCBI lineage: Eukaryota > Metazoa > Nematoda > Chromadorea > Rhabditida > Rhabditidae > Caenorhabditis > Caenorhabditis afra. The sequence continues at coordinate 7,802,352 of OY751532.1, forward strand.
ATTTTTTTTTGGTTTTTCAGACCCTCGAAAAAATAAAGGAGTTAAAATTTTTTGCAAATTTATCAAAAAATCATCGGATGTCGATGAAATATTCGTTCATGTTTTTGATACTTTATATCTTTCTGAACCGACATCTTCCATTTGCTCTTTTTAACATCGTTTATTGAACTTCAGGAATAAAATGAAAGTGAGTCGAATGAAGAAAAACGACACGAAATTTTAATAACAAATACTTTATTTATTGGTACATTGTTTTCGGGGGGAGGAGTTAAGAAGAGACATGGTGAGATGGACATATTCAAGCTTAAACAAATGCTTTGAAATTGTTTTTTTAAATAAATGACTACACCTTTATTGATTTTTTCCTGACTAGTGGATTATTTTTTTAAGGAGTGGGAAAAGAGGGTGGATAGAATGGACAGCAGTTTGAAATTTGGATAGAAAAATATTGTTTCAGCTGGAGTTCGAAATTTAGATATTTTCGATGACCATCATAGTCAAAAGAGGAAAGCTAGTTGGCAGATGTAATGATTTTTGGAAAAGATTTTAACTATTAGATACCTTATTCCCTTTTTTTCAACGGTATGCCAGTAGACACCGCCGTTCTTTTTTCAAGGCTCCATTCATGTACAATCTTCTGGAACTTTTGAATAACCCACGAGAACGACACTTACAATGTCGAGTTAAATGTCCCGTTTTGATAGGGGAAAATGGTAAGTTCAGGCGGCGTCAATTAAAGTTCTACATCTTTAAATACATGTTTTTTCATAAAGGTAACAAAAAAAAAGGTAGCTACAACAAAAAAGCATAATCCAACCACAGATTTGAGAGAAAAAAATATCCATTCCGTTCTGCAAAAAGCCATATTTTTTCCCGGATTGCAGTTTACTTCAACTCACGGTGACATTCCCGAATCGTCAGCCTTCTGAAATTGGATGACGTTATTTTGGATACCACAATTAGTCTCACCGCTTCTTCCGAATCCGTCGTCCCTTCGGCGAGATTCTTCGATTGCGCGTCGGCGAACGTCAAAAAATACTCGTCGAGATATGGGAATTTGTAGACTGCATCCGAGAGACTCTTTTGCAGAGCGACAAAGTTCAGATTGAGGTTCCCGATTGTTTTCAGATAATTTCGAAGGTTGGAATCCCGGACGGCACGGACGAGTTGTCGTGTGACATTGTTCAAGTCGAAGTTGATCGCTTTGAATTCCTGCATCTTCTCGAGGTACTTCTCGATGTCCCACAGCGAGCTCGGTCGTTTGTCCAGCATTTTGTAGACTTTCTCCAAACTCACTGGGAAATCCCTCGTCGTCTTCTTGACACTGCCATCCCATGCATATAGCAGCTTGCGAATAGCGGGCTTGTCCTCCTGCAGCTCTTTCCTCACATCTTCCGACCTATCCGAAAGTGACTTGAAGTGACTTTTTTTTCGTACGCCGCCGCCAAGTCAGTGATCATTCCGGAAACATTGACAAGCTTCCTCGATACTTCAAGACCTTTCCAGATTTTCACAATTGCAGCTTCCTCGCCTGTTACCGAAATCGCCTTCGCCGTTTTCACCTTCTCCCACTCGTCAACCACTTTTTTCAGTGCGCTCGCCGTCGAAATGGCCGCTTTGACGTCGGCATTTTCGGACTTCAGACTGGAGAGAGGCTTCATCTGAATGGAATTCACCTGGAATCCGAACAGCTTGTCCTTTTCCAAACAATCGATTGCTTCGAGAACCGGTGCCATGTTCAGTTCGGAAACAGCCGTCTTCAACGTATCGTCCCTCAGCCACTCTTCTAGTTTGCTGTTGAAAAGATCAACAAGTGCTTTCTCGAAGGCTTCCAAGTCGTTCGCGAATTGATCTTGAGGCGGAAGATTGGGAAGCAAAAGTTTGATTTCTTCGTCGCTTTTGCCTTCCATTTCTTGGAACTTTTTGAGGTGTTCGACGACTTTCGCATAAGAACTTTTGGTAGCATCAATGTCACTTTGTTGTATTGGGCTGACGGCGTTGAGCTTGTTCATAGTTGGAGTCAGAGTGCTGAAATCGAAAGAGGTCGCAATCGTGGCATCTTTGACACAGTTTCGGATGGCCGAAAAGGCAGACAACTTGGCGATTTCGGACGAAGCATCCTTCAGATTCTCTCGCAAGTTGTCCATCTTCTGTTCGATTCCGTCCACTTTCAACGAATTCCAGCTCGTCCGGAGTGGCTTCAGCTCATTGACCAGCTCTCTCATCGGATTCAGCAACGTCTTCAGCTGCACATCATTCTTTCCATCGGCGTTTGATCCATTGAGAAACGTTTTCTCAAAGTACTTGATGTTCTCGTCGAGGCCAGAAGTGACGAAGAAGAGAGGATGCTGTGGGGATCGGATCGAGCTGGACAAGATCGGAGTGATCTGATCGATCGTCTCCTCAACCAAACTAACTTTCGAGAAGGCAGATGAAAGGGCAGTCTCCAGGGCGATGACGTCATTCAAGTGCTCGTTCAACTGCTTTATCTTCCCGTCCTTATCCGATAGATTCAGCGGTTCCAGCTCGAGTATCAAACTGATTTTCGCAATGAACTCTTGTCGTTTCGTCGCTTCCAAAAGATTGATGTGGCTATGTATCTGGTCGAACGATGCGGCCGCGGCATTCAACTTTTTCGATTCAATTTTCAAAATATCGGCGAAGGACTTCACTTTGGCGGCATCACTAAAAACCGTTCCATTGAGTTCATCAATAATAAATTTGAAATTTGTCGTCAGAGTAGAGATGGAATTGAACGCGTCTTGAAGCATCGTCAGCTCTTTGAAGGCGTTCTCGTCCTTCAGAATCGCTCGTAATTCTGGTTTAATAGACGTCTTCAGTTCCTCGAAAACACCGATTCCGGCCGATCTGATCTTCTCGTCGACACTGTCGCATCCGTCTCCACTTCCGCATTGTTTCGAGACAGCATATCCGATCTTCTCGAGTTCCGTCGTCATTTGAGCAACGTCGACGTCTTCGAGAGTGCTCATCTTCTGGTTGAAACCGAGAAACAGCTCTCCGACCATCTCATCCTTCTCCAATCCGTTCTGGATGTTCTGTAAAAACGGAAACTTGTTCATCTGATCGATTCTCGATCATTGATCACGCACCGCTATTCCAGAAACGATTCCAGCCACTAGCGCAACGTCCTTCGCAAAGCCAGGAAGGCCGTAATCGTCCTTCCCATTTGTCGTTTTGAGTTTTGCTGTATCGATTCCCACTTGAAGTAAAAGCAAGAATATCAAAGTTGATATGTCTGAAAATGGTGCTGAAAAATATTATTAAAAAAAACAGTTCGAAAAACTCACATTTTTCTCTGAATTTCATGCTGAATTGTAGAATTCAGAAGAAAACGGAATGAGAAACTGAACTTCCTCGACGAATTCTAGAAACCGATTAGCACAATTATCCATTTTTCCCGTGACATCTGACGTGGAAACACGTGGAATTGCATCATTGAGTGCCCGCCCTTTCTGCAAGGGGCACGCTTCAGGCCACGCCCCTTTTTCCGCGCCGCGAACTCCATTTGCCTATTTTTTGTTTCTCCAACGTTGAAAAACTTCGCCGGCTCAATCGTACTGCTCCCAGAATTGCAAGAGCCAGATTGAGCTTCCCGATTGTTTTGAATGTCTGCATTCCCTTGGACTTGTGATAAGGTGATCATTTATACACTTTGATCGAAAATAAATTAGGTTTGCGCAAATAAAAAAGGGACGGGGAGCGGAGTGACGGGGAGAGAAGAGTACAATGAAGAAGAAGGCGGTTAAAGAGAGGAGAGCGAGATTGGGGACCGTAAACAACAAGATGGGAGCTGAGAATTAGGCGTAGTAATTGAGAGAAGCCTTCTTCTTCGCTTGCACTTCCAGAATAGCGTCCATGAAGTCCTCGTGAAGAATCTCGGTGGCGTCACGACGGAGAGCAATCATTCCTGCTTCGACGCACACTGCCTTGCACTGGGCTCCGTTGAAGTCATCGGTGCATCTGGCGAGCTCTTCGAAGTTCACGTCTTTGCTGAACAGGCAAAGGTTTGGAGAACAAGAGTGAGAGCTTACTTGACGTTCATCTTTCTCGAGTGGATCTGCATGATGCGGGCACGGGCGTCCTCATTCGGGTGCGGCAGCTCGATCTTACGATCAAGACGTCCCGAGCGGAGAAGAGCAGGATCGAGCACGTCGATTCTGTTTGTAGCGGCGATAACCTGCAATTTCAGACTGCTTTCAATGTTCCTTCCTCAGAATTTTTCGAGTCACCTTGATTTCGTCGTTCGGTTGGAATCCGTCCAATTGATTGAGCAGCTCGAGCATAGTACGTTGAACCTCGCGATCTCCGGCCTTTTCCGAATCGAAACGTTTCGTTCCGATCGCATCCAGCTCATCGATGAAGATGATGGCTGGTGCCTTCTCTTTGGCAAGCGCGAACGCGTCGCGCACGAGTTTCGCACCGTCTCCGATGAACATCTGGACAAGTTGCGGTCCGGCGAGCTTCAAGAACGTCGATTTGGTCTGCGCGGCAACCGCACGGGCCATCATCGTTTTTCCGGTTCCGGGTGGTCCGTACATGAGCACTCCCTTTGGCGGGTGGATGCCCAGGTTGACGAAACGATCTTTGTGGGTCATCGGAAGAACGACGGCCTCGATGAGCTCTTGAATCTGTTTGTCGCAGCCTCCGATGTCAGAGTACTGCTCAGTCGGCCGCTCGTCGACCTCCATCGCTTTGACACGCGAGTCGTACTCAGCGGGCAGCTTTTCGAGGATCAGGTACGAATCTTTGTTGACTCCGACCAAGTCTCCCGGCTTCAACTCGTCCGAATCGACCAGCCCGACGACTGGAAGGAAGTAGGTGGCACGAGTGGACGTCTTGATGACCGCGCATTTCGTCTTCTGGGCGTCGAGGTCGATGTTGGCACCTTCTTCTTCCAGGTTGTCCTCTAAGTCGAGAAGTTCGACGACGTTCGACACCAGGTACGGAAGCGTCTTGTTGACCTGAAAACAACAAATTTTCATGAAGAAATTGAAGATAATCAGTCCAAACCTTGATACGTTCAGTGTTCTCCTTGATGCGTTCCTTGAGGCTTGTCGCCGAATGATTGATTCTCTGCACCTCGCTTCTCATGATGCGGATCTCGTTGTCAAGCAAGTGTATGCGACTCTTCAGATCTTCAGTCGACATTCTGAGAATCTCCTCGTCGAGAGCCTCCTCGACCTCCATCGCATCGGGAGCCTTGTTTCCCTCATTCGGTGGTGGAGTGCTCGACATGCTCACGCTGCAAGTTAATGGTGACTAGACTGAAACTGGGAAAATGTAATATCAGTAGAAAACGAAGGAGAGAAGACTGCATAGATGAAGCGTTCTTCTACATAAAGAAAACTTGAATTTTCAAGGATGCCGCTCTTCTGGGTAGCTTTTTAAGCGTAAAGCCGATCGAAATTGTTAGTTTTAAAGAAAACCTGAGCAAAATAATTGACAGAAATCGCGCAAAACTCAAGAAATCCGCGCGGAAAAGCGGTAAAATGACAAATTTCAAAAAGGATGATATGTGCGTTTTGTCGTCACAGTGTGCACAGCCACTGCGCCAGACCTCACGACATTTCGCGCTTCATTCTTTTTTTGATCTTTTTCAGTCGCCAAAATCGTCAAAATCCCACAAATTTTCAGCAGAATGATTGAAAAAGTTGTGTTTCGTCGGTGTTTTTCGACGAAACCGTCGACAATGCGCGCTTGGGTTTCTGAAAATGGCGCAGGAATCGAGCTGAAAGAAGTTCCGGTTCCAGTCATCAAAAAGCCCGGACAGGTGCTTCTCAAAGTGAAAGTGAGGTTTTAAAAGACGAGAAACACAGTTAAGAGATTGAATACAACAGGCAGCTTCGATAAACCCGATCGATGTGGACATGTCGCAGGGTTACGGTAGAGAGTTCCTCGGCCGATGGAAACAGGCGGTCTCCTGCGACGTCACCGCTTCCAGATACCCGCTGATTCCCGGAAGAGACTGTACGGCAGTCGTTGAAGCCGTCGGCGGTAGTGTGCACAATTTGGCTCCGGGAGACGAGGTACAACGAATCATTTCGATCTGAGTTTCACCGGAACTTAATATTTACAGGTCATGGCAGTGGTGCCTGTTATCGAGCAGGGAACGCACGCTGAGTTCGTCGTCACTGACGCCCAGTTGTGCTCGAAAAAACCGACGAACTTGAGTTTCGAGCACGCTTCCGCCCTCCCCTACGCCACTTCCACCGCGTTCTCCGCGTTTTCAGTCGCCCGAATCAACCAGAGAAACGCAAAGAGTGAGATTTGTTCGTTCAATTGAAAAGAAACAATTGAGATTGCAGAGAATCGTGTACTGATTCACGGCGGCGCCGGAGGCGTCGGCACGATGGCGGTCCAGCTTCTGAAGGCGTGGGGTTGCGAGAAGGTCGTCGCCACGTGCTCCAAAGACAGGTTTCTCCGCCTGAAATCATCCCCAAACACTTGAAATTGAAGCCTTTCCCGTTTTCAGCTTCGATCTCGTCTCAAAACTCGGCGCCACACCCGTCGACTACGCTTCCGACGACGTCACGAAACAATTGATCGAACAGGCGCCGTTCGAAGTCATCCTTGACACCGTCGACTCTCCGCTAGCGAAATGGAGTGATAATGTATCAGTTTCCATCCAAAAACACCTCTGAAAACATTTCCCTACAGGTGATGGGCGTCTGGCGAAACTGCGTCCACGTGTCGATCGTCTCGCCGCTGATGCGCGAAATGGACAAGAACGGCGTGCCGCTGGGTCTCGCCACGACCGCCATCAAGCATTTCGAGCGCGCTTTTCAGGTGAATTGAGAAGAAAACGCGAGAGAAAAACGCGGAGAGATTTCAGAGTCACTTGCGCGGCCGCTGGTTCTCGTACGCCTTCTTCATGCCGAGCCCCGATCTGATGGCTCAGTTGTCGCGATTCGCAGAGGACGGAAAGGTGCGTTCCTAAGTTTTCATCTTCTGTTTCTAAATACGCCTTCATCTTCATCTGCAGATCGTGCCGATCGTCGAACGAGTGATGCGGTTCGACGAAATCGAAAAAGCGTACGAGAAGGTGTCTCAGCTGAATGGCCGCGGGAAGACAGTCATCCGATACGACGATTAGCCCACACTTCTTTCTTGTTTCCTCCTCCCCCACCCCCTTCCCTCTCTTCTTTTGCCGCCCCGCCAGTGTTGTACATTTATTTTCATTCTTCAGTAGGAGTTTTTAATATAGAAAGGAAAAAAGCAAACTTTTTTTTTTAAACCGCTTATCGGTTCGAAAAGTGAGCGTGGCGGCGTGACCTTAGATCGACTGATTAGATAAGAACCCTTTATAAGGCGGCAGAAAGCGCCAGTTCCCCAGTCACTCCCCCATCCGCCAACTTCTGACAACAACAACAACGACAACGGGACAAGCCGGACAACTACATCTTCACACCGCCAGCACATAGCACAGCTCGCTGTCGCTAGCCTCCTCCGGAGCTGCAGAGCTCAGAGGAACGTGTCACGGTGTCACACTCGGGCGCACATTCGCTGCCCGACGTCCCTGTCACTGATGACTTTTGAAAATCCGAATAAAGTTCCAACTGACTCGCCGACCGATTTCCCTCCCGAAAGGAATCAGTTCGAGTCAGTTCCCCCCGCCCGAACCGTTCCTCCCCCCATATCCAGTCGTTCCCCTTTCGGCCGCTTAGCCGTACGACCATTAGCCGTCGCGCGGCTTACCGCGTCTGCGTCTCCAGCTGCCTCGCCGCCGATCCGTCCACTCTCACTTTCCGTCCGTCCGTCCGTCCGTCATTCCCCCTTCCTCCCAAACTTCCATCCCCACACACCCCCCACGTCTTCTATTCTGATTCCTTCAGATGATTGAACGTGTCGGCCGTCTCTACAGTCGGTCCCTCTATCGTCATCCGTTCGTTTTTCTCGTCGTCCCACTCGTTATCACCACCGTATTCCCGCTCGTTTTGCTCTATTTTTTCCCGATTCGTCTGTCGCAAAATGCTGAAATTGTGAGTTTTCTCATCTCGCGGGCGCGCTTTCATATCGTCATTTCTGAATACGCGCCCGATTGATCGCGCAAAACTGTTCGGAAAATGTGAAATCGAGAGACAGAAACTGACCTAAAAATGAGCGAAACACTGGAAAAGAAATGTATTTGCCAAAAAAAATAAGAAGAGAAAAGCGAGAAAAACTGGATGAAAAACACAAAATTGAAAAAAAAAATTTTTTCTAAAATATTTTTTTGGGTAGCAACGCTGCTTACGCCTGAAAAGAAACTCTTGAAAAATTGCACCAAAACCGAAAAAAGAACTGGAAAAAGGAAAAATCAAATTTATTAAATTTAAAAAAATTTTGTCGATCCCATTTTACTGGTAAATATTTGAAAAAAGCGCCAAAAAAATATTTTTTTTCGTTTTGATTTTTAAAGGCACTTTTCAAAGCTTGCACCGGCTTCAAAACGAAAAGATTTTTTTCGAAGACTTTGGAGATTTAATCGATAATCCGGTGGCCAGAAATGTGGGACATCTTTCCGTTCCGTCCAGCCCCAGCCCCCTCAAATAATAGTTTAGCCATTCGGTTTGGGCGCGTGAACAAACAGTTGGCCGCTGCTGTTTGGATGCTTGTATTGCAATTTGTAACCGGTATTCCGTCCCGGTTACGACATCTCTCTCTCTCTTTTTCAAGTTTCCCTTCTTTTCTTCTCCATCTTCTTTTTTCGATTATTTTCTGCCGCCGCAACGGCCGGCTAATCCTTGAGAAGTCGCGTTTTTCTGAAAGAAAAATGGAAGCGAAGAAGAAGAAGATTGGGAGATTGTTGTGAATTGTGACGAATTGCACCGATTTTTGAAGAAACTCGAAGAAATCAAACGAATCGGTTTTTATTAGAAACAATGAATAAATCAGTTGTGTGTGAATGGTCGAATGTCCAAACTAGAGACAAAATGCGGAAAGGAGGGGTGGGAAACTTGATCTTGGCTGCTTTCCATTCCATTTAAGAGATCACACATAATTAGGCGGTTTTTACAATTTTTACACACACCATAAGATCAGAACACACACCGGGGGTGGGAGGAAGAACTTTTGTAGTGCCACTTCATGCCAATTCTGAATTGGGGGGACGTGGGCATCGAAAACTCGGAAGAATCTCGAAAAAAAGCTCAAATATCGACCGAATCGTGATCCCGTCTGCATTCTACTGTAGCCGTGTTTGCGGAATAGACACCACATTTGACGCGCAATGTGTAATTTTCGTTTTTTGAATTGAAAATGGGAAAAACAAGCGTTCTTAAATACCGTCGAGTAGTTATTTAGCAGTTATTCATCAGCGTCGATGAGCCCACTCACTCTCTGATTACTGTATCACAAATCGTCATTCCTAGGGTTTCGACACGAAGGACACGTCGCTTTCGGGTCCGCGACTCGCGTGGGCCCGAATGCAGTCGAGTCTGATGTACAGTAACCGGATCACGTTCTCCAACCCGCGACAAATCGATCAGGACGTGCAGCAGCCGTCGGCTCGACCCGTCACGTCGTCGTCGTCGTCTCCGGCGAAGACGAAGAGAGCACGTCGAAGTTGGGCCGACAATCTGTTGTCGGCGATCAATCAGGTCGCGTGCTACGACTCGCCGATCCCACTGAGTAGGCGTGCCGCACGTCTTCTTTCTCCCCGATGTCATCTCTCTCGGAAAATTTCAGTGGACCATCTGTCGCAAGTGGTGCTCGAGGTGGGGAGCTACGAGTCGATCTACGAGCTCGAGTTTCTCGACAAACTGTGCCGCATGCAGACGAACATCTCGAAGCAGTTGGCGCGTTTCGACGCCTTCACACCGTACCGCAACATCTGGAGCGTCGCCAACATGTTCGCGTGCGTCTCGCCGAACCTTCGCGTCAACTGCACCGAACTGGACGAGGTGAGACGGCGGACTAGGAGTCTTCTAGGCCCCTCTTCTTTCCAGTCCGACATTCGAATCGTGCGGAAGACCGTCGACGCGTGCTGGAAGTATCGATCGCCGATCCTCGAGTGTCGGAGTGAGACGTGTCAGGGACAGTGCGCGGCGTGCAAACAGGTGCCCGACGAGTGCGGCTCGCAAATCATGCACGACCTCTTCTACCGAATCCTGCCGAAGCAGAAGGACGACGTGCCGTTCCTCGTCAACACCTTCTTGCCGGTGTTCACACTCACCGGCTACATCACTCAGAACATTCCGATCGACGTCCGACTCTACGACGATCTGGAGACGTCGATAGTCGACTACTCGACACGAAGCGAGTTGCAGCTGAAGGGCCTTCTGATGGACGTGAAGAGAGATCGACTGCTCGCCGCCGCTCTTCGCGACTCGCTCCTCGCTCTTCTCGCCGCCGCGCTCGTCATTCTCGTCGTGGCGGCTCACTCGCAATCGCTGCTCTACGCCTCCGTCGTCATTCTGCTCCTCGCGCTTTCCGTCGTCGGCGCGCTCGGCGTCTACTGTCTGTTCACCGACGAGTTTCCGCTCTTGAATCTCGTCACTTTTGTGCTCCTCATCGCCATCGGCTCCGACGACGCGTTCTTGCTCAAATCGAACTTTCCCGCGCAACGCCTCAACGAGGACACTTTCCACACGGTGAGTGGTTTTCCCCCGCGAATACGTCATCTCATCTGGAGTGGGTTCAGTTTCTGGTGCACACGTCGTTCACGATGTTCTTGACGTGCTTCTCGACGGTCGTGCCGTTCTTCATCAACATCACCTCGAACGTCATCGTGTTCCGGTGCTTTGGACTGTTCGCCGGCGTCACGGTCATCTTCAATTACTTCATGGTCGTCTCGTTTCTGCCCGCGTTTCTGCTCATTCAGCATCGGCACATGGACTGCTTCGCCACACCCAAATTTCCGTTTCGAGGCGTTTTGTCGCATGTTATGTACGTCCTGTTGCCGGATGTTCTGGTGCAGGTAAGGTCTGCTAGACTACAAACTACATGATTTGGGGCTGCTAAGATTGGGTCTGCTACACTACAAACTACAGAAATGGGGCTGCTAGATTGGGTCTGCTAGACTACAAACTATATCAATTGGGGCTGCTAAGATTGGGTCTGCTAGACTACAAACTACATGAATTGGGGATGCTAGATTGGGTCTGCTAGACTACAAACTACATGAATTGGGGCTGCTAAGATTGGGTCTGCTACACTACAAACTACAGAAATGGGGCATGCTCAGATTGGGTCTGCTAGACTACAAACTAGAGGAATGGAGATAATAAGCTGGGTCTGCTAGACTACAAACTATACTAATTGGGGCTGCTAAGAGTGGGTCTGCTAGACTACAAACTATACTATTTGCAGGGTCGATATCTCCTGATGGCCTGCCTCACCGTAATCGCTATCGGCGGCGGCTGGATCACATGGGACGGGCTCCATCTTCCCGAGTACAATCCTCTTCAACTGTTCACTTCGAGCAACCTACACGAGTGGTAAATAACTGTAGATCGCCTTCCTACCTACCGTAATCCGTTCCCCTCCCCCCCATAGGTACGACAACAATGCGGAGAGAAATTTCGAGTTTGTGGCTGCCAAAATCGCGCTTCCGCTCACCTCTCGCCTCGTTTGGGGCGTCGAACCCATTCATTCGTTGTCCACGTTTCGCGCCAATGCCACGTCACCATTGAGGTACGGTTGCGAGCAGCCGCCAAGAAAGTCTCTTCGCTTTCAGATCGGATCCGTTGTTCTCGCTGAAGACGTCGCACGACGTTCATCATCTGGCCAACTCGCTCGAAAAGGCCCGAAAACTGCCGTTTGTGAACCATCCGAGCAAGTTTTGGCCCGAACGGTTTCTCGATTGGTCGGCCGAATATCCGTGTGCCCGAGGGTGAGCGCCTGTCTCTTTTTCCCAATGTTTTCAGTTTCATCACTCATATCTTGAAAACTAGAAAAGCTGGAAAAAAGTTGTCAACTATCGAAATATAGCTGAAAACAAGAGGAACATTTTGATAGTTGACAACTTTCTTCCAGCTCTTCTAGTTTTCAAGATATAGACGCTGAAACTTGAGCATTCAGATTTCTGTGCTGTAACATGTCGAACGCACTCTACTCGGACTCGTACCTCGACTTCTGCCTCCGAAACTCGACGTCGTTCCTCGCCACCTCCTACAACGACACGCCGATCTTCGACAACACGACGTTCGCGCTCGTCGGCTACACGGCCATGCTGCCGACGAGTCTCAAGTACAACCATCGCTTCTCGCTGCTCTCCAAATCGTTCGAGGCGCTCGAACTGACGAGACCCGACGACGGATGGTGGGCGCCCGAGTGGTGGCTCATGAGCACCTGGTTCGACCTTCTGCAGTCGATCGTCCAGGATTGCCTCAGTTCGGTCGTCGGATCGCTCGTCTTCGTCGCCATCTTCGCGTTCATCCAGCTGCGATGGCAGGCCGTCGCCGCCGTCGTCACGATTGCGGGCGTCATCACGACGTCGTCCGGCATCGTCACACTGCTCGGATGGGTGCTCGGCGTGCTCGAAGCGGTGATTCTTGTGCTCGTCGTCGGTCTCTCGTTCGACTACACACTGCACTACGGAGCCGCTCTGCCTGAGCGCGGATGCTCCGTTCATCGCATCCGAGAGGCCACCGCGAAGGGCGTCGGACCCGTTACTCTCGCCGCGTTCACCTCCTTCTTGGCCGGCGCTTCGATGTTGTTCGCCTTGACGCACGCTTTCTTTCAGGTAAGGAAGCACGAAATCGTGTAGTTTGTAGTGTAGCAGACCCAATTTTAGCAGCCCCATTTCTGTATTTTATAGTGCAGCATACCTAACCTTAGCAGCCCCATTTCTGTAGTTTGTAGTCTAGCAGCCCCAATCGCTGAAGTTTGTAGTGTAGCAGACCCAATCTTAGCAGCCCCAATTCATGTAGTTTGTAGTGTAGCAGCCCCATTTCTGTAGTTTGTAGTGTAGCAGACCCAAACCTTCCCATTTTCAGGTCGGCGTGTTCCTCGTCGTGATCTCGATCACCTCGTGGACCTTCTCCACCTTCTTCTACCTTCCGATGCTCTCATTCACACTTCCGCGCGAGTCGGGCGACTGTCCGTATTGCGAAAAGACGAATTTCATGGATTTGGCGCCGCGACGACAGCAGACGAGATAAACGAGATTAAAGAAAAGAGAGAATGCATCAACTAATTCACAAATCGGGTCTCTGATTGAAGTTCGGGTTTTCCAATGATTCACCATTTCATAAATTCTAATGTTATTTCCCAAATAAATTATTCAAAGTCGAGATTGAGGTCGAAATCTTTCTTCCGAATACGCATTCCAAATTCGGACGCAAAATAAATTCGGAACGTCGTTTCCAAATTCGAATCAATAGAAAGTTGCGATTTAAATAAATACATTTTTAAATAAACTGAATATGGCTCGTCGAGAATGGGGCAACACATGATGATTTGAAATAATAATTAAAAGAGAAAAGGAAAGAGGACTGAAATAATATTATCAATAAAAATCGGGTGCATAAAAACGGGGGACATTTTCCGAATAAAACGGAGATCTTGAGACCTTACCGAGAAAAAAAGGGCAATTAATCACAAATAACGACTCGAACCGGACAAAAATCGATTCGAGACTTTTTCGAGGCGAAATGGGAAGGAAATTATGGCAAAGATGAGAGAGGGAGGGGGGAAAGAAAAATGTTTTTTTCCGATTTCCAGTGTTCGAAAGCCGAACGGATCACGGCGGCGAGCTCTTTTTCATCTCGAGAAAAGCGTGCAGCAGTTCTGTGCCAATGTTTCGCAAATCCATCGTGTTCACCTGAAATCTTTCAAGTTTTGAGAGCGTTTTCGATCGTTTTCACACCGCAAAGCATTTCTGCGGCGTCGCCTTGTGGAATCCGCAGAACGTCGACTCGAGAGTGTAGGAGGTGGCGACGCCGAACTGGCGCCACACGTTGACACGAGCCGACGACTCTTTGGTTCGCGCGATGTTGAAGCGCGACTCGGCGGCCTTGAAACGACCGTAGGTGGGCGATGTGGCCGAGTTGAGGGTGGTGACCTGAAATGGAAGACGTGACGACACTAGGGAAGCGTCGGGGGTTTACCTGCTCGAGAGCCCTGGGCAGTGCCAAGTGAGCCTCCTCGTCGGCTGCTCCAAACTCTGCCACGTCATCCGCTCGCCACGACTCGGCCGCGTTGTTTCCGTAGACGAAATAGTCCCACTTCTTCGAGTGTCCGTGCAGATCCACGTAGACGAACGGCTTCTTTCCGACGACTTCGCACTGAAAGAAAAACGACCATCGAACGGAGAAGTTGCGAGAGAAAAGGGGCAAGTGTGACGCCTACCAAGTACTGAATGACGGCCTTCGTCGCGTAAATCTCCGGATGCAGCTGCTCGTTGGGCCGATCCCAGACGCGGTTCAGATCGATTCCGGCCAGCGAGCATCGGTGCGATCCGTTGATGACACCGTCCGGATTGATCATCGGAATGATCTTGAACACAAACTTCTCGCGCAGTTGGAACATCTCGTTCGACTTGCGGCACAGCAACGACTCGATGATTCCTGAAATGAAACGCGGCGAGTTCTTTCAGTCAGAGCCCGATTTTTATTACCGTGCATGATCCAGCTGGCGTTCGTCTCTCCGGGATGCACACGAGCGCTGAGTACTATCACATCACGAGCCGCAATGTCCGAAGCCGACGCAGCCGTCGTGATCGTCAACATCTTCAGCGGGTTTCCGGCAAGCGTCTGTCCGATGACGTCTTCTCGACAGTAAACTCCCTCGAGTTTCTGCTTACGGAACAGGCTGAGGCTCGACTGAAAATGAGAAAAATGAAAGGAGTCGGAGGGAGAAAACCATGAAGCTCACATTGAGGAACGAGTAAGTGTACGGATAGTGGTAGGCGATGTAGCAAATGTCGCCCGTGTGCTGGAAAGTGACGCTGAATCGGATCGAGTAGTAGCTCTTCTTCTTCGCGCGCTCCTCCAGATTCCGGCGCTCTTCGGCGTCGTTCACGTAGAGGTTCCGGAAGTAGCACACGTTTTCGCCGACTCGCGTCCAACCGTTCGAGGCGTCGGCGACCGAGTACATGACCGGCTGCATGCCTGGAAAACGAAGAGATAGAGAGATCGACGCTTCTGAACATCATCAGCTACCTTGACTGTAGAGCGAGGTCGACTTGAGACAGTTGACTATCTCGAACGTGTACTTGACCGACTTTCTCATGTTAGACACTTGGAAGAAGAACCATTGGTAGTGCTCGCGCAGTTGGTTCACGTCTGGCGACAGGAACAGCTCGTAGTGCGTCGGCGCCACCTGCACCACCATCCGCAGATTGCCGCTCTCGAATCGCGAGTCGAACTGCAGATCTTTCGATGTGTCGAGCTTGCCCGCGTTCTGGTTCGAGAACGGCAGCTCCGGACCGGGGAGACCGTCGAACGCGGCCGTGTCGAGATCGTAGATGGGCGGATTGGTGGCGGCGCGCTCCGGTTTGTCGAGCTCCTCGATGATCATCTTCTTCATGTTGTTCGTCGTTTTGGCCGTCCGTTCGCGATACTCGTACGAGGTGGTGAACATTTCGAGCGGCAAGTGGTGATGGATCGGCATCACGTGACGCGTTTTCTGAACGATGTGACCTTGAGGCTACAGTAACCCTCCCGCCACCGTACCTCACAAGTGGTTCGCCACGTGTCCTGATTCGTCTGGTACATCATCGCAAACGTCGGCTGAAGTGTGCCCTGCTCGTGCTCCACAAAGAACGGCGCGTACTTGGCCAACTGCTGAACGGTGAGCTTCGTGGTCTTCGGCAACGCGCTGCCGTCGACGTCTTCTTTGCCCTCCTCGTCGTCCGACACGCCGTCCTCCTTCTCCTCGTCGTCGCCGCGTCGGAACGCCTCGTCCTCCTCGTCGAGACCGTCCTCGTCCGACGAGCGGCCGTTGTCGAACGAGATGTTGATGGAGGACGAGTTGCGTTGACGGCCGTTCGTGTGCGGCGTCACCGGAAGCGGAAAGTCGATCGGAAAGCGGCGCGTCTCGAGTGGGTACGGTATCGGAGACATGCAGCGGAGGCAGAGAGCCGACAGTGAGTCCTGCAAATCCGAACGGATCCATTTTCACAGACAGCGAGTAAGAATTCAAATCATGTCAAAAGGAAACATTCAGAGCTCTCACTGCTCAATTCTCAGCGGTTCCAGCCCGCGAATGGGTTGCCATTGAAAACAGCTCCAAAATCAATGGAAATGCAATTTCCTTTCAGCCAAATCGAATTCCACCCCCTTTTATATATCGCAGTTCGATTCCACTCGAAATGGGACGGGAAAAAAGAAAAAGAGAACCGTTCGAAACACTCCTCTCCATTTTTCCACTTATCACATAGATACTCGCGGTTCAAAATAAACACAAACTTTCTTTTTTTCTCTTTTTCTCTCTGGTGGATCTCGAACCGATGAAATAAAAAAAAACGCAGCGGCGGCGGGGGAAATCGAGAGAGAAACTAAAAATCGTCATTCAAAAAGATTGAGTGAAAAGAATCTCTGGTCCCCCGCGATTCCTGAGAAGAGAGCATGTGTTCGCGGCTCTCTCCCGTAAACAATAAAGGGGGTCCAAATAATCGCTGGCCGAAAGAAATAAATACGGCGCCGCTTCTCGTAGTGGTCAATAATATAGAATTCTGACAATTTTCCCAATTTTTTTGGGAAATTTTTTCGAAAAAGACCAATTTGAGCACATCTTCGCACTGGATTACCTTCCTTCTCTTCGCAACTTTCCCCAATTTTCCGTCATTTTTGTCGTCGCTTTCGCGGCACCGTTTTCGTTCGAAACACATGTCTCTCGACAGGAGGAATTGAGGGGAAACGAAAAAAAAGTTTGGATTTTCGCCATCCAACCCACTGAAACATGTGGCGAAATCTGGCAGGAGGCGGGAAAATCACGCGAAAACCAGGGACGAGTGGCAGATTTTTGGTGTGGGAAATAGGTGAAACAAAGCGGAAATTGGATTTTCAGCCGTAGAAACGTACCACAATTCTCGCCTTCGTCCCGGTTTTCCATTCGTCACTCCAAAATTCTTTGAGCTCGCGGGAGCAAATCTCGAGAACTTGCAGGTTTTTCAGCTCTTCACGTGGTCTTTCTGAAAAGATACTTTGAGTAGTCACTATGTATCGCCGCTACGCAGCCAAATGAGCCGAACTCACTAAAGTTGCTGAGCAGGCGTAGAATGGCGATGGTGCCGATGACGACCTCGGTGTGAGCCGCCGAGGCGGACTTGTCGAAGGTGCCGAAGAGCGAGGAGAGGAGGCGTGTGGGCCGCGAGTTGGACGAGGCGGACAGGTGCCGTCGGAGGATCTCGAGCAGCGTCTTGCACACGCCTTCGCGCACCAGCTGGTTTCGCGTCCTTCCTGCGCCTTCAGTGTGGAAACGCAACAGGTTCGGGGGCCGTTCTCGGCGCCGCGTCGACTCACTGTTTTTGAGCGTGAAGAAGAGGACCTGGAGGTGTTTGTCGAGCAGAAGGATCTTCTCCGTCTGATCGGAACAGTCCAACACCTTGATTCGGTCGAGCAACCTCGGCATGAACCCCTCCATCTTTCCGATCGCCTGCCCGTTTCGAGCTGCAAGATCAACAGTGCTTTGAGACGGAAAAGTCGGTCAGAGACTTACGAGAACGCGAGATTTTGATCAAAAACGGGAGGAACGCTTCGGGAAGTGTGTCTCTGCTCACGAAAAGACGGCACATCGGAGCGATGAGATTGCCCATTCGCACTTTCATGTTCAGCCTCGAGTCTGCAATCGAACACATGGATTTTGATTCCTCGTCCTTTCTCTTGCCTTTCATTCCGATCGTGTAGAGCAGATTGAAGAGCATCTCGTCGAGCTTCGGATCGATGGCCGGCTCGTGCGACATGTCGACCGTGAGAATGATGCGTTTGCGGGTGAGACGGGTCAGAATTCCGATCGGATCGCACTTCATGAAGAACTTCTCCTTCTTTTTGTCCATTTCCTGTGGGAATCGGTTGACGATGAGCTCCAGGAGGCGGCACACAAACATCACGTCCGCCTGCGTTCGATCGCCCTGCAAACCGTTTTGTTTCGACCGGAAACCTTCTAGAAACCTAGAAATCTAGAAATCTCACCTCAAACCCCATCAGCACATTCTTAATCCCACTTCTCGCCAAATAGTCCTGCTTTTTGAACGAGAACGCATCGTAAAGATCGGTTTTCTCCTCTTCCGTCCATTCTCGGTTGTCTCTGCAATGCGAATTTGCCAAACATTTTATATTTGAAGAACAAAAATACCCGGGAAGAGCGGTGTTCGTGAGGCGGGTGATAGGCGCTTCGTCGAGAAAACTATTCGTCTCATAGGTGATTTTGAGCCTGAAAACGTTGAATTTCTAGCGATTTTCAGCGTTTTGAACGCGAATTTTCAACAAAATAAATCAATTTTGTCGTCAGATCCTGTGCCCAATCTGTGAACACACTGCACACTTTCTCAACGACAGTAACCTCAATTTTATTTTTTTTCGAAATTTGAGAAAATAAAAAATACCATTTTCGGCGATTCGGATTGCAGTCTAACATCAAATCGCCGGGCTGCGATGATAAGTCCGTCAGTGATGTCGCCAATTTTTTTCTCAACATTCTTTTCTCATTTTCTGCTGGTTTTTCTAGAAGAAAATCTCATATTTGAATAAAATTGACTTTCAAGCGGTACTTCATTGATCATCAACAAGGGTTTCATTGAAAAGACGAGCGATTCGAAGGCAAATCTTTATTCTTATTCGATTTCTAGAGTTGAAATTCGGCTACTTCCACACACACGAGTTTTAAAGAAATTAAAGACGAAGGAGTGATGATTTTCAGCGGGATTTCCCAGAGACTTTTCGCGTTTTCGCCATTGGACACGCCGCTCAACGATGGTAGAAAAAGCCGGTCTGAAAGGAGACAAAATGAGGAAGAAATGGCGAAAAAGACGAAGAATTTCCATAGCAACATGGGAAAATGGGCGGAAAACGAGAGAGGAAGAGTGCATTCACGTGTCTGCGTTTCCTCGGTTTCCCATTCTATTTTCTCTCGTTTTCTCTATGAATAATTCTTTTCACTTCGTTTCACACCGAAATTCCCAAAGAAATATCCGGAAAAGAAAGCGGAAACGCTCACATTGACAGCCTCGCACTCCTCCTCGGAAAGGCCGGTTCGACGGAATTTCAGCGGCAATTGGGAGGCGTCGACTCCTTGTCCGCGCGGAATCTTTCCGACCGGACCGATCGAGGATGCGGAAGCGGTGGCACGCGGCGCGGAAACCGGTGCGGCAAAGTTTCCGGACACCTGGAGGGGCGGAAGGGCGGAAGCGTCGAAGAACGGACGCGGAAGGCGCGCGCCGATGAATTTGATCATCGGCTTGCGCAGAGCCGCCTGGAAATTGTCGAAATTATGATTTGTAATAGTTTTCCGATCGAAAACCATCGTCTTCTTCGGATTTTCAGCCCTTTTCCCCGACTTACAGCCTTAGTGACAGCTGAAGAGTGCATTTCTCGTTTGATCGGCGCCGAACTGGTCGATTGTGTCGGCTTCAACGGTTTTTGAGTGAAAATCGGCTGATTTTCGATGGGCTTTCGGGTGGATTTCCCGAAAATCGATTCGAGGAGCGACTGGAAGCGGGCGGTCCAGAGACTTCTGAATTTATCGATTTTATGCGGATTCGGTGGCGTTCTTGCATGCAAAAAGCTGAATATTTATGTGCTTGCTTCACAAAAAACAAATCACGGAACGAATTCTATGAGCAGGTATTAATACAGGGAAAACGGGGGGTGGGACGAACACGAGAAGATTAGAAGCAGACTCAGTCTGCGAAAAACCGAGATCAATCGATATAAATCGTTTACTTGATGAGCGAGAAATCGAAGAGACGCTTCATTTTCAGTCGAAATGGCAGTTTCGGCCGAGAAGCGCTGCAAACAAAACGGTGCAGGAATCGAGTGAAAAGGGCGGCGAAAAAGCGAGAGAGGGAAGAAGAATCGGGCGCGGCCACGGCCCCCCTGACTCTATGTGGAAAATCGAGAACAAAATTGGAGGGATGGGAAGTGGCGGAAAACGCCGGAAAAGCAGTAGAATTGTGGAAAACGGACCGGAAGAAACGGAAATGCACTGAAAAAATAAAATGCTACCGCGGCATTTCGGAGCGTCGTACTGAACTGAAATTTTCAACTTAAAACTTGAAATTTGTGCAAAAAAGTAAATACAAACAGGATTTAACTCCCAGTGGGACAGAACTTTTTTAAGCCATGAAAACCTCCTGCGTGTTTTCAGTGTGATAGAAGAATTTATCTAAAAAAGAGCTATTCTCAAGACCCCCCAGGTCACTTTGAAACAAAGAGTCGGAGAGAGAGAGAGAGATGTAGACGTCGCCGTGGAGACGTCGAGCAAGAGGCGGAGCCCGGTGTCCAACTGGTTATCGTGTCTGCGTCTCCGTCGGAACTCGCTTCTCTCGCGCCTTCCATCTCTGGCTTCTCCTTCCCGCCCCGCTTCTTCTCGGGGGCTCCACGAGCATTATTCGTCGCCTCCCCCTCCCGCTTCCACCTCTTCTACTTCTCCTTTTGCTTCTTCTTCTTGTCCACTCGGTTTTGTCGACTCGTCCGCGAACAATGGTGCGACTCCGTTCGGGGTTCGGAAAGCATCAGCTGTGCAGCTACCTTCTCAGCGCCGTCGTTCTTCCGCTCACAATGTACGCGTTTCGTCCGTTCTGCTATCCGTACATTTCGCTCGGTGAGTCGTGTTTTCCCTTCCTTCTCCGGGTTTGTGCGTCTCGAAATTGTTTCCAAGAAGGGCCGGAATTGATAAGCCGACAGGATAAGTACTTGGATTTTTGAACTCGAGATCGGTGAAAAGCGAAGAGGCAATCGGATTAATGTTTCCTGAAAAGAGAGAAGATCCTAGTAGTCGTTTGATGCACCACCGAAAGCGCGGGCTTTTCACCGCCCACGGGCGATGCTGACGGCACTGGTCTCTTTGGCGCAGGTGGTAACCCTTTTGTCTGTCGATCTGGAGGCCGCGGGTTCAATTCCTTCCCGTACCAATTGTTTTTTCCTTCACTTCTCCGAGCCATCCGAGACGCCCGGGGGACGCTCCGAAGAGTGCAAACTCTTTTCACAGTCCTTCATCTTCGGTCCCTCCCGCCCACTTCTAGACAGAAGCGACCGAACTCGAGTGTGTCCAAGAAATCAACTGTTCCCCCCTCCTTCCCCCGGAGGGCTCGATGAGACACTGACAAGCTCCAACCGCCAAATGTCACACTTCATTAGCCGCTGGGGACTCTTCTCTTGTGATCGTCTCGTCTCGAAAACATGAATCATCTTCACACTTTTTCGAAAGAGAAACAAGATGGAAACCAGAGAGAAAGACGGGGGCGAGCCAAAACTGCTAATTAGGCGAGCAAGAAATGTGACATTGGGAGGAAAGAGAGTCTCTTTTGCTGCTTCGTGCCTCTGTAATTATGATTCCACTGCCATTGAAAACAAACATTTTGATTCAAAGCGGAAGTGTGCAATTTGTCGTGCGATGTGATGTTTCGCGGGCGGACAGTCGCGTCGCATTCAGAAACTCTCCTCTTGGGATATTATCAAACTGATAATATTTTCGAATGCGAATCATCAATTTCCGGTTTGGAACACACTGATAATTGTTGTTCTGCCAACGCGCTCAGAAGGCGTTTCGAAGAATCGGAGCCCTTTTTCCGCTGACCTCATCCAGGAAATCGGATTCCTTGTGTTTCTTACTAACACACACACGTAAGAATGTTTTGTACTTGAAATTCCGGCAAAAAAAAGTAATCTATTTTTGCAATCAGAAGCCCGAAAAGCGGCGGTGGTGGCGGAGAGCCGTTGCGAAAAAGACGGCGAGAGAAATAGAAATCAGGAGGTTCTGTGACGTCACAACTCAATTCACATTTACAGCTGGCCTTCGAAAAAAGAGAGGAGGCCAAAAAATAAATTGGGGTGTTGTTTTTCATACTTGCAACCGGGCCGGATCCGGGTCGGCAAATATTTCGGTTGTTTCTTGAAATTTTTGAGCAAGTAATCTATGCAAAACGTAGATCTCGGCGTTCTCTACAAAATGATGTTGAGCTTTCAAATTTTCATAGAGCACGAACCAAGTTAATGTCCAAAAAGTAGCTCGGTCTGAAACTTTGTGTGTACTTTATAAAAATTCGAAATCTCAACGCCATTTTGTAGAGGAGGCCAAAATCTACGTTTTGCATAGATGATTTGTTCAAAAATTTCAAGAATCAACGGAGATATTTGCCGGCCCGGGCAGAGAGGAACCGAGAAGGGGAAGCTTGAAACTTGGAGCTCGAGAGAACTGTGTCTACAGTAAACCGAATACGGTAGTGACGTGTTGCAGTTGTGCCGTGTCTGTACGCAGTGGTATACGTCCAAGTGATCTACCTGACAGTGTATGAGCCGGCGCCCGAAGAGCTCAAGAAGAAGATACGACTAGACCGTGAGCTTCTTCTCTTCACGGCAACTTGGTCGTTTCTTTTTTGCAGATTTCGTCCGAAAACCGTTCGAACCGGGTCCCGGGAGGCATACAATTGTCGGCAACTTTTGTCTTGTCTGCGAAATCACGACGTACGGTACCCTTTCAAAAAATGAAAAACAATGACAATTGCAGAGGGAAAGAGACGAAACACTGCAGAAGGTGCAATTTTTGCATCGACGATTTCGATCATCACTGCATTTGGCTGAACAATTGCATTGGCGGCAAGAATTATAGGTGAGTAAGGGAGATGAGGGGAAAAAAAAGAAAAAAGATTGCATCGGCCGGGAATCGAACCCGGGCCGCCCGCGTGGCAGGCGAGCATTCTACCACTGAACCACCGATGCTACGATTAAACCGAGGGGTGCAGGGCAAAGATATCGCCGCACCACTCGTCGTTTTTGCAGGCCTTTCATCTGCCTCGTCGTCTGCGTCTCGCTGTTCTCACTAATGTCGGCGTTAGTCTCGCTCTACCTAATCGCCCGCTGGTTTCTCAAAGTCGATGACCCGTGCGCTGCCGTCGAAGATGTGGCGAAGACGGCGGATGAGCAGATTGCTCCGGAAGGCGTCGTCAGAACGTTCATGACACCGGCAGACTGGTGGAAGCTCGCGTGGGTCGTCAGCTGCCTCGTCTGCTGCGTCATGTATGCGCTGATCGTCGGCACGACGTGCCACCTTCTCTGGTTTCACATGACTCTGTGTAGGTTTCGCGTCGCGAACGACGGTAGTTCACAGTGCACTCTGTTCCAGTCAAAGCGGGTCTGAGCACGTATCGATACATGACTAGTCAGAGACGAGGAAAGGTGAGATGGATCATGTGTTGTTCATATAAGGTAGACCTCTAACACCTTCTTCCTTCTTCTTTTTCTGCATCCCGTGCACCCGATTCGACACAGACAACCTACACACTCTTCGGTTTTCCCTTCTTGACAGGTCGGCGCCATCTCGCTAGTATCGGACACCAACTCGCACACGCATCGACGGGAAGCGCCTGCCGAGGAGATCGAGATGCAGCCCGACACGACGATTGCTCCGCCGCCGTGCTCGCCGACGTCGGAAGTGCGAATACGCGTCGAGATTGAGCCGCCGACGCCGAACGGCTCAACGGCGAGCTACAGTAATCCCGCCTATGTCGTTTAGGTCACGTTATTTTTTTTCTCTTCGCGATTATCTAGGTCAAAGTCACCATGTTTCTGTGTTATGTACCCCTTTTCCTTCTGGTTTCACCGTTTTACTTTCGATTCCCCACTAGGTTCGGGTCAGTTTTTCCGTTGTTTTACCTCACTCAAAACCCCCCGTTGGTCTGTGATGATGACTTCGATTGTTTTTTTTCTTGATGATTATTGTATGAAGAATACCCCTCTCATCGTTACAGTGTGAAAGTGCAACGGAGCGTATTTGCATTGCAAATGTTTCACAGTACATATTTCTCGAAATGAAGATACGCGCAGCATGAATCGCCTAAACCTTCTGCACATATTGAGTGTGTTCCCTCGTTTTGACCACTTGAAACTCTCCTTCTCCTTCTCTCTCTTTCGCGGAATTCGCGCCAACTGATAGATGTTATGATGACCCTTATCACTTTAGAACGATGGAGAGAAAAAGAGAGAAAGAGAAGGGAGAGAGAGAGAGAGAGAAGGTCAAGGAGACGGGGGGAAGGGGCGAATCGAAGGTGTATATATAGTGTAACAGAGAGATTGCGTCGCGCAAAACAGAGACTCAAGAGGATGGGGCGGAGACGCAGCGAGGCAGAGAGACGAAAAGTTTGCTTGCTTCCCGCAGACCGCCCGCCTGGCCCCCGCGGCTTGTCATCTCCTCAGACACCGCCACTACTATGATCGAAAAGGTGCTACTTGTGGCCCTCGCCGTGGTCCACACCGCCCGAGCTGCGTCCGACGGTAAGCCTTCTCAATCAGTTAGCCCATTACGCCGTGATAGTCGGTTTGCATAACCAGTCCCCTCTCTGATGCGTGCTAAAGTCAAAGAATTGACTCCAACCAGTTTAGAAGGGGAGTTCATTCCAGCCGTGTACAATGTAACTACAATAAGAAAAGAGTGGGCGAATCACGATTCAAGCGGAAGATTCCAGAATGTCTCTCCAATTCAATAGAAACTCATCGCGAAATGTAAAGTGATCGGTCTGTTCTCCTCCGACGAGGCGCGATTCACTTGATTTATGTGACGTGGCAATGAGTGCCAAAGTGTGAATTTGAGTGGACTTGCTAGAGGCGAACGTAATGCAAGTTGAACTGACTAGGACTGAGGGAAGGTTGTAGGTCGAATGCAAACATAGTGGTGCTATAGAAATGGTAGATCGAATAACGTCTGGGTATTGGTGGTTTTGGAAGAAACACGTGCATTTCAAAGTAGACCCACCGCCATTTCCGCACCCCATTAACCGCAGACGTCTCAATCAAATTCCGAGCACCGCTGCCCCCCCAACCCCCACCCCATCCATCATTCTCCGCCTCCTCCGCCCTTCTCAATTCAACCCAATTGACACTTTCGATTTGATCTACCGACCTTTCGTCTCTTTTCTAGAAGTAAAAAATGAACCTCGAACGGCAGATTCTCTCAAAAACTCGCCTCCCATCGCATCGTGGTTACAAATCATACGTTTTTGCGTTTTGACTGCTGAGCGTGCCGCGAAATTCGGTGTAAAGTAAAAAGATTTCCTCTATTCGCGAGAGAAGAAGAAGAAGAAGACGAAGAGGAGGAAACGGAACGAGAAATCATCCATCATTCGGAAATCTCCTAATTTTCCGCGTTATTTCGATTCACCGACCGACTCGGTTTCATGTTCCGAATGGCATTTGTGATGAGATTGATATTTGAAAAAGAGAAGGAAAAAAAGAGAAAGATAGCGAGATTGATGCTGCGAACCCGACAGAAACCCGACCAGAGTCACGGGTTTGTCGGCATTTTGCATTTGTGGAACGGAACCGACAAACGGCAAAACGATCAGTTCAAAGAAAAAGAAAAACAGTAAACCGACAAAAAGGAGAAAAAAAAGAAAAACTCGAAATTCGGGGATATCAGATAGGCCAGGATTCCGAAGTTCCGCCCTCAGGGAATTCGATATCGATCTGCAGCAGGAGAAAAACATATCTGTGCAGGAACCTACAAGCTTGAAACGGGCCAAGGCAGATATGTATTTTTCCTGCTGCAGATATGTATTTCACCGAATCAGACATGTAACTTGTATCAGACATGTAAACTAGCGAATCAGACATGTAAACCTCCTGCACAGATTTGTAAATCTCCTGATCAGATCTGTAGTTTTTTACATGTCTGATCAGGAGTGCTGCAGATCTGTCATTTCTGTGCAGGCTTGTAAAACTCCTGAATACACTTGTTTTTTGCCTGTATTCTGCGCAGATATGTTTTTCTCCTGCTGCAGATTGATATCGAATTCCCTGAGGCCTACTCAGGGAATTCGATATCGATCTGCAGCAGTAGAAAAACATATCTGCGCAGAATACAGGCAAAAAACAAGTGTATTCAGGAGTTTTACAAGCCTGTACAGAAATGACAGATCTGCAGCACTCCTGATCAGACATGTAAAAAACTACAGATCTGATCAGGAGATTTACAAATCTGTGCAGGAGATTTACATGTCTGATTCGCTAGTTTACATGTTTGATACAAGTTACATGTCTGATTCGGTGAAATACATATCTGCAGCAGGAAAAATACACATCTGCCTTGGCCCGTTTCAAGCTTGTAGTTTCCTGCACAGATATGTTTTTCTCCTGCTGCAGATCGATATCGAATTCCCTGAGTATTTTATGAAGCGAATAGATTGCACCAGATGATGTAAT
Organism: Caenorhabditis afra; assembly: GCA_963570955.1. Lineage (NCBI taxonomy): Eukaryota > Metazoa > Nematoda > Chromadorea > Rhabditida > Rhabditidae > Caenorhabditis > Caenorhabditis afra. The sequence goes on from OY751532.1 coordinate 7,828,649, forward strand.
CAAAATTTGAAAATTCTGGAGCATATTTTTGTAAAATTGACGTTAAAATGTTAAAAATTTGATCAAAAGCATTGTGTGAAAATTCGCAAAAAAAATAGTTTTCTGCCGCTGGTCCGTGATTGCGCGTCGTGGTGTGTGCACAGAAAGCGCGGTAATTGACGAGCATCTTCTTTAAACGTGCTCAAAAAGAGCATTTCTGGTGCTCGAGCGCCGAAAGTAAACTCTAAATGCTTATGCCAAATTACCTGCCAAAAAACTTGAATCTGGAAGTCAAAACAACTGAAATTTCCAGGAGATTGCCTCAAAACGGGATTCGAGTTGACATGTCGAGGCAAGGACGCCATTCACAAGTTGCCACCGGTACGCTGAGCACATTTCGAGCAATTTCAAGTTCTGATGTTTCAGAAAGACTACTCGAGTGTGGACACGTTGAATATTCACAATTCGAACATCGATTTGACTGATGACTTCATTCCAAGGGGTCTGATTTCCTTCCTTCTCGATTTCTCACTGATCTTCCACTTTCAGACATCGACATGTCGCATCTGACACTTCTGAACGCCACTGACAACGAGATCACACGGATCGGAAGTCGTGGATTCGACAAAATCCGAAACGTGCAGTTCTTGTACTTGTCGAAGAACAAAATAGCTCGCTCGCAGCCGGATCCCTTCCAGGCACTTACAAAGTCAGTTTTTTTCTCATTTTCAGCCGAACGAGCTCAATTTCAGGCTAGAACTTCTCGAAATGGATGACGCGCTTGACGGAAGCGCCGAGGCGAAGACGTCAATCCTGCGGAACCTTTTCAAGTCGAAAAACCCGTTTGTGCACCTGTCGAAGATCGAGCTGAACCGAAATCGACTGGAGAAGATCAATCCGAACACGTTTTGCGGGGTACGCTGCGGGAAATGTCTGAAAATCAGTGCGAGTGTTCAGGTGCAAGGATTGAGACGTCTGGAACTGTCGAACAACAAACTCGAGTCGCTGGATTTCGCGAGAAAGTGTCTCGGCGAACTGAAAGCACTTCTCATTGGTAGCAATCTTATTCAAGAGGTGACAGATGCTGACGGGAGCGTTAGAACGATTAGAAAGAAGAGAATTCCAGATCCCGAAAGACATTTGGGACTTCTTGCCGTCGCTCTCGAGTCTCGACATCTCCAACAATCCGATCAACTGCAATTGTGAGACTGTGAAGCTTCTGAGAGACGACGACGTCGTTTTTATCAATCAGGTATCCGATAAACAGCAAAACATGGAGATTTTGAAATTCCAGGCAAACACGAAGTGCGCCTCTCCACCGGAGCTGTCGGGAACGCCGATTTTCGACATTCCGAAGACGTACTGCAGCGGTGGCTCGGAGAAGACGTCGCCGCCGCCGCCGCGCAGAAGAGGTGGCTCGTTCGGCCAGTTCTGCTTCCTGCTCCTAGTCGCCGTGACCAGTGAGTCGAGCATGAGAACCGTTGTGCATGAATGACATCAACCCCCACTTACAGCCATCTCTCTTTCAGTCCTGTACGGCTATGCGAAATACCGGCAGAAGTCGGAGGGCCGCATGAGCTCCGCGCCCGTCGGCTACACCAATTTGCAGCACGAGCAGGCCGTCGAGCCGGAGTTTGTCTGAAATTTTCACTGAAACTTCATTCCATTCTTTCGCTACGTTTAGCCATAATTCAAAGAGTTTTTTTTCAACAATTTTCTTATTCTTATTCAAAAAACGTTTTTTTGTTCATTTTTACGGGGTATGTGCCAATAAATGATCTTTTTTAAACGGAAAATTTCATCATTTTTGCCAGTTTCCCTTGAAAAGTGTCAACTTACCAATAAAAATTTTGCCGCCTTCCACGGATAAAGAATTCTCGGAGATCGAGATTACAATCTATTTTCCCTGGGATTCGCAGTTTTCCGGCTTTCAAACGGTTTGAAACCAGGGATTTGAGGGTCACAAGTTCGAACCCCCCCCCCCCCGCTGGTTTTCTCGTTTTGAAAAAAAATACCGTAAAACCTGTATTAGAGCGGCACCTCTATTTGAACGGCACCTCTAATAGACCGGCACCCAAAACCCCGAAATCGTAAGGGTCCCCCCTGTGGATTTTCGAAATTTCATTTTAAAATTGGAGGGTTGAAAATTAGACCGGCATGCCGTTCTAATACAGGTTTTACGGTAATCTGTGTTGCATCAAACTTGACGACAATTTGCGGACTCTACAGTAACCCATCGAGAAAATAGATTTTGGTCCCTTTTTCGCCCCTCGTTTTCCGATTCGTATTCCGCGTTTTCGCCTTATCCGTCGAATCTCCGCGAAAAGAAAACGGATCGGAAACTGTCGAGAATAGGTCGTCGCCGACGAATATCAGTATCAGATCTCAATTTCCCTTACTCTCCCGACACATTCGCATTCCTCGCGCCGATCGACCTCCCAACATGGAAATCGAGTGAAAAACAACGGCGAGAGGTGCAGTTTCAATTAAGGGAAAACGACGCGATTAGAGACAGTGCATTTTGAGGTCGGGAGGCGTTCGAATGGCGCTTTTTAGGGCGGGCGAAATTGGGGATGCGGTCGCTGTGATTAGTATTGCAAACGCGCCCTGCTGAACGCAAGCCAAATTTCTGTTTTCGCCCACTTTTCTTCTTTTTTTCAACGGAAAATTGAAATTTTGGTTTTAAAACAGCTCTGCGACTTTTTCGTTTATTTTTCGCCCAAAAACTGCAAGAAAATTGGCGAAAGTTGCCGATAAGATTCGTGTTGCAAACGCGCCCCATTGAACACAAGCCAAAATTTTCGGATGCGGCGCCGAAATTTTTCATCAGTTTTCGCCCGTTTTTCTCCGATTTTCATCCGATTTCCTTCATTTTTTCGACGGAAAATGTTACAATTTTGGTTTGAAAGCAGCTCCTCAACATTTTCATTCAATTTCCCCCACAAGAAATTGCCGATAAACGACGAAATCTCAAAAAGTGCTTGAAACAACCCGAATCACGGCGACAGTAAATAGGCACCGTTTGAAAACGATTGCAATCGCAATAGAGCAAATTTGCATTCAAGAACTTTTGATCTACCCGGCGGAGCGGCAACGAACCCACTACTATAGTCGATTGCCCCCCCCCCCCCCCCCCCCCCTTGTGATTCGCTTGTACATCGTTCGGCCGGTGTCCAGCCGGGCAGGGGGGAAAGTTTCGGAACGACGTGTGCGGTGGCGGATTAGCCCAAGTGCACACTTCTTGGTTCGTACCTCTCTCTCTCTATCTCTCTGCGTCTCTCGCTCTCTCTCGCCGCCGATTTTCCGGTGTGAAAACCGTCATTGGTCAGGTTTTGGCTTTTCGGAATTCGGCCCGCGCGCCCGCGCGCGCGAATGGGGAAGAGGGAAGGGAGGCGTTGGCATTGGGCCAAGAAGTTATGGGGGGCGGGGGAGGATCTCCGTCTTTTCCTTGTTCACATCCTCCTCCTCCGATCGCCTTCCGACACATTTCGCCCCTCCTTTTCTTCTTTATTCGAATCCAATTTCGCCTGTTTCTCTCTCTCTGTCTCTCTCTTGTAATATCGTTCCTCCGAAACCATTCGTGTTCTTCTCCGTTCGTTTCTTTGCGAATTCAACGACGAATTCGCATTCCAGACGATTCTCGGCTCTCTGAGAGAGAGACTAATAGGAAGGGAGAAAGAAAGAGAAAGGGCGAGTGTTTTCCGGGTTTTCCTGTCATTTCGCAAACATTCTCTCTCTCCCTCTCTTTTTCGTCCTTCAATGTGTTTTCGGGGGTTCGGGGGCGCCTTCGTTTTTTTGTCTCTTTCTCTCCGCCTCCTCTTCCCCAAGGATCATCACCTCTCTCTCTCTCACTTTTTCTGTTCACCTGTGTTTTCGGTGGTGACCAATCCCCCGTTTCCTCTCTCTTCAAAGACACCGGCAAAATCTGATCCCCCCCAGGCTTGTTGTCGGCAAACATTTTTAATTGCCAATCCACGTGTTTTTTTTTTCCCGGTATGAATTACCAATTCGAGTGGTTTTTGGTTCCTGTTTTCGAGTAAATCGATTTTGGAGACTGAATATTTTTTGTCGCCAAAAATTGGCTCCAAAATTTTTCCTCGATTTTCGCCCTATTTCCTTCATTTTTTCGACGGAAAAAGTTGAAATTTTGGTGTTAAGGCAGCTCCTCAACATTTTCATTCAATTTTTCCCCGAAAAAATGGAGAAAATTGACGAAATCTCGAAAAGTCTTTAAAGCAACACAAATGACGGCGACAAGTAGCCGAAAACACTGGTTTTTCAGACATTTTACGGATCGGGTCGTGCTGATAAGCCAATTTTCAGTTACCTGGCCCGGTTCTTCAAAATGAGACGTTCAGTAGTCACTTTTTGACACTAACCCTGACGTTTCGGCGCTCAAATCGCACTTTTCCTCGATAAAATACTCGAATCTAACATTAAAAAATAGATTGTAAAAGAAACAACACTATTTCTCGAAATTTAAAAAAAAAATGTTTTTCTCTAAGTTTTCCCGATCCGGGCAGGACCGATTTTCGGAATGTCTGCTGGTTTTAATGAAATACCGTCAAACCTGTATTTGAGCGGCATTCCGGTCTAATTTCAACCCTCTAATTTTCGAATGAAATTTCGAAAATCCACTGGGGGGGGGGGGCGGACCCTTACAATTTTGGGATTTTGGGTGCCGCTCTAGTACAGGTTTTACGGTTAGTGACTTTTTTCCAATCGGCATAGAAAAGATCAGTTGGCTCAAAATCCTCGAGAGATAGGAAGCCACCCAGTTTTGTTGAAATCACTTACACTTATTTACCCAAAACACAAACAGAACGGGAAGGAAGAGAGGGAGGAGGAGGAGGCTGTTGATCTTTCGAATCCTCGTTTCGTTCTTGTCCGACACTCTAGTGCCTTCTTCTTCCACGTCTTCTTTTGACGTCTTCTTCTGACTCATCCGTCTGAATCCGTGTTCGATGCGCGTCTGTGGCTGTCCCGTTAGTCACTCCCCCTCTTCTTCTTCTTCGTTGTCTCGTCGTCGTCATTCAACAAACAAACGTTCTTCTTTCCCTTTTTTGGAAAAAAAAAGACTTTCCAACTTTTACAACAACCCGTTCACATCCATTTCGCGCCGCCGCTTGTGTTCTACCACCAATCGTTATTACGAGGAGGTTCGTACAGTTTTCTCGGTTTTCCACCCCCTTTTGGAGTTTTCCACTTCCGTCCAGTGGGTAAAAAGTGACCAAAACAGTTCCCCCCCCTTTGTTCGCCCTTCTCACACTATCAGCAGTATCAGTGCGATTGTAATATTCTCTCCTCCTCCGTCGCCAGAGGGGAGGCTGGTTGTGAGAGAGGACACTCACATACACACATTCAAACTTATTTGCATAGTACTGTATTCATATTTTATTCATGCACACACCTTCATTCTTCTTCCCCTCCCCTCCTCCTCTCTCTCCTCCTCTTCTAGGCGCGAGCGAATATTTTATTGTGCAAGCGATTCGAGTTTGCATAGTTTTTGGACATTTTGATAGACTAGCACTTTTTGAACCGAACGCCGTTTCAGCACGTTTTTTTTGCCACCTGAAAGTCTCGAAAAGCGCGGAATTTGGACTGGAATCGAGAAACGCGCCAGCGACTAGTGCTGGCGCACTGTGCGTGCCGGCGCCATTCGCCGCGGCGCCAAAAAAGTTCGGGTCCGAACGGGTTTGAATCGTGGCGCCGGCGCCAGCGCGAGACCGTTTTTTCCACCAAAGTTTTCCGTTCAAATCGATTGAAAACCCACTGTTTTCCCGTCGAATTTCACCTCAAAACCCTTGAAAATTGCACTTTTCCATTGAAAAATGACCTAAAATTTAAAATTGATAGAATTTCGGATCGCAAACCGCGTTTTCGATCTCTCCGATTCCCAATATTTCAAATATCAGTTCACCGCCTTATTCTTCTCGTTTCTCGCACGAATTCTCTCCATTTCATCACCGTTTTCAGACGCGAAAGTGAGGATTTCCGGCGGAAAAGTCTCGTAAACCACAACCATCGCCCCCCCGAGTGCCGGACCCCAGTAAAGAAGAGCCGAAACCATGTCGAAAAAAGCGGTTTGTCGATGAGAAAATTCGTTTTTTAAATTCTTCCAAAAAATTCTATCGTCGTCAGCCGTCTCATGCTAAGTGTACGGCAAGTTTTGCAACAAAAAATGTTTAAAATTCAATTTTTCTTGCTAATTTTGAAGAAAAGAGCCGAGAAGTGTTTCATTCCGCGAGACAGTGAGTGTGTGTGTGAAATGGAAAGTGGGCGGAGCTTGTCGCGGAGCGCCGACGAGGCGGTCTCTCGTTTTCGATTCTCGCGCCGTACACAACCGGAGACTCACTCGGCGCCGTCCGTTTCTCCCTCTCGCTCTCGCTCTCTTATCACACCGCTTACAGTCGCCTCGTACACTTTTTTCCATTTTTTTTTGCTCATTTTCTTTTCTTGCTCTCCCACAAAATCGCTCGATTTTTAGCACTTTCGCCTCGTGGAATCGGGTGTCACAAACTTGCGTGCGAGAGAGATGGTTGCGGCTGGCGATGTAAACAAAAAGAAAATCATAATAAAAAAGAAAATCAGAAATCGTTTCTCGCGGGTTTGAATGTGTCTCGTTTTGCAGATCAATGTGCGTGTCACCTCGATGGACTCGGAGCTCGAGTTTGCCATCCAAACGAGCACCACCGGCAAACAACTCTTCGATCAGGTATCGATCGATTTTCAGACGATTTCAACGTTCCGCCTCGCTTCATTCAGGTTGTGAAAACGATCGGCCTCCGCGAGATTTGGTACTTTGGCCTTCAGTACACCGACAACAAGGGCTTCCCGACGTGGCTGAAACTGAACAAGAAGGTGCTCTCGCAGGACGTCAAGAAGGATCCGACGCTCGTGTTCAAGTTCCGCGCCAAGTTCTATCCGGAAGACGTCGCCGAGGAGATCATCCAGGACGTCACCATGGTACGGTTCGCTCTGTTCTGGCGAGAGTTTCGGGGCGTTCTCCACCGGTTTTCAGCCCGCTTGAACTGTTTGTTTGCTCTCCGCGCGCACTTTGAGCATTCCTTTGCTGGAATTTCTGACATTTTCAGCCTACGCCTGTTTGCACAGTTCACAACAGACCATGACTCAGTTTTGATAGGCTTTGTTTAGTTTTTGTTTTATTTTCACTTCCGGTGGCACCCAATTTTCCGCTCTCCCCCCAGCGATTTTCAGTCCGATTCGGCCAATTTTTGGTTTTTCGTCGTGTTTCAAACGCTCTCTCGCTGTCTCTCTTGCCGTTTTTCGACTTGTTCGCCGCCATTTTCGGACTGATAAGTGATTTTGTGTGTAAGCGCGACATGTGGCAACACGCTTACAATGGCACAGAGTCATGGAAATACGTGTGTGTGTGCATGTGTGTGCTCCATGGCTCGGCGAGCAAGTGAGCACAAAAAGAGCACTGTTTTGGAGAACAAACACGACGAAAACGATGGGTTGGGGGGAGAAAAGAAAAAACACAACAAGAGGTTTCCGATTACCCGCCCCACGAGGGCCACTTTTTGCCGCCGGAAAATGGAGAAATGCGCTGGTTTAATGGTTTGTAAATAGAAAAGAGGGGGGAAAAAACGGAAGGGATGAGCACTGGAAATGGACTGGGTGGCCTTGTTTTCGATCGATTTTCCCTTCCGGGGTGCGCCTGTTTTGACCTTTTTTGGGATCGAGGCGAATGAATCATGGCGGCGGCGGCGGCGGAAGGATTAGTCATTTTGAAATAAAAGTATGCATTTGTGAGTAAGTGAGAGAGAGAAGGAGCGCGCGCGCCTCTGTGAGTCATGGTTTTCGAACCGTTTTTCCTTTTTTTTTTGGAGTGGAGAGGAAGGCAGAAAAAGGGCATGAAGGACCCGAGAAACGGGAGTTGGAAGTGAAGGGAATGATGGGAAAAAGGCCAAATCAACAAAATTTCAGCGCCTGTTCTATCTGCAAGTGAAGGACGGCATTCTGACGGACGAGATCTACTGTCCGCCGGAGACGTCGGTGCTGCTCGCCTCGTACGCGATGCAGGCCAAGTACGGAGACTACGTTCCGGAGACGCACGTCACCGGATGTCTCACTGCCGATAGGTGAGCTCAAACTCTTCTGCTTCTTCTTCTTCTTTCCGAACTGGGAGACGTTTGTAGACTGCTTCCGCAACGCGTTCTCGGCCAGTTCAAGCTGAACAGCGAGGAGTGGGAGCGTCGCATCATGACGTGGTGGGCGGATCATCGGGCGACGACTCGCGAGCAGGCGATGCTCGAGTACCTCAAGATTGCTCAGGATCTCGAGATGTACGGAGTCAACGTGAGGCTCCTTGTGTTTCCACCCCATTTTTTGCCAATCGCTGTCTTTCCAGTACTTTGAGATCCGCAACAAGAAGGGAACCGATCTGTTCCTCGGCGTCGACGCGCTCGGCCTCAACATCTACGACAAGACGGATCGTCTGTCGCCGAAAGTCGGATTCCCGTGGTCGGAGATTCGCAACATCTCGTTCAACGACAAGAAATTCGTCATCAAACCGATTGATAAGAAGGCTCATGTAAGTTTGGCACGACGGGTTTCGAGAGAGTGTGTGTGTGTGTTGGAAAATGATAAGGCGCCTGAAGAATATGATGCTTCTGCAGCACACTTTCTCTAGTTTTGAAAAGGGGGTGAACTTTGATGTGATAGGGGGGCGTGACGTGGCAGTGCCGTTTCTAACTTGACTCTCTCTCTCTCTATCTCTCTATCGAGCCCTCGTATATTCACAGGACTTTGTGTTCTACGCTCCACGTCTCCGCATCAACAAGCGCATTCTGGCGCTGTGCATGGGCAACCACGAGCTGTACATGCGGCGAAGAAAGCCCGACACGATCGAAGTGCAGCAGATGAAGCAGCAGGCGAGAGAGGAGCGCGCGCTCAAGATCGCCGAGCAGGAGAAGCTGACCAGAGTACGTTCCCCGACTGATTTCCTCCTTCCGCACAGTGCTCTTCCTTCCAGGAGATGTCGGCTCGCGAAGAGGCGGAGGCTCGTCAGCGAGACGCCGAGAAGCGCATCGCTCAGATGCAGGAGGACATGGAGCGGGCTCGCATCGAGCTCGCCGAGGCGCACAACACGATCCACTCGTTGGAGGCTCAGCTGAAGCAGCTGCAACTCGCGAAGCAGGCTCTCGAGCAGAAGGAGTACGAGCTGCGCGAGCTGACTGCTCAACTGCAGTCGGAGAAGGCGATGAGCGACGACGAGCGTCGTCGACTGCGCGATCAGGTGGACGCTCGCGAGCGTGAGGTGTACACGATGCGTCAGGAGGTCGAGCGACAGACCACTGTCACGAGACAACTCCAGACTCAGGTGAGCCCAAAACTTTGAAAGTTCCCTAGGAATCGGATTTTTCCAGATCACCACTCAGCAACACGTGCAGCACCACGCCTACTCGAACCACGTCACCAACGGACACCCGCGCGACGAGGCCGCCACCGATGACGAGGACAACGGAGCCCAGGGTAAGAGACCGCTTTTCCCATTCGGATTGCAACTGCTCCCTTCCAGAATTGACGAACGACGCCGACCAGAACGTGCCGCAGCACGAGCTCGAACGCCAGACGGCCGCCGAGAAGAACATTCAGATCAAGAACAAGCTGGACATGCTCACCCGCGAGCTCGACTCGGTCAAGGATCAGACGGCGGTCACCGACTACGACGTCCTTCACATGGAGGTGCGATTGAGAGAGAACTGACGCATTCGATTTCCCTCATTTTCAGAACAAGAAGGCCGGACGCGACAAGTACAAGACTCTTCGTCAAATCCGCGGCGGAAACACGAAACGACGAATCGATCAATACGAAAACATGTAATCTCTCTCCCTTTACTTTCTCTCACCTCCACTCGTTTCGATTTTCCATTTACTTTTTCATCCCACTTCCGAAAATAGGACAAAAATTCGACGATTTCTGTGTTTTACTGGCTACTCTTCTTTTCTTTTTTGTGGTTCCTCCCCCGTTCACTTCCCATATTTCAGTGCCTTTTCTAAATATTTAATTTCCCCAAGAAATTCTGGATTTTTGTCCCGAAATATCTCGGTTTTCTCGCTTCAATTTTTGTATTATTCATATCTTCACCTCCCTCCCTCAAAAATATTTATTTTTTATATATTTAATTCTCTCCCCCCCGTTTTTCTCTCTTGTTCGCCGCCGCCAAAAATGGACCTAATCGCTCCCCGCCCCTCGCGAAAAATTCACTTCTCCTTCCAGTTTCTTCGATCCAGAAAAATGCGCAAACTGTTTTAAAATTCTACGCTTTTCTTCTCCCCAATTTTATTATCGACATTCTTGTGATTATCCCCCATCCCACCCCCCGTCCGCTGCAATTGTGTGTTTAAAAATCCAAATATTCCGTCAATACTTCGATATAAATATGAAAAAAGTGGCAATTGCAGCTCGATTTCTGTCTGTCTGAAATTGTCGATTGTCAATCACTCGAAATATATTGAATTGGCTGAAAATCTGAAAAATCAATAATTTTGGCTGAAAGATGTTTCGGGATCTTCGCCCACCGTCGCACAGTTTTTGGGCGTTTCAATTCCAAATCAGGTATTTTTTCCCCTCATTTTCTTTTGATTCCTATTGGTTTTGATCGGAGAAATAAAGTGATTTTGTGTGTTTTTGAAAATATTCTTTTTCCGAGAATTCCAGACGTCTTCATGAGAAGAAGAAGGCGAAAACGCATTACGAAGTGCTCGGAGTGGCTCACACCGCCACGTTGCAAGAAATCAAATCGGCTTTTTACGAGCAGTCGAAAAAAGTGAGCATTTCCGGTGAAAATCGATCAGAAAATGCTCAAAATTAGTTTGGGAGCTCATTTTTTCATTTATTTTCCTGAAAATTGGACTGAAATTCGAAGAAAATGACGAAAAACATGCGATTTTTCCAGAAGGGAAAGTGAAATTCGCATGTTTTTCTTCCGTTTTCCAATCGATATTCGGTTGTTGTTTACTTGTTTTTCGCTCAAATTTCATCCCTTTTTCGCTTCGTTTTCAATTTGAAATCGATAAAATCCACTGTTTTTCGTTGAATTTCTAAAAAAATATAGAAATCGTTGAATTTTCGAAAAAGTCAGCGTCTGAAAAATTAAAGTTGCATCATTTTATCGCCTATATGATGTAAATAAACAATCGATAACGGGCAGGTGCATCCGGACAACTCGGCGGACGAGCTGGCCACTTCCCGCTTCCTGGAGCTCAAAAACGCGTACGATGTGCTCAGGTTTGGTGCAATTTCAGTCAACTGCCTTTAAAAGCTGAAAATGGTTTCAGACGGCCCGCCGAACGTCGTCAGTACGATTTCCATCTGAAGAACGGGAGCACCGGCCGGAGGGGCGGAGCCTATCAGTACTACGCCGGACCGACGCCCCAGTATGACTTCAGTAGGTTTGTGGGCTCCGAAAGTGTCAAGAATCGCATGGAAACTCGAGGAAATTCCACGGGAACGCTCATTTTGAACCATTTCCTTGCAGAACCGACTGGTCGACGTACTGGAGCCAAAATCCGGAGAATTCGCGCGCGACTCGCGAGGAGCGTGACAAATCGTCACGCGAGTTTATGAAATCCATCGTGAAATGGACGCTGATCGGACTTTTCCTCGTCGCCGGCTACAATGGAGGCTATTTGTACGGAAAATTGGGAATTTGCAAGAGAAACTCGCCGGTTTTCGTTCAGATACTTGCTGCGTTGGCGTCAAAAACAACTGGATAAGCTGGTCGACGAAGACGAGATCGCAAAGTGTTTTCTGCGACAGAAAGAGTTTCGAAACGCGAATTTCGAGGATTCCGAAGTTGTTTTCATCCATTTGACCCCTAATAATCCCCATTTTTGACAGATTGCGGAGCTCGGCAGGATGCTGAAAGCGGACGTGGACGAGATTTGGAAGACGAAGACGCAAAAGAATCCGGACGAAATTCGCGAAGAGTATCGGTACGTTTTCATCTTTTTCCTACCAGATTCCGTCAATTTTAAGCCATTTTAAGGCGAAAAATCATCGAGGGACTAGAAATTGCACTTGTGCGAAAGCTAGGCCAGCAGCGAATTTTCGCTTTTCTCGGCGGTTTTCCACTTAAAAATCGTTGATTTTCAGCTGGTTCCGAGCGGTTCAAGACGCGGATCACATTCGAAGTGTCAAAGAGAAGCGGATGGAGAAAAAGGAGAAAGAGCGAAATAAATGGAGACACGAAGAGGAATAAATTCGTCTCCGCCGGCGGTGTTTTTGTAGAAAATAGTAGAATGTTTCATAGAAATCAATGTATTCTTTTTGTTCTAAATGACTATTATTCACCAACTCGAGTGCATTTTAAATCGATTTTTAGTAGACTTTTTACGGGTTCTCCTGGTCTAGCATGAATTTTCAACAAATTTTTGTATTGAAATAGAAAAAAAGTCGTTTTTTTTCTCTATTTTTCTTCATTATTTTACAAACCATCTCCGGTTACTTCCTACCGGTATTCGAAAGAATTACTTGTGATTGATGGAGAGAAAAATAGAGTTTCGACCGAAAAGTGCTCAGTTTTTGCAGATGGAAGGACTGAACGTGCTGGTGACCGGCTCGACTTGCGGAATCGGCCTGCACACGGCAAAAACGCTCTTCAAGAAGGGCGCCAACGTGATTTTGACGTGTCGCGACGAGGTACCATCGACGTGATTCTCGTGTTGTTTCAAACGCGCCCCATTGAACGCAAGCCAAGTGTCGATTTTCACCCGATTTCCTTCATTTTTTCGACGGAAAAGTTGAAATTTTGGTTTTAAAGCAAAAAATGGAGGAGTTTGGGGGAAAATTGACGAAAAACGACGAGGCGAAGTACTGACTCAGCGGAGCGCGTTTGCAACAACACCGAATCACGGTGATAGTAGAACTGTCCGTTTTTGAGGTTCGTGGCCGCCGGGCCGTCGAGAGCCTTCTCAGCGAATTTCCGACGGATCAAGTTCAAAGCCACTCGGAGCGAATCCATCTTTACTCGGTTAGTTCTCGACATTTCGGCTAGAACCCTCGACGTTCAGCGGTGAAATCGCCCAAAAACTCGTTTTTTTTTTCAGCTCGACGTGACGAACTACAATTCGATTTGCGAGTTCTGCGAAGACGTTTGTCGCGACTTTCGGAAGTTGCACGTCATCATCAACAACGCCGGCATCATGGGATGGCCGTTCGAGGTTTTTGGAGCTGAAACTGCTTCATACCGTCGGAATTTCAGTTGTCGGTGGACGGCGTCGAGATGCACTTTGCGACGAACGTCTTCGGCCACTACGTCATCGTCGAACGTCTTCTGCCGCTGCTTCTGAACGGCGACGATAAGGACTTCAAGTCGCGCGTCATCGTGGTCTCCAGCGGTCTCTATCGAAATGTCAGTTTTTGGCTGAAAACGGCCCGAGATTTTCAGTTTTGCAGTCGGACACGATTCCGCAGGTGTCGAAGATTCTCGGCCAGAAGACGTACGACTACAACTCGAAACAGGCGTACGCGTTCAGTAAACTAGCCAACTGTCTCTACGCCGTCGCTCTTTCCAAGTGAGACCGTTCTGTCGAGACACGCGACGCGACCGCAACGCAACACACCCGCCCTCTTCCAGAATGCTCGAACCGCTGAATGTGGGCGTCTACTGTATGCGTCCGGGATTCGTGAACGGCACCGAACTCGGTCGCGAGACGCACTGGCTGCTCCGTGCCATCGCGGCGCCCGTCATCTGGTTCTTCGCGAAGCCCATCGAACAGGCAAGGATTACTGTAGCCGCGAGGGAGGGTCTTGCAACGAAAATCGGTTCTTCCAGGGGTGCGAGACGATCGTGTGGTTGGCCGAAACAGCCGGAGATCAACTCAAAACCGGCCACATGTACTACGAGAAGAAGGAGGAGCCGTACAGTGTGATGGTCGACACGGTACGACGCTCCAGCCAATTTCAGCCGATCCTTCCACTATTTCAGCTGGCCATCCGTCAAGTGTGGGCCATTCTGCGTCACATCGAGGACATGATCTGGAAGCGGAACATTCAGCTCACCGAGCAACAGCGACGGTACGGCGAGGACATGCGGCACATCCTGAACGAGTCGCTCATCTTCGTGCCCGATGCTCCGACGTCCCAAATTGCTCCGTGCCCGCCGCCGCGACCCGCCCGCAATCCGAACGAACCGTCGACGTCGTCGGCGGCAGACGACGACGATTGAGAAGTCGTCGAGTCGATTCCTGATTGTAAATATGGCCTTTCACCCCATTTCTTCTTGATTTTCCCTTTCCATGTGGCATAAATTCACCGAAGTCCCCCTCTTTTGCTTGAATTTTACGTGTATAAATATCACCTGATTTTTGTTCTTTTTTTTCCGAATTATAGCCCCAAATTTCGAATTTATTGAACTTTTTATCGCTAGAATGTATCCGAAAAATCGGCAAAAAAATTGTGTTTTTTTTTCAAATTTGAATTTTTAAACCAATGCCAAAACGCATCGCGATGAAATATTTTCAGTTGAGAAACTATTTTTTTTAAATTAAAAATTATTTTCAGATCGATCAGAATGGACATGAGCAGCGGAGGGCCGAAAAGGAATACGGTAGCGTTTTGGTGAATTGGATTTCCGAAGAAAACATTTTTTTATTGATTTTCAGGCTTCTCGGGCTGTGCAACAACTTTGCCTACGTGATAATGTTGAGTGCGGCGAAGGATATACTCGAGAAAGACGAGAAGCCGATTCAGAAGGCGTGCCGGGTATTCTGAAGTGTGCACGTCTTCTGAATGAATCCGAATCTCATTCCAGGAAGTGATATCGAGTCGGGAGTGTCAGTTGATGTCCACTGGCTCTGTTCTTCTGGCCGACATCATTCCGGCGCTTCTCATCAAGACCACGGCGCCCGTCTTCATTCACCGGATACCGTTCGGGTGAGGGAGAAAAAGAACGTTCCAAATCCGGTGATAGGAGCGCGGGTTTTCAGAGTCCGCCATCTCGTCGTTGTCTCGTTGCAAGCGGCGAGTTTCGCAATCGTCGGCTTCAGCGAGAACACGGGATTCGCCCTGTTCGGAGTGGTTTTAGCGAGTCTCGGAAGCGGCCTGGGAGAGATCTCCTACCTCGCACTGACCTCCAACTATCCATCGTGAGACCCCCGATGTTTGAACTCCACTAGTAAAACCACCTCTTCAGATCGGTCGTCGCTTCTTGGTCGTCCGGAACGGGCGGTGCGGGGCTCATCGGAGCTCTCGCCTACGCGTTGCTCACCGATCCGAAGCTGCTGGCTCTTTCGCCGAAACACGCGATGCTTCTGATGCTCTCCGTGCCGGCTCTGTTCTCCGTTTCGTTCTGGCACATTCTGCGCATTCCGAGAAGTGTCCATCGTGCCCACATTTTGAATCCGAAGACGTGGTTCGTCTCGCAGTCTTCAGAAGGAGGAGAAGAAGAAGACGTCGACGAAGCCGAACGATCACTTTTGGGGTCTTCTGAAGACGTCGGCGAACGACGGAGTGATGAGTCGAGGCTTCGGATGGCGGTGCCGCTCCTCAAGTTCATGCTCCCACTGATATCCGTCTATCTCGCCGAGTACTACATCAATCAAGGCCTTCTCGAGCTGCTCGAATTCGACTGTGCTCACGGGCTCCGCATGAGCTCCGTGAGCCAATACCGCTGGTTCCAGGTCACCTATCAGCTCGGCGTCTTCGTATCTCGCAGCTCGTCGCACTGGCTCACCATCCCGACGCGCTTCCTGTCGTTGCTCGCCGCACTCCAAGTGCTCAACGCGATCTTCTTCACCGCCGCCGCCGTTTCGCCGTTCCTGCTGCCGCACATCTTCCCGGCGTTCTCGGTGATCTTCTTCGAGGGACTGCTCGGCGGAGCCAGCTACGTGAACACGTTCCGCGCCGTTCACCGAGAGGTATCATTGTCTGAATGTGTAATTTCAGCTTGCCAAAACGCTTTCAGACTCCGCCGGAGAAGCGCGAATTTTCGATGGGCGTCGTCTCGATTTCCGACACGATCGGAATAGTGTTCGCCGGATTTCTGGCGATGCCCGTTCACAATCGCATCTGCTCAATGCCACTTCACCGGTCGTTCATGTAGATATTTGTGTGTAATTATACGTGTAAATTTGTAAATTTTTGCTCTTTTGAAACAAAAAAACATTTTGCTCTCGGTCTCAAAAGAACAATTGATAAGAAAGATTAATTTTTCGAAAAATTTATAGGTAAATATGTTTTTTGAAAGAAAAAAGGGAGAGAAACCCTTGTTCTGAGGTGCAGAATTGTAGAATTTAAAAGTTTATTGGATAGGAGAAGAAAAGAGAGAGAGTGAAAATTTAGGCCTGCACAGCGAACGGCATGGCGGTCTCGATGTAGCAGAGGTCGGTGCCTCGCTGGAATCGGAAGTAGCCCTTCTCGCCCCATCCCTCGCCGTACGAGTTCTTGACGATCCAGTAGGGCGTCTTTCCCTCGGTTCCGTAGCCGACGACGGTCACTCCGTGCCATCCGACCTGCAAAACATCTTTCAATCGGCTGCCCCCGCCGCCGCCACTCGCTCACCGCCGTCTTGTCGTTGAAGCAGTCCTTGTCGGTGAAGACGCCCTTGCTGTAGTGACGGAACGCCTGTCCGACACGGAATCCGACGACGACCGGTCCGTACGCGGCCACTGTCGCCTTGATGTTGTCGGCGGTGGCCGGATAGATGTTCCACGCCGCCGAGATCGTCACCTTGTTCGGTTTGCCGGCCGCCGCGCACGTGTTCTTCGCCTTCGCGCGGTTCGGATCGTACTTGAAGTACTCGGTGTCGAGCGAGATTCCGTTGTTGCCGACGTAGACGAGAGCGCGCGAGAACGCGCCGCCGTTGCAGCCGGGCCCGGCGCCCATTCCGCAATCGCACATCTGCTGTTCCGACGGCTGCAGCAGCTTCTTGTACCGAATCGCGTTGGCCGACTGGATCATCGCGACGCTCGAGAACGCCCAACAGCATCCGCATCCGCCCTGATTGCGAACGGGACCGACGATGTTCTTCTGGGTGCGCCAGTCGAGCGAGGCGGGCGGCGCGGCGGCGAAGATCGAGAAGCGCGTGCCGTTCTGAATGATTCCGCAGTCCGACGGCGACGACGTCGGCGGAGCATCCGATGGAGGAGCGCTCGTCGACGTCGCTGCGGCCGGCGCGGCGGTTCCGTAGCCGTCGGGAGTGTTGAAGTCGGGCTTCTGGGTGAGCATCGCGACGCGGTACTCCTCGTCGGACATGTGATCGAACTCGTTGACGCCGAACGAGACGTTGTCGCCCGAGTAGCGTTTGTTGAGCTCCACAATCACTTTGAGATTGTCGCCGAAATTGGCGATCGCCTTCTTCTTCAGCTCCTCCGTCTCGTACTTCTTCTCGAACAGATCGTTGAAGACGTCGAACAGCTCCTTGACCTTCTCCTTCGTCAAATCGACCACGTCGGGCAGTTTGTCCAACGGCGACGGCTGCAAGGTTACTGTAGTTGTGTGCCACTTTGAACTGACTAGCCTACCACTTCACATCCTCGAACTGGCAACCCATTGGTGGGAGAGAGGAAGACGAGTGAGGCAAAAGCGAGTAGTAGAAGGGGGCGGGTCATGGCTCTTCACAGGACAAGACCTGATGCTTCTCCTTCTAGGGAGCCGTCGACTTTTTATAGTCAGTCGGTCAGACGGACGGACAAAAGAGCAAGACGATGATGACCTTACGAACCGCGCGCCAAAACAACAGTCTGTCTGGTCTGGCGGCGGCGTCGCAAAAAACAATATCAAACTGATAAGAGTGGAAGAGCGAACGATTTATGCCTGAACAGCGAACGACATGGCGGACTCGATGTAGCAGAGATCGGCGCCGCGCTGGAATCGGAAGTAGCCCTTCTCGCCCCATCCGGCGCCGTACGAGTTTTTGACGATCCAGTAGGGCGTCTTGCCGGACACCGCGTAGCCGACGATGTTCACCGCGTGCCAGCCGGTCTGCAATCAATCTGTGTCACGGGTGTCACAGGTGTCACACGTGCTCACCGCTGTCGCCGAGTTGAAGCAGTCTTTGCCGGTGAACACGCCGCTTTTGTAGTGTCGGAACGATTTGCCGACGCGGAAGCCGACGGCGACGGGACCGTACTTGACGAGCGTCGCCTGAATGTTCTCGGCCGTCGACGGGTAGATGTTCCACGCCGCCGAGATGCGAATGTTGTTGGGACGTCCCTTCGCCGCGCACACGCTCTTCTTCTTCGCTCGCTGCGGATCGTACTTATTCGGAATGTACGACAATTCCGACGAGAGACCGTTGTAGCCGACGTACGAGAGCGCCTGAAACGTCGTCTGGAACGGGGGAGCGGTGGGAGGTGGGTTACATGAGAATAGGTGCCTCCACTGCATCCGGGACCGTCGCCCATTCCACAATCACAAAGGTTCTGCTCCGACGGCTGAATCAACTTCTTGTTCTTGATCGCGTAGGCGGATTGGACGACGCCGACGGTGGCGAACGCCCAGCAGCACCCGCATCCGCCCTGATTCCGGACCGGACCGACGATGCTCTTCTTGGTGCGCCAATCGAACGAGGCGGGAAGGGCGGCCTCGTTGAGAGCGGCGAATCTGGAATATTGAGGATCACTGGTGTGCGGCGAAACTTGCAAGTTTTGCAGAAAACCTACCTGGTTCCGTTCTGCACGACGCCGCAATCGGATGGCTCGACTGTGGGAGCCGCGTCGGTGGTCGGCGCGGGAGCCGGAGCCGCCGTTCCGTACTCGTCGGGAGTCGTGAAGTCGGGCTTCTGGGTGACCATACTCTCGAAGTACTCGTCGTCGGAGAGATCGTCGAACTCGTTCACACCGAACGTCACGTTCTCGCCGGCGTTCTCTTTGTTCAGTCTGTCAGGGAGGACGGTTTTCACAGTTCAAACAGTTTCAGACCCGACTCACTCGATGATGACTTTCAGATTGTCTCCAAAGTTCTCGATAGCCTTCTTTTTCAGCTCGTCCGTCTCGTACTTCTTCTCGAAGAGAGTGTTGAAGTTGTCGAACAGCTCGTGCACTTTCTCCTCCGTCAAATCGTCGGGAAGGTTGTCGAGAGGCGACGGCTGCAAGGTTACTGTAGATGATGCGTTTCAGTTTGACCTACCACTTCACATCCTCGAACTGGAATTCCGAGAGCCTCTTGTGGCAGGAGGAGAGCGAGGAAGAGAAGGACGAGAGCACCGGGCATTGTCATTGAGCTCACTTTCGTCGCTCTCGGCTCACCTCTTTTATACGCGCCTTCCAGACGATAAACACTACCGTAGTCCGTCTGCGGGCCGAAGAAAACAGTCTGGAGACGTCAGAAAAAGGGGCGGAGCCTTCGGTCTTCAGATACAGAGCTCAAAGTAACAGTCGCTTATTATTGCATCTTACGTCATAGTACGGTAGGCTCTTTTCCATCGGAAATTTTTGAAAACCTATGACTGTCCTCTTGAGCCATCTTCGCTTTGGCAATGAAAAGGGGCGGAGTTTGTGCACCGATTGGACGAGCACTCTGAAACAGGTACGGTAAGCGGAAAAATCAGAAATTCAAATGCATTTATTCGCTAAATAGATCGATCAAGTGTAAAAACGCGATGTATAGACATAAAACGAACGTTTTTTTCTAGAGAAGAGCGAAACGAAAATGGTTCGGAATGTGCTGAATCGTCTGTTTTAAGGAGTAAAACAGCATTCGACACGACAGTTTCAGCACTTATTGTTGTGCAACTCGAAGAAATTATCGAAAGTTTTTCCGTTTTTATGAAAAAAAAAAACAGGTTTAAAATAAAAATTGAATGAGAAAACACTATGCAAAAATGCAATAAAACATTTCGTTGCAGAACCTTTGAATGGAATTCGCACTGCGCCTTTAACAATACAGTAACCCACAATCCCGAATTTTGCAGGGAAATTCACGTCTTCTGCTGACCGAAAGAGCATTGGAATTCTGAAAACATAACTGAAAGCAACAGAAACAGCGAAACAACTGCGAGTTGCATATAGAAACAGAGATAACTTTCAAAGCAAACAATTTATGATAAGAAAACGACGGAGCCGGATTTTTTTCGGTTTTGTTGGTGTTGTTGTTTTCGAACTGCAGAGCACATCGAAACAACCAATTTTCTGTTTGAAAGATGCTCGTTTCGTGCTGAAATCATTCCATTCCAATGAAGTGAGGGAGCTGGAAGAAGCCGGTTCGATTTCAGTTTCGGAATGGTGATGTCGTTGACATTGAAAATAAATCAAGACAAAAAAAGAAGGCCGAATTCCAGTCAAGGCATTTATTTTGAACCCCACTCTACGCCGAGATCCTTCGAAGACACCCGCACAACTCCGCCGACCGCGCATCTTCATTCAAAGCACGGTGGGCAGTTCTGTGTGGCTGTTTTCGGAGTGATTCCGACAGAGAGAGAGGACTTGACTAAATGCATTCGAAAGTTCAATTGGGTCCCAGGTGCTCCTGCTCCACGTGCTCGACGACTCCAGTGACGCAGTTCACGAAGACGTGGTGCTCGAGGCGGCTTGCTCCTCCCGCAGAATCGACCGATTTGCGCCGTCTGTTCCTAGTCAACGGTTTGTCGGACCTCTGACAGAGAGACATCGGGCGTTTGACAGCGTTTCGGTGATGATAGAGGTTGCAAGCACTGCAACAATCGCATTGTTTCCGAGATTCTCGAAGAGCAACGCACTTGCACTCGAGCTCCCCGTCTTGATTCTTGCGCCAGAGAGTCGTTTTGCTCGTTTTGCAATGCGAGCAAATCTCACCAGTCCGGGCCATCTGAGGACGACGTCTTCTTCTCGACGATGTCGAGACGATCGAAGAACTGGAGATGGATGGTCCGGCCAGGTGAGAATTGCTCGCGGAGCATCTTGGGACGTTGGAGATCGGAGGTGGAGACGGCGGCAGGAACCACGTGAGTGGATCGTCGAGGGGATCCATCACCTGGGGAACGGGAGGCTGCTGCTGCTCGTAGAAGATGGCTCCCGGCTCCGGGACCAGAACCGGGAAGACCATCTCGGGATGGGCTCCGAACGAGGACAGCGGTGGCATCGTCGACGGCGGCGGAGCGAGCGAGGAGGGATCGAAGGGGTGGATGCCCTCAAACTCGTCGACGAACACGTCCTGCTGGCCATCGTCTCTTCCGAAGGTTGCGGTCATCTTGTTGTGGAAAGCGAGTAGAATCGAGCCAAGATGAAGACCGAAGAATGAATCGAAACTCCTTCTCTTCCCCTCCTTTTATCCTGTTTTTTTCCGGTCAGATCTTATCATCACGTCCGTCACACCGAAATGTCACGGACACGGATTTCAAGGATGCTTCTCGAATCCGTGACATTTCGGTGTGACGGACGTGATGATAAGATCTGACCGGAAAAAAACGGGATAAAAGGAGGGGAAGAGAAGGGAATTCGATTCATTCCTCGCATAGTCGCTCTTCGAAAGGAAGGAACTCGATCATCCTACTCGAAAATGGCAAACTTCGGAAGAGACGATGGCCAGCAGGAAGTGTTCGTCGACGAATTTGAGGGCATCCACCCCTTCGATCCCTCCTCGCTCGCTCCGCCGCCGTCGACGATGCCACCGCTGTCCTCGTTCGGAGCCCATCCCGAGATGGTCTTCCCGGTTCTGGTCCCGGAGCCGGGAGCCATCTTCTACGAGCAGCAGCAGCCTCCCGTTCCCCAGGTGATGGATCCCCTCGACGATCCACTCACGTGGTTCCTGCCGCCGTCTCCACCTCCGATCTCCAACGTCCCAAGATGCTCCGCGAGCAATTCTCACCTGGCCGGACCATCCATCTCCAGTTCTTCGATCGTCTCGACATCGTCGAGAAGAAGACGTCGTCCTCAGATGGCCCGGACTGGTGAGATTTGCTCGCATTGCAAAACGAGCAAAACGACTCTCTGGCGCAAGAATCAAGACGGGGAGCTCGAGTGCAAGTGCGTTGCTCTTCGAGAATCTCGAAAACAATGCGATTGTTGCAGTGCTTGCAACCTCTATCATCACCGAAACGCTGTCAAACGCCCGATGTCTCTCTGTCAGAGGTCCGACAAACCGTTGACTAGGAACAGACGGCGCAAATCGGTCGATTCTGCGGGAGGAGCAAGCCGCCTCGAGCACCACGTCTTCGTGAACTGCGTCACTGGAGTCGTCGAGCACGTGGAGCAGGAGCACCTGGGACCCAATTGAACTTTCGAATGCATTTAGTCAAGTCCTCTCTCTCTGTCGGAATCACTCCGAAAACAGCCACACAGAACTGCCCACCGTGCTTTGAATGAAGATGCGCGGTCGGCGGAGTTGTGCGGGTGTCTTCGAAGGATCTCGGCGAAGAGTGGGGCTCAAAATAAATGCCTTGACTGGAATTCGGCCTTCTTTTTTACAGCGGCGGAAATCGACGGCTTGAATTGCTCGTCCAATGGAGCGCACTTGCTGACCGCCACTTCGAGTCGCGCGCTCGTTCAAAATTTTCGATAGAACTTTCATTATGTCTCACAGGAAGCGCTAAAATACCGGTTTTTTCACGAAAACTTCCCACAGTCGCATTTTTGCATTCTGTTCCTCCGAATCGGAGGGTGCGCATGGAGGCCAGTGTTGTCCAACAGGAAAAAAGTTCGCCAAAACTGGCGAAAGGCTCAGACGACAATTTGGAATCAGCAGTGTTAGGCAAAATTGCCGAAATTTGTTATTGGCGCACGGCACTGGTTGGAATGAGAGCGGCTGGATCGAAACATGACGGGAAGCCGAAGCTTATATATAACTGCGCTCTTTTTTATAGTCCGTAGTTTTTTTGTTGCTAGTCCATCAATTCTCTCTCATAAGTGAAACATATGCAGCAGTTTCTTGGATTTTTGCAAAATTTCATTCGTTCTTCTACTCTTTTCGGAATATTGAAAAAAATTGTGTTTCTGTGCTCAAAAACCATTCTTCGTCAGAAAATTGGGTTTTATCGCTTATCGTGAATCTTCCTCGCCATACTGATGCTGAATGAAGCGGTATTTTGCTAAAACTCGAAAATTTTGAACGAGCGCGCGACTCGAAGTGGCGGTCAGCAAGTGCGCTCCATTGGACGAGCAATTCAAGCCGTCGATTTCCGCCGCTGTTTCTTTTTTGTCTTGATTTATTTTCAATGTCAACGACATCATCATTCCGAAACTGAAATCGAACCGGCTTCTTCCAGCTTCCTCACTACATTGGAATGGAATGATTTCAGCACGAAAACGAGCATCTTTCAATTTGTGCTCTGCAACTTGTCTCCCAACGAAATGTTGCAAGCGCGCTCCACTGCAAACGCTTTTTCCTTTATTTTTGTGAGCGCGCGCTTCGTTTTCGGCCCCATTTTTCGATCGATTATTGTAAAAACGATTCAAAGTAAATCCGCTCTATTGCACTTAAGGGCGACGCGTCGCGGTCGGCGCGCGCGAAATTCAAACGGCGGCCGGGGCCTAGAAATCCGCGGCTTGCGGCCGCTCTTCCATCGCATTTTTTTCGACGATTTATTCCGTTTTTTCGCAGTTTTTCGCTGTTTTTCATGCTTATTCACGTTGCTTTTCGTGTTATTCTACCAAAAAATGATAACAAACATCGATGCTCATGCTATAAACACAATTTTCGGCCGAAATTTCGGAGAAAACCTGAAAAATCACCCAGAAACCAGTAAATTTTCGCTTTCGCTCATTTTCACCCATCGATCCTGTCTTTTATTCGCTCTTGCTCTTCCTTTCTGTTCTGACAATTGTTTCATTGCTTTCAGTTCTGCCAGCAACGATTTGGCGTGCTCAATTCGAAAAAAGGACACATCCAACCGGTCGCCGAAATACTTCGTTCCGATTCAACTTTATTTTTTTGTTTTGCGCATAGGAACGCTTTGTGATAATGCATTTATTGAGCACCACTTTGAACACATAAATATCTATCGTCTGCGAATCATTTCCACGACAAAATTTCTCGTTTCCGTGCATCAGGATCTTGACCTCAGTTTGAACGACAGACGGCGCTCGTTTTGTTTCAGACGTTTCCAAATCGTTGCTGGCAGAACTGAAAGCAATGAAACAATTGTCAGAACAGAAAGGAAGAGCAAGAGCGAATAAAAAACAGGATCGATGGGTGAAAATGAGCGAAAGCGAAAATTTACTGGTTTCTGGGTGATTTTTCAGGTTTTCTACGGAATTTCGGCCGAAAATTGTGGTTATAACATGAAAATTAATGTTTGTTATCATTTTTTGGTGGAATAACGCAAAAACAATGTGAAAAACAGCGAAAAACTGCGAAAAAACGGAATAAATCGTCGAAAAAAATGCGATGGAAGAGCGGCCGCAAGCCGCGGATTTCTAGGCCCCGGCCGCCGTTTGAATTTCGCGCGCGCCGACCGCGACGCGTCGCCCTTAAGTGCAATAGAGCGGATTTACTTTGAATCGTTTTTACAATAATCTCGTTTTCCACCGGTTTTCTTGTCTTTCGAACGAAATTTTCAAATTTCGCCGGTTTTTCCGCGCATTTTCCGTCGGGTTTCTCGTTTCCTTAACGATGTTCTTTCCGTTTTCAGCAATTCATGATGCAACAATTGTCGTCGCTTTCCATCTGCCTCTCGCGATTAGACCTGCACGTAACAGCAAATTCCGACTTTCGCCGAAACTGTTTTTGCTCCGGGATGGAAAAATTTATCGAACAAACGTTCGTTCGTCGGACTTTTCGGTACGAAATTCATATTTTGAAGGTCTTCTGTAATTTTCGGGTTTCCTACGTCCATATTTCCAGGACTTTCAAAATATGATGTTTTCAGCAGTTGAGAAACTGTTTTCTGACTTCCCTTCTAAAAATTCCGCTATTTTTTGTCCGGACCACACCCCTCTTGCCGCACCGGACGGTTCTGATGAGAGGGGCGCGGCTGAACTGGGAGAGGCGGAGGCGGTGTGAGTATTGCAATCAGGTATCCGAGTTTGGCGTTGACACCAACTACTGAATTTTTGAAAATATTCATTTAAAAAGTGAAAAGTTATAAAGAGAAAGTGATCGGAAGTGTTCTGATCTAGCGACTCAATGGCGCGTCGGTTTCGATTGCATCTGGCTCGAGCGGAGGACGTTTTGTGCCAGCTGGCGGCTTCTTTCCGAAGATCGGAACTTTTGTTCCACCAGGCGGCTTCTTTCCGAAAATGGGACCTTTGGTTCCTCCAAGCGGCTTCTTTCCGAAGATCGGACGATCCGTCTCAATCGCATCCGGCTCCAGAGGTGGACGATCGGTTTCAATCGCATCGGGTTCGAGCGGAGGACGTTTGGTTCCACCGGGCGGCTTCTTTCCGAAGATGGGAACTTTGGTTCCACCGGGCGGCTTCTTTCCGAAGATCGGAACTTTGGTCCCTCCAGGCGGCTTCTTCCCGAAAATCGGACGATCCGTCTCAATCGCATCAGGCTCGAGCGGTGGGCTATCCGTCTCAATTGCGTCGGGCTCCAATGGCGGGCTGTCCGTCTCGATCGCATCTGGCTCCAGAGGTGGACGATCAGTTTCAATCGCATCGGGCTCAAGGGGCGGACGATCGGTTTCAATCGCATCGGGCTCGAGCGGAGGGCTTTTGGTTCCACCAGGTGGCTTCTTTCCGAAGCTTGGACGGTCCGTCTCAATTGCATCTGGCTCGAGAGGTGGACGGGCGGTACCCTTCTGCTTCTTCTTCAACTCGAACGGAGAATCAGTCTCGATGGCATCCGGCTCGAGCGGTGGGCTGTCCGTCTCGATTGCATCGGGTTCCAGAGGTGGACGATCGGTTTCGATGGCATCCGGCTCGAGTGGAGGATTCTTGCCGAGCTCGATGGGAGCACCGAACACCACCGCTTTCAGTTTGTCGAAAAGTGACGGCTGAAAACGTATTTTCAGTTTTAATACCGCGCTTACCGTTTCACCTACCACTTGATGTTTCTCGACGGGCAGGGCATTGGTGGAAATGAAGACGTCGGCAAAGAGAAGGAGAAGAAGGAAGAGGAGACGAGGTGTCTTGGCCATTGCTCTTTGGAGGAGAGGCTCACAACCTGATACTTCTTCTTCGGAGCCGCCGATCTTTTATAGTCGAACGCCCAGACGGAAAAACAAGGCAGTGACCTTGTGGACCGAAAAACAACCGTCGGTTTGATAGATAGTGGCGGCAAACATTTTGATTCTTCGGTTCAAAACAATCGAAAGACTATGAGAGCATCATAAAACATTCGAAACAAACGGGCGAGACGTGGCAAATTCTGATGTGCTCCGTGAGCCAGTATAGTTTGTTTTGAGCCTCTCCTTGCACTGAAAGCCGGCGGGTGCCATTTTTGGGAAGCTCAACGATTTTCAGCACAAAAGATGTAGTATGAAAACGTTCCAATGCAAATTCGCTCCATTGCACTCCGGTTTTGTTCTCCGTCTGCGTCACTTCTCCGCGCACCCTCGCTCGTCGTTTCGACGTGTGGAAGTGCGTTAGAGCGCGTTTGTCAAACATTGGTTTTCGTCCCACTGCTATTCTCCAACTCCTACTGCAAGAGCACACTTGCACACATCTGAACAACAGCACTTTGTCTAGAGTAAAGATCGCTGTCTGGTGTTAATTGCGAGTTCAAGTTCAAGCACAAGTGGAAGTTCATGCTGTCTTTCGTTTCAACTTGTGTTCTGTTCCAGACGAAAACAAGGAGTTGAAACCTCCAAAACAGTCTGTTTCAACCGAAGAAAACGAGGCAAAAACAAACAATTTGATAAGATTGTGGGTCCATTCATGTTTTGAGCCAGACCATTCTTATGGATGAGTTTCAAAAGGAGAACCTCTGGGATACCGTAACCTCCTTCTCCTCAGCAATCAGGACCAAGTTATAAGAAGTCGTTCATTTCAGTATGATGATGTTATCAGCGAAAAAGTGACACAATTACAGTTTGGCGGCCCACGGTTGTCCCGACTCGATGTAGCAGAGGTCGTTTCCTCGGATCATCCGAACGTATCCCTTCTCGCCCCACACCTCTCCGTACGAGTTCTTCAGAATCCAGAACGGCGTCTTTCCCTCCGTACCGTAGCCGACGGCCAGCACACCGTGCCAACCGGTCTGAAATTCTATTCGATAGACGTCTGTCTGTTGTCTTTTTCGCCCCCCACCTCAGTCTGCTCGTTGTAACAGTCGTTGTACCGGAGAATGCCGCTCTTGTAGTGTCTGAAAGTGGGTCCGGCACGGAATCCGAGCAGCACCGGTCCGGTGACCACCATTGTGGCGGCGATGTTTTCGGCGTTCAGCGGATACAGATTGAAGCCGCCCACCTTCACCTTGTTCGGTTTTCCCTTCGCCGCACACGTGCCGCTCGCTTTGGCTCTCTCGGGCGTGTAGGCCGTGTACTCGGCGTCCAGCGAGATTCCGCTCGTCGCCGCGTACTCGAGAGCCTTGTCGAAACCGCCGCCGCCGCATCCCGAGCCGCTGCCCATCGCGCAGTCGCACAGTTGCTGCTCCGACGGTTGCACGATCTTCTTGTTCTTGATCGCGTAGGCGGATTGGATGGCGGCGACGGTGGCGAACGCCCACGAGCATCCGCACTGTCCGTTGTCGCGCACCGGACCGACGACGTTCTTGGTGCGCCAATCGAACGAGGCGGGCGGTTTGGTGTCGGCGAGCGAGAGAAAATCTGACTGATTCTGGATGCCGCAGCCTTCCGGTTCCGGTGCGAGTGTAGTCGT
This sequence comes from Caenorhabditis afra, assembly GCA_963570955.1. Taxonomy (NCBI): domain Eukaryota; kingdom Metazoa; phylum Nematoda; class Chromadorea; order Rhabditida; family Rhabditidae; genus Caenorhabditis; species Caenorhabditis afra. Next base: position 7,856,273 of record OY751532.1, read on the forward strand.
CGGAATCGGCTCCGTTTCCTCTTCACCACAGTTGCCTTCTTCCTCGTGACTCTCTTCTTCTTCATCATCGTCACCGCCATGGCTCTCCTTCTCACCATCATCGTCTCCGTGACTCTCCTTCTCTGGGGCCGCCGTCGTTGTAGTCGTTGTAGTCGTTGTAGTCGTTGTAGTCGTCGTTGAAGTAGTAGTAGACGTGACGCCTGGCCTTGGAGCCGGCGTGAACTCGTGTGGAGTGTGATAGTCGGTCTTCAAAGTGAGCATTCGGTCGCTGAACTCCTGCTCGGACAAATCGTCGAACTGATTCACACCGAACTTCAAACCGTCGGCCGCGTACTGAGTGTTCAGGCTGAAATTCGATTCTCAGAAAATCTTCCTTCTTTTCAGAAGAAGAAGTAGAACCCACTTGATGATGATCTTCAGATTCTCGCCAAAGTTGGACATCGCCGTCTGCTTCAACGCCTCCGTCGCGTACTTCTTCTTGTAGGTCGTCACGAAGACGGCGAAGAGCTCTTTGATCTTTGCAGGCGTCAGATCTTCGATCTTCGGAAGGTTGTCCAGTGGATTCTGAAGATATCGGTCCAGACGGGGGTTACTGTATCTGTTTGATCTACCGGTTTCGCGGGCGCAACAGGTCCGGCAACCGTGGACGGCGTCGCGAGAATCGCGAAGAGCACCAAAACGATCGGCAACATTCGAAGGCGTCGGATCTTCTGAAACCAGCCTGCCTGCCTTCTTTATAAGCAGACGTCCAGACAAAAACAACGCCGACGGTGCCCTTTCCAGACTGCAAAAAGAAGAAAAAAAATAACAGTCTGAAACTGACAGAATCATCAGTCCAAAACAATCAAAACTTGGTTGATAAGTGGTTTCTTGAGCTAGCTTAAAGGGGGGAGCACACGGAAACAAGATTGTTTTTCATTTTTCAACTCCACTCTTCGGGTTACGGTAGTTATTTGGAACCGAGAGGCACACAAAAACAAGAAATACTTTTTTTGCTGAAGTGATATCCTGGAAGGGACATCTTTCGGAGCGCATATCGGGAAAACTAGGAAAGCTATTAAAAAGTGGGCGAGGTTTAAAATGTTGCTCATGATTTGAGGAGCAAAATAGCAGATGACCAGTTTCTTGTACCTCTGCCGTGCTCCGAGGTATACCACGTTTAAAGGTGCCCAAATTTGAGTCTCAGCACCCATATCTTGAAAACAAGAAGAGCTCGGAAAAAGTGGTCAACCAACTATCATCAATTTGTTCCTTGATTTGTCAGCTATATTTCGGCAGATGACACCTCTTCTAGTTTCCGAGATATGAGGGTTGAAAGCTGTAAGCTGAGGGACAATCCATGAAACGGTCATTACTTGGTCGTTTATTAAATGTGACATCAAAAAGATATACAAGCTGAGAGCACAACGATCAAAATTTGACGGCGAACGGCATGGCTGACTCGATGTGGCAGAGGTCGGTGCCACGTTGCATTCGGAAGTAGCCCTTCTCGCCCCACGTCGTCGACCACGAGTTCTTGAGCAACCAGAACGGCGTCTTCTTGTCGACACCGTATCCGACGGCCACCACGGCGTGCCATCCGATCTGAAATTCGAGATTGATGGGGGGAGCTCATCTGGAGTCTTCTCACCGATGTCTCGGCCTTGTTGCAGTCTTTGTTGGTGATCACGCCGCTCTTGTAGTGACGGATCGAGGCGCCCACCTGGAAGCCGACGCCTACAGGACCGTACTTGACGAGCGTCGCCTGGATGTTCTTCGCGTTCGCCGGATACACGTTCCACGCGGCCGCCGGCCGGATCTTGTTCGGTTTTCCGGCGGCGGCGCACGTGTTCTGCTTCTTGGCACGATCCTGATCGTACTTCTTCGGCACGTATTCGCTCTCCAGCGAGAGCCCATTCTTTCCGGCGTACTCGAGCGCCTGCGAGTACGTGCCGCCGTTGCATCCGGGTCCGGCGCCCATTCCACAATCGGCCATCTGCTGTTCGGACGGCTGCACGAGCTTCTTGTACTTGATCGCGTAGGCGGATTGGATGATCGCGACGCTGGCGAACGCCCAGCAACTGCCGCAGTCGCCCTGCGAGTGAACCGCGCCGACGATGTCCTTCTTGGCGCGCCAGTCGAACGAGGCGGGCAGTGGCGCCGGTTTCGCGGTGGCCGCCAGCTCGAGGGCATTGAATCGGGTGCCGTTCTGAATGAAACCACAGTCCGACGGCTCGACGGTCGGCGCCGGTGTCACGGGCGACGGAGATGTCCCAGGAGGTGCCTGGGTGGGAATGAGTCCGTCCGGAGTGTTGAAGTCGGCCTGTTGTCGCGAAATGAGCGCCTGAAACTCGTCGTCGGACAAATGATCGTACTCGTTGACTCCGAACGTCACGTTGTCGCCCGCGTACTTTTTGTTCAGTCTGCAACACACCAAAGTGAGGTGTCCCCCCGCTCGTCACGTGACACCTACTCATTGATGACTTTCAGATTGTCGCCAAAGTTCTCCACAGCCTTCTGCTTCAGCTCCTCCGACTCGTACTTCTTCTCGAACAGATCGTTGAAGGTGTCGAACAGCTCCTTGACCTTCTCTTTCGTCAACGACGCCGTGTCGGGAAGGTTGTCCAGCGGGGTCGGCTGCAAGGTTACTGTAGCATAGTGGCAGTCTGAAATGTTTGACCTACCACTTCGCATCCTCGGACTGGAAGAGCGGCGGCAGTTTGAGCGCTGAAAGCGATGAGAAAGAGCACAAAAATGAGAGGAGGGAGCATTCCAAATCTCGTTTCAGACGGTTTCTCATCTGAAGGCCGACGACGTTTTATAGCCGTGTTCCAGACGAAAACAAGAATGGCAGACACACTCACTTTTTGATCGCACTTTTCGAAATCAAAAGGAGGGGGAAAACAGAAAAAAACAGAGCCAAACAGGGATGAAAGTGATAAGGGTTACTGTAGAGAGCACAACGAAACACGATTGTTTTGTTGGTCGAAAGACGGGGCTTCAAATAGGCCCCGCCCACTTTCGCGTTGAGAAACCATCTTTTCTGACCGTTTTCCGGAGACTTGCGACTTCTTCTTCAATTAAATATTTAAATAAAATGCTTTGTTGTGTTCCAGTTTTAATCTCGTGTCTTTTTGATGAGTGATTGAAATAAATGTTTATATTTTGTGTTTCTTTATTGCTTGAAGGGATGAGAGCCAATTATATTTTCCGTTTAATAGTCATAAAAGGGGTGAGCACTGACGCCCCGCTTCCAAAAACTTGGAAACTCGTTAAATCAGTCTACGAGCACTTTTTTACGTAGTAGACATGCAATGATGCGTGTAACCGTGCCTTTGCAAAAAAAAAGGCGGTGCCTTATTGGCCATGTCGTTTATCGTCTCTTCGTACTTTGGTGATTTCCGGTGACGGGATTATTAAACGGACAATTTCTAATTGTTCAACATTTTGACAGGTGACATTGTTAGAGTGGTTTAGATACCGTATTTACTCTAATAGAACGGCACCTCTGATAGAACGGCACCTAAAACACAAAATCGTAAGGCCCCCCCCCTCCCTGTGGATTTTACGAAACTTTTTTTAAAAAAAGACCTTTGATAAACTTAACGGCAGGCCGTTATAATAGAGTAAATACGGTATATGGGAGTTTTCCAGAGCGACAAAGTGAGATGTCTCCGGGAGTTCCACAGAGTAGAGCTACCGTATTTACTCTATTATAACGGCATGCCGTTAAGTTTATTCAAGGACTTGAAGTTTACCGATGGGTTCTATTCCCTGGTACCCTTTGTCCCTCGCGCGCATCGAATTTGAATTTGGCGCGCGCGCGCCGTTTTCGTTTGTCTGCCTGCGTATCTAACTTTCTGGGCCCCTCTTCCCTTCCCTTCCGTTTCGTTTCTCCTTTCGTCGTCCGAATATTCGAATGGAACCTTCTCGTCGTCTAATTATTCCCCCCGTCCGCTGTCTAAATGCAAATCTATCCCTTTCAATTTCCTCCTCGCTCCCATAAATAACATCTGCTCTTTCCCTGTTTCCTTCTTTTTCTTCTCCTTTTCACTGTCGCTCCCCTTTTAGGCTAGCTGTGTCTGCGTCTCTCACTTTTCTACACACACTCTCTCTCTCTCTCTCTCTTCACTCCGTTTCGTTTCGTTTCTTTGAAGTGGAGGATGTATTTCCCTTCTTCTTCTTCTGATTCACCATATACTCAACTCAATTTGTCTCCACATTTTCCAATCGTATCCTCATTTTTACTTCCAACTCCAAAACCAATCAAAAGTACAGTAACCCTGCTGCTATGACTCACAGAGCTCGCAAAAAAGAGCATCAAACATCAGACGCTCCAATCTGTCTAATGGATTCGAAGAGGCTCAAACTTCAACCGATTCATTCACTAATGCCAAGTTTCTGAGCCAATCGAAATTGTGGCTCGCGGAGCAGCAACGAAACAGATCTCAATTCGACCTAGACTAGACGAAAGATTTCCCATTTTTGAGCTTGCAAACGCATGCAAATCACAACAAAACTTGCCCATGCTTGTATCTCGAGTACTAGAAGAGGTAGTAAAAAGTTGTCAACTGACAAAATGTTGCTAACAGTGCAATAAATATTTTGTTAGTTGGCAATTTTCCCCTACCTCTCCTAGTTTTCAAGATATTTTTTTTTTTTTTTTTTTTTTTTTTTTTCAAAATATAAGCCCGGGAAGCAATTCCTTGAAATCTAATGGTTTCCGTTGACCCGTCCATTCATTTTTGTTACACATCAGCTGTCTCTCTATCTTCTTTTCCTCTTCCTTTATCTTTTCACACAGAGTAATTGATGTAACAAGCAAATTGCCGTCTATTAATAGACTTTGAACGCTTTTCTTTTTGGGCGGTTCACTCCTGAAAATGAAAAAAAAACACCCGATTTTTATTCGCCCTTGGAGATGCCCTTGGAAAACGAATTCTGGGTTAAATAGTAACCAAAAAACGGAAGTTAGGATCACGAAATATTTTTTTAGCAATTTCTATTACCGCGCATTGGTATCATTCGAATCGTCTCGTTCTCCCGATCCGAACGAGCCTAAAATTATGGAAATTAGGCTACAGAGCCCGACCCAAAAAATACTGTAGTTCTGATAAAGATACTGTAGTTCTGATATCTGATACAACGCCATAAGCCAACTCATTTCCATATAAGCCCCGCCCCGTCGGAAGTGGGGGCTCCGTCCTTCGTATAGCTCATTTCTCGGCTCCCCCCCCCCCCCCCCCCCCCCCCCCCCCCCCGGCACCCACCAGACACCTTCTGACACCACATTTAATCTGGTGCGCGCGCGCGCTCACATGCGCCTTCTTCTTCTCCTTTGCAAAAGAACATGTGTCCTTGCGTCTCTCCGTCTCTCGTCGTCGTGGTGGTGGTGGTGCCAGGCATCGGACGGTCGCCACCGCTTCTCTCTTTCTCTCTCTATCTCTTGTGTCTGCACTCTCCCCCGAGCCGCTGCTATTTCTCCCCCGGGTCTTCTCTGCGTCTCTCTCTATCTCCATCGTTTTTTCTTGCCTTCTTGCCTGCTTCCAGCCCTCTCTCCTCTCTTCTCCTATTCCTTCTTCAGTGGCCGTGTCCCCCCACTCTTAGACTGCTCCCTGCCTCCTCTTCTCTCTCTCTCTTCTGACCTCCCGCCGCCGCCGCCGCCGATCAGGCCTCCCCCCTTTTGATTGATAACACACTTTTCACTTCTCAATTCTCCATTCTTCTTTGCAGCTTTGCGGGTCACCACCACCCGTTGAACTTAAGCAGGAATGTCGCGAAAGAGCAAAAAGCGGACTGCAAAGTTGGCGCAGAAGAAGAGCAAACTGAACGTGCCTGCTTCTGCTCCTGGAATCTCCTCCTCGGCCTCATCCTCGTCGGCTCGGAATGAAGAAGAAACGGTTAGTGAAAGCGAGGCGAGCCCAAAAGAGCTATTATCGGATCAACGTGGAACGGGGCCATCTGCCCGGGGTACCTTTAGATATGGGTCAGACACACCACCTGGCCCCCGGTCGAACATCATGATATAATCGCACGTCTCCTTCTTATTCTCATAATTCAGCCGCTGGACGAGCAACTCATGCAGTCGCTGACAATCAGTGGTGTGCAACCGACATCAACGTCGGTTGAACTGGTACTGAATGATCTGGTAAGTGACGCCGTCTTATCTTCTCTCACATCTCCCCTTCTCTTTTTCTCCTCCGTCTTCTCGTTTCCCTTTAAGTTCACCGCCCGCCCGCCCGCGAGAAAATGTGTCATTTTTGTGACATTCTACGAAACGACGATGTGGCTTGAGTTTCAGCACCCATATCTTGAAAACGAGAAGATATAGAGTAAAGTTGTCAACTAGCAAGATGTTCTTTCTCCATTGTCAGCTCTCTCTTCTAGTTTTAGAGATACGAGTGTCGTCACTACAGTATGCATGATTATGATTGGCATATGATTGGCATATTCGTCGCTTGGTCGCGATGTTCACATTCTTTGCGCTCTCAGAAGACGTCCGTTTCTTATCAAAAGTGATATAAAACAACCAACGATCAAGTAATTGTGCGCGGTTTTATGAGAATGAGAGAGAGAGAGATTCGTTTTAAGATAAGAAGTGATAAGAAGAAAGCGACGGGGTCAAAGTACTTTGGTTGTATGCATAAGAAACAATTGCCACAAAATCAACAATCCGTTAATTGTATTACACTGGGTTACAAAACACAACAAAAAGTTAACATTTCATAAGGGGGAAATGAAGCTATTTTCTTAAAGTTGAGATTTTGGGAACATTATTAATGAGACTTCATGTTCCGAAAAAATATTGAACCTGTTTCGAACTGTTCTAGGCGGTTCGAGTAGGAACAATAACTCAGATTGCACCTTTGTTGATAAGTATAGAATGATGATGACAAAGAGTTTGATATTTTCAGCCGCCGCGACATTATTTGTACTACGTCGTTCTCGCGTTTGATATGTTGTTCGTACACTACGAGAACACGTCGGGGCCGAGCCGCTACAATCGGGTAACACAAATGAAGCTCCGGGGTTCGTACCTGAATCCGACGTCTTCCAGGACGTCGACTATGTAGAATGCCGAGGGGATGAGTCACGTGTCTTACTACGGAACGATTGCATTCTCCGACGTCTTTCCGATGCCAAACGAATGGTGACCGCTTTGGAACCGCAGGCGAAGGCTCAACTAACGACGGCTTTGATGGAAGCAAAGTGCAAGGCGGCGAGTGATGAGCCGAAGCTGGCGAAACTGAAAACCGAGATGTTGGGACTTTTGAATGTGCGCCGGTTGACCGGTGTTGATGTCGGCTTGCAACCCGATGGACCGTTCGACAAGTTCATGAAACTTGACGGCGTTCGATCCCATTTCGAACAATTCAAATACAACGATTTCGAAGGGGACCTGACACCGATCGTGACACAAATGCAACAGAATCCGGCAGATTGGCGGTTCTTCAAGGTGTTTGTGGAACAAATCGATCAACTCCATCGTCAATACGCGGCAATCATTCGTGAGACCGACGCGATTGAGCACTGCTACGAGCGTATCATGAGTCTGCTCGTCGAGCCGGAAAACGACGTGTGGACGCAGTTCAAGAGAACCATCGATACGATTCGCATCGAGCTGTACAAGGTGACGTGTGAACGACGGTGGCTGACAGCGACACAAGTCCGTTCGAGCCCCGAATTTCTGACGCACATCATCCGCAAAGAGATGTTGCACATGCGAATAAAAGACTTTCAAGCCAAAATGGAGGAGGGAGTTTGTGAGCCGATTCGCCGCGGAACAGTTTTTCTCATTGCCGCCTTCAAGATGCTGTGCGGATTTCCGCCGGAATGTCATAACGAGTCCGCCTTTAAACTCAAACACCGTCAAAAAATCGATAAATATGTACTCATGATTCGGTCAGGCCTACTATGGCGTCGTCCCGAACCGAGGTTGGGAGTCGGTGAGTCGATTGTGACGCAGAGTTGCGCGGAAATGGAACTTTGTTCCACAGCCACTCGGCTTCACACAGTAAGATCAATCTCTCACTATCTTGCTCTCTTTTTGCAGGATGTTTACTCGATTCTACTGGAGAACAGCTCAAGCCGTACGGGTACGTAAGGCATAATATTGGAACAATCGACTGGACACCCCATTTCAACACATATGAGAAATATCAGCACTGGAATTGTGTAGGACGTCGCAGATACAAGGTAAAAAGGCGCGGGCTCGACGAGCACAAATGGGGGGCTAAAAGGGTTTTTTCTTGGAATTTTCGAGTCGGTAATCTACGGAAAAAGTAGATCTCTTCGCCCTCTACAAAATGACGTTGAGTTTTCAAACTTTTATCGAGCGCGAACAAAGTTAGAGGTAAAAAAGAGCTCTGATTCGAAGAGACCAGCTGTGGGCACTGAAGTGACTTTTCAACGAACGAAAAAACGAAAAACGGAAAGAAAAAACCATATTTTCGTAGCGAGGAAACAATCGAAAAACGTTCCAAGCCAAGTGAAAAAATATTATGCTAAACAATGAGCCACACCGTCATTTCGGAGCATCGTTCCTCATCAAGTTGGCGCTATTTCAAAAATATTTTTTATTGTTATCGTTTTTGATGAAAACGAAAAGGATTTTCTGTGTTTTCCAGTTCTTGAGAGATGAGTTTGTGGAGGAGTTGAGCGATGATCGTGTAATTCCGATCGCAGTCGTCAAGGCGCACGATATGTTGTGTCCGCTCGCAACAGAGGACACGTGTGAAGAATGGGTGAGTCTCGAACGTCTTCTTACTTGTATTCTCTTTTTCCCCTCGTTTCCAGCTGGACTCCTACAAGTCGTACATTGACAAAACGCGCGGTTGCTCAATTCGACAATGTGAGTTTCAGAGATGTCAGATTTCAGATTCCAACACTATATATATAGCAAGCGGGGGGGGGGGGGGGGTATAATAAAAGTGTAACGTCGTGAAACCCGCTGCGAGACCCGTAAGGTACGGTGGCAGTCGTTGCTCAACTGTAAAGGTGTGCAATAGAGCGTATTCGCTGACATCACACATTTTCACTTTATTTTTGCAGGCGGCGCCGCAATGATGAACGCTCGCCGCGAGGTCAACGTCTATGAGGAGGCACTGATCGATCACACGATGCTGATGCTCGACAGAGCGCTGCTGAAGCCGTCGGTTCGAAAGGAGACGTTGATGAAGACGGCGGACGCGTTGATGGTCAATTTCTGGATGAAGAAGTTCGTCGAGGACGGCGAAGACGAGTGGAACGACTTCATGGCGCATCCGGGAATGGAGACCGACGTGGACGCGGTGATGAAGAACAGACGTGTCGCCTGGTACGACGTCGCCGTTACCGCGGACGACAGGGATTTCGCCGACGTCTTCCGACACCAAATCGTCACAATGAACGCGTTTTGCGATTTCGTCGGGCAGAACGTCAAAGAGGCCACAAAATTGCGAAACGAGGCTCGCGAGATGATCGCCGAACCGAACGAGGAGCACTGGGAACGCTTCGACGAGCTCAACCAGCTGCGAATCGCTGCTCTCAACGAGTACACGTGCGCCAAACGTTGGGTTGCAGCGTCACGCGTCACGTTACACCCCCGGTGGCTCCTCTCGTGTCTCGAGGACATTGACTGTGAGGAGGACTGGAAACGTTTTGGTCTTGATACAAGTACTTGGCAAGAGATACAGTACCGCGCAAAAGGTGACTGACTTTTGGTTATATGACTGCAAATTTATTATTTTCTGAAATTATGAAAATTCCGATTGAAGCTGAGCTTCAGTATTCTGTCCCCGATATTGTAATCTCTGATTACATACCCAGTTAAATGTTCAGCGCGATTGGGCAACTTTCAAAAAAGTTATAGTCAAATTACCAAAAGTCAATAACCTTTCGAGCCCCTCTCGTTAGGAGGATCATAACTTGAAAACTGGAGAAGATAGAGAAAAGTTGTCAACTAACAATTTGTTCCTCTTATTGAAAACAATAATTGGTTAGTTGACAACTTTTTGATAGCTCTTCTAGATTTCAAAATATCTCGCCTTGTAACACACATTGCACCACCTTTTTGTAGATTTTGAGAATTTCCCGAATTCTCTCACTTATGGCATCATTTTATAGTCTCTTCGACGCTAATTTTGTAGTTTTTTCATAGAAAAAATGTTCGGAAGGTTCAAAGTAACCTTTTGATGTCTATGGTAGCTTCTCTGTCTCTATCCTACCTTTGTTCATTTTTCAATGGAGCATAACTTGAAAACTAGAAAAGATAGAGAAAAATTGTCAACTAACAATTTGTTCTCCTCATTAGAAACTATATTTCATCAGTGGACAACTTTCTCCTACCTCCTCTAATTCTCGAGATATCACTCTTTTGAAAGACACCGGTACTCTTTTTTTGTATTTCGGTTTTGATATTCTGCGAATTCTCCCGCTTTTCGATCAAAAAACATTAGATAGTCTCTGTCACACTGTTTTATTCTCTTCCACGCTAATTTTGTAGTTTTTTCCAAGAAAACATGTTGTAAAAGTGGCCAAACGGCCTGCTGTCTCGATCTTCCCATAGTTCATTTTTCAAGGGCGCATAACTTGAAAACTATAAAAGATAGAAGGAAAGTGTCAACTGTCGAAATATAGCTGACAATGAGAGAAACATTTTGTTAGTTGACACCTTTTTACTATCTCCTCTAGTTTTCGAGATATGCCCGTTTGAAACGGTAGTCGCTGTGTATCAATCTTCTCGGTTCCGCCCGTCCCTCCCCCGTCCCGTGTGCCGACGAATAAAGATTTTTTTCGAAATTCCCCCCCATTTTCCCCCGTTTCTATTCTCCTTTTTAAAGGTTTTCCGAACCTTGCCAATGCTATCTGATTCCTTTTTTTACTCTCTCGCTCGCTCACTTTTGGTTTGTCCTCAATAACAAAAAACAATGAAATTGCTTCAGAAAATGGGAAATTGGATGTCGACGAGAAAAACGGAGGTGGCGACGACTCCGACGTCTTCTTCATCTCGGAAGAGAAGATCGAGTCGTCAGTCGGCGGCGGAAGACGTCGTCAAGATTCAGAAGACCGAAGAGGTGCAGGAGAGCAGCAGCGATGAGGAGGAGGAGGAGGAGGAGAAGCTAGAAGACGTCGAGGTGGGAAAAAAGAAGAAGGAAGACGTCGAGCTGAAGGAGGAGGTGGCAGAGGAAGAAAACGTGGAAGTAGAAGGAGAAGAGGGACAAACTCGCTCACCGAGCCCGGCGAGCTCGAAGACGTCGTCGTCGACGTCTTCTCCCGTCCCGAAGACGACGTCACGCGATTCCGACAGCGGCAGCTCGACGACGACGACGTCTCCGAGCTATTCGCGTCGCTCGTCGACGTCTCCGACCAGCGTCACGTCGAACACCGACTCGAACAAGTCGAACGAGCCGTCGGAGCAGCCCGTCGTTTCCGAGCCAACCATCGCAACAATCGTCGCTCCAAAAGAACAGGAGAAGCAGGCGGAGGTGTCCGCTGGTGGGTGACTGTCACGCGTGACACTCTGGGACACACAAGCCATTTGCAGGAGACGTCCAAGTGGTCCAAGAAGCTCCGGTCGAAGAGCCAGAAGAGCAAAAGCAGCCGGAAAAGGAGCCCGAGCCGGCCGTCGAGAACAACAGTGAGTTTGGAGCCGACCGCGACGCGACCGCAACGCGCCCTTTTTCAGACGCAGCAGCCGCCGTTGTCGAGGAAGAAGCCGCCGCGCAGCTCGCCGTCAACTAATCCAATACAACATCTCTCTTTCTTTCTCTCTTTCTTTCCCGCCTTTCATCTCCAAAGTGTGTGTCACGGTCACGGTCACGTGACAACAACACGGACAACTGATCTTTCCCCCCATTTTTCAACATTTTCAAGAGTCCCCCAGCCATCTCAATGCCGAATCCGTTACACGGACAACTGATATGAGCCCCCCTTTCCCCTCCACTTTTTCAATCTCCGAGTATAATCGGTTGTCCGTTTGGTCTCATCGAGACATGTCCCACGGACAACCAATACATTCCAAGATTGCCTCTCGATAAAGAAGTAACCCCGAATCGATAGGTGTCACGTCACGCGACATGTCCGCTGGTCCGGCCAATAGATTGCTAGCTTGCTGGCTAGACAAGCCGTGGCCTAACTTTCGCTCCATTGCGCTTCCTCGGCCCCCATTGCCTGGTGGCCTAACTTTCCACACCAGGCTGCTCCTAGGCCAGGGCCAACAACTCAGTGGAAAAACGAAGAAATAGAGCAAGATACATATTCATTTCGTATGGGAGCGGCCACCGATCAACGAGAAGCGTCGAGAAGACTCGGGTTGAGCAGTGGAGCACCGGACGAAACTTGCTAGGACTGCTGTTCTTTTTGATCACACGCCTTCTCTTCGCTGAATTCGAATGGACGGCCTCTTCCGTTTTCTTCAACATCTTCTTCTTCTTCTTCTTCGCGCCATTCTTCGCAGTGATCAATCGGGGGGAGATGTCGGAACTGATGCTCTTCCCGTCGTTTCTCGGCTCCTTATAACGGCTTCTTATCAGCTCTGACCCGGTCACCCCTCCGTCGGGGTTTCTGGAATAGGGTGCCACGTGGAAACTGATAAGGATCGGAGGAACGATGCAAACGCGCTCTACGGTAAACTGGCCGGCGAGGACACGTGGAAAACAAAGGGCGGACGAGAGAAGAAGAAGGAGCGAAAACGCGCTCCACTGAGAATCATTGAGAAGAGTGAAAAACAAACAAATGGAAAGAAAATAAACGGTTTTATTCGGAATGGAAATCGTTGGGAGTGGGGGAACTTCTTTGACGATTTTTCTTCCTATTGCATTTCCTCGGTTAAATTGGTGTTTGAATGTATTCGGTTCTGTCATCTAATTCGTCTATCCGTTTTGTCTGAAACGAGAGATGTGAAGAGTGCTGAAAGCGAGAGAGGCTGAAACTGACCGAGGGGCGGCTCCTTTCTCCCGAAGTGCCCTCCATCGCATTCCGAGAGTGACTTCCGAGAGACAGAAAAGGAAAACTGATCGAGAATCCCCTCTCTCCTTCCGATTGTCCCTTATCGCCCGTCCCACTGACCTCTCCCCACCAGGGTGTCACGCGGAAACTGATAAGGAGGGGCGACACGTGGCAATGCCGCCACGTGGAAGCGGGAAAGGAGGTGAAAGTGCGCTCCACTGCAAACTGGAAGAAACTGACTGCACAAACTGAACGAAAAAACAAGAGGAATAAGAATCAAAAGAGTTTATTGAGAGAGCCAGAGAAGAGGGAATTTGGATGCGTCATCTCGGTCACTTATTCTTTTGTGCTAATGTAGTTTTTCGTTTATTGCCATTCGGAACCAATGAAAACGCCAACACGATCGATTGGAACCATTTGAATCGCAGCTGAAAAAGGTCTGGAATTGGCTGAAACTGTCGGGGAGTCCCACCTTTCCTATCCGGTGTCCATTCCGGATGTCGCTGGAAGGGATCGAAGTGTGCGCGAGAACTGATTCTCTCCCCTCGCCTTCCCGCTTCCCTGTCCCAATGACCCCGTGACACGTGTCACGTCACAGTCTTATCAGTTTCCGCGTGACACACCCGACACGTGGCAAAGTCGATGGAAGGTCGGATCGAGAAGAGAGACTTCAGTTTCAGCTCCTTCTTCTTCCACTCGGAGCGCTCCTCCTCTGGCGGTCTTGATGCCCACAAGAACTCGGATCTTCCGTACCAGTGATGGTTCGTCGATTCATCTCTCAACAATCCTCTCATTCTCTTCTTTCAGAGTAAGGAAAATGAGGTTTTGGGCGGTAAAAGAGAAGACGAAACAATACGAAAGGTTCTACTTCACTGATTCTTTCACATCCACTTGAAATGTCGACACTCGCAATCCACTCTTCTTCACAAATTCATTCCTTTTCGCCGCGTTCTTCTATCTGAATAAAGTCTCATATTTGTATCATAACGTTTCTTATTTGCGATCGAAAAGAAAACTTTAAAAGTGGTTTTTCGAAAAAACTGGAAACGTCGGATTGAAATCAGAAATTCGAATAATCAAAGCGAAAAAATTCGAGAAAACTCGAAAAAACGCCGGGAAAACGAGGAGAAATGGGCTGAAAATCTCAAAAAAAAAAATTTTTTTTCGAAAAAACGTGTGCAGTGGAGCGCGCTTGCATACCGCTACAAAGACCGACGGACGGCGCCAAAAACTGCACGATCGATCGCTTTTCGAGTAAAAAAAAATAGAAATACAAAAGGAAAACAAGTTTATTCAGGAAAGAAGACCGAAGGAGAGGCGTCTCATTCCGTGAAAATTCTTGTCGAAGATTCTTAGGTTATTCATAAACCGGTTGTAGTATTTGCCGTTTCTTTTACCGCCCAAAACCTCATTTTCCTTACTCTGAAAAGAGAAAATGAGGATTGTTGAGAGATGAATCGACGAACCATCACTGGTACGGAAGATCCGAGTTCTTGTGGGCATCAAGACCGCCAGAGGAGGAGCGCTCCGAGTGGAAGAAGAAGGAGCTGAAACTGAAGTCTCTCTTCTCGATCCGACCTTCCATCGACTTTGCCACGTGTCGGGTGTGTCACGCGGAAACTGATAAGACTGTGACGTGACACGTGTCACGGGGTCAATGGGACAGGGAAGCGGGAAGGCGAGGGGAGAGAATCAGTTCTCGCGCACACTTCGATCCCTTCCAGCGACATCCGGAATGGACACCGGATAGGAAAGGTGCGACTCCCCGACAGTTTCAGTCAATTCCAGACCTTGTTTTTCAGCTGCGATTCAAATGGTTCCAATCGATCGTGTTGGCGTTTTCATTGGTTCCGAATGGCAATAAACAAGAAACTACATTAGCACAAAAGAATCAGTGACCGAGATGACGCATCCAAATTCCCTCTTCTCTGGCTCTCTCAATAAACTCTTTTGATTTCATTCTTCTCTTTTCTTGTTTTTTCGTTCAGTTTGTGCAGTCAGTTTCTTCCAGTTTGCAGTGGAGCGCACTTTCACCTCCTTTCCCGCTTCCACGTGGCGGCATTGCCACGTGTCGCCCCTCCTTATCAGTTTCCGCGTGACACCCTGGTGGGGAGAGGTCAGTGGGACGGGCGATAAGGGGCAATCGGAAGGAGAGAGGGGATTCTCGATCAGTTCTCCTCCTCTGTCTCTCGGAAGTCACTCTCGGAATGCGATGGAGGGCACTTCGGGAGAAAGGAGCCGCCCCTCGGTCAGTTTCAGCCTCTCTCGCTTTCAGCACTCTTCACATCTCTCGTTTCAGACTAAACGGATAGACGAATTAGATGACAGAACCGAATACATTCAAACACCAATTTAACCGAGGAAATGCAATAGGAAGAAAAATCGTCAAAGAAGAAGATGAAAGGTCCTCCCAACGATGTTTCTTTCCGAATAAAACCGTTTATTTTCTTTCCATTTGTTTGTTTTTCACTCTTCTCAATGATTCGCAAAAGAGCGCGCCTTCCCTTCTTCTCTTCCTCCTCTCGTCCGCCCTTTGGATCCCAGTGGAAGGCTGACGACTTGGAAAAGAAACAGGCGCAGGCCGCCTGCGCCTGAAACGAAACAGTCGCGGGTGGCCTGTGCCTGAAAAAACCCGGCCGCCTGCCATTTCAGGCGCCTGAAAACGCCCGTTTTTCCCACCCTAGTTTCCACGTGTCATCGGTCAGTTCGCCGTAGAGCGCGTTTGCATCAATCCTCCGATCCTTATCAGTTTCCACGTGGCACCCTATTCCAGAAACCCCGACGGAGGGGTGACCGGGTCAGAGCTGATAAGAAGCCGTTATAAGGAGCCGAGAAACGACGGGAAGAGCATAATGTTCAGCCTTCGCACTCGGAATGAAGAGTCGCTACCTTTGCTCGCGTACTAATTGCAGCATTAACTCGATTAGTGAGTTTCAGCCGTTTTCAGCCAAACCACCGGATGCTCTCTTTCAGTTTATATATGTGAATACTAACGTCAAAAATGCCGGATGTTGGTGACAACTTGTCCCAGTGTGACATCCAACACGAGCATTTGACGCCTTCCGACTTCTCGTTTCCACGACTCCTCTCTCTTGCTAATAAATGATTTGTCTTTTTGTTCGTCTCTTCCATTTCTCGACGTCTTCAGACGGATCTTGACGTCTTCAGAAGCGGAGACAAATCTAGATACGAACCGAAATGAGATTCGAATCTCAAAGCGGAGATGCCAGCCGTTTTTTGCCTCTTTTTGATCGTGTTTGTCGTCGTTCGAAAGTTACTGCTTTCCACTGGAAACATGCTTAACGATTGCGATATTTCGAGACTCGGCTCTGTTTCGAGCCCATGACTTACTGTTGGTTTTTCGTGGAGCGCTGAAGCGACGCGTTTGCGTCGCGTTTTTTGCCCCACCGCTCGCCCCCTTTAGAACTCCGCCTCTTTTCTCTTCGTTTTCCCGTCTGGATTCGCACTACGACGACGTCTTCATCGAAATGGCGCGAACGCCTTCGCTCTGCCAGATTCTCATCGCCGTCACCTCGTCGCTCTTCTTTGGACGTCTTCTTTTCGAATTCTACTTTTCGGTGGGTTTTCTGGAGTCTGGCAGCCATTTCAGCACCGTTTCAGGACAGTTTCACCGATTGGATCGAGGCGGAACAAGACGAGCTCGACATTCAATCGATACACGCTCGCGCGAACAAAACCGAGGTTTTCGAACGGTGGCACTCGTGTATTTCCGAGAAAATATTGGGAATTGACGATTCTGACGAGGTTTTCCGACGATTCCGATTGATTTTCACGAATTACCGCCGACTTTTTTGCAGTTTTGGAGCCGATTCTCGGAGGACTCGGCGAAATGCGATTCGGAGGCGGGCGTTCAAAAACTGGGAATTGTGACGTTGCGGAATTCCGACGAGAAGAAGCACGTTGTGTTGCCGAAATCGATTGAGAATGGCGCTGAAAACAATCTTTTCACAATTGGCGTCGGACGGGATATTCGCGCCGAGAAACAGTTCAGGCGGGTGGGTAAACTCGCGAATTTTCTGAATTTTTGATTGAAATCAGGGGTTTAGAAGATGTCGAAACTTGGAAATTCTGTGAAATTCTATGGCGCCGACCCGATTTCGTACATAAATTCGGATTTATACTCTCAAATCGGAACGTTTTTCCCGTTTGCCGTCGGCGCGAACAGCGGAATTTCGTGGGCTCGAGTGATGGAAAAAAGTGGGTTAAATTTAAAAATTCTGGAAAAATAGGGAAGTTTTTCGGAATTTCAGACGGATACACTGAAAAAAATGTGATTCACATCGATATTTCCTACTTTTTCCGCGACATTTTGCGGATTACGGTAGGCGACGCGGGTCCGCAAACACCGAGACGACAGTTTGCAGAAAATCGACAATTTGTGGTTCGACGCGGAAGGCGCCGAATTCGGCGGAATTTTCGACATTTTTCGCGAGAATGGCCGATTTCAGCGCGACGGAATCGATATTTGTCAGGTGAACATTGAGGTGAGTTGCTTGAAAGTGTATAAATGGCAAAGCGAGTGGCGGCTGATTTCAGATTCACATTTCATCGAACGTTGTCGAGCGCAAGGCGATTTTCATGGAATTCGTGAAGAAAATCGTCGAGGAACGGATATACGGCTTCTTTTTCGCCGACGAGTTCATTCATATGAGAATGTTCATGTTGAATTTCAAAAATCAGTATTGTCTGAACAAGTTTTGAGAGTAAAGTTTTTTATGAAAGAAAAAGAGTGAATGAATCAAAAAGAGTGAAAAAAGAAGGAATCCGATTCGGCCTCGATGTATCCGATCTTCCCGTCGGGGTTTTGGATGCGAACATCAGTGTCTTTCGGGAGGAACGACATGAAAAATCGGTCGCGCGGAGTCGTGGAAGGGTCCGGCTCGTTCGAGAGCACCGGCAGCTGCTCCTCGGCGTAAATGGGTCGTTTCCCGCGGATCTGGAGCATCTGCAGTTGCGGGAGGTGTCCCTCGGTCCACGCCTTCAGGATCGGCGTCACATCGATCTGCTCTTCCGGGGGAATGTGGAGAATGAGTCGGTGGCACTTCATTTCCAGCAGGGCCTCCGTTTTCAGCCACGGACCGTACGTCAGCAGAAGGACGTCTCCTCGAAGTGGCGTCGTGTAGCTGAATCCCGCTTCCACGCCCGACGCCGACGTGTCGAGGAAGGTTGTCTCCGTCGTCACGTCTTCGAGCAGAAATCGCATCGCTTCCGCCGAGACGGGCTCTCCGGGCACTCCCGTGAATCCGAGGGACGAGAAGTGTCGCGTGACGTCCCAGACGAAGCAATCGAAGATTCCGGTCGTGTTCAGACTGAACGTCTTCGGCGAGAAGACGTCGATGAGGTGTCGCGTGATGTCCTCGACCAATCGCAACCGCTGCACCTCCGACGCGCCTTCCGGACAGCAATACCAGTCGCGCGTCGACAAGATCGGGCTCCGAACCAGCCTCACCGGCACTTCCGTCGCGCCGTCGACGACGATGTTCGCGAGTTCGAACGCCGGCGGCTCGGCGACCCGTCGCGGACGACCGAAAGCGTCGAGGAAGAGCCGACGAGCGGGCTCTTCCCACTGGCTCAGCACGAAGAACGTCGCCACGTGTTTTGCTAACGTGACGCGGATCTCGGAACGGCCCGACGCGAGCTGCCAGTGCAGACTTTTCGCGACGAGACCCATCGATGCCACGTGGCTTTTGTTGGCGGCGGATTGGAGCGAGAAGTCGAGACTGAAAGAGGTCCAACTAATAGATATTCATATGGGGGGGGGGACTTACAGTTGGCAAAAGTTGACTTGCTCAGAAGACGTCATGTCGAGTGGGAGACGAAGAATGCGAATGAGCGATTCGGAAGACGTTCGGTAATGATGAGCATGGCGCGTTGCGGTCTGCGTCGCGGTCACACCGACGACAGGTGGGTGGGCGTGTCTTCAGAAGACGTGGAAAATCAATGGGTTCCCTTATGGGGTCACATTCATTATGTTATTACAAGGGTCATGTGGAAAGTAATTAGGTCAAATGGCTCCGTCGACTTTCAGCACTTCCGCATCCGTCGGATGCTTCTGCGTGCTCTCTGCCGTCGTTGCCGGTTGTTGTGTCACGTGACAGTGACGATGCCACCAGGGATGTCCCCAGCCGTGCTCGCGTCTCTCCACTCGCACGAGGATCTCCGACGTGTCTGGCTGTGTTGCCACGTGGTGGACCTGCAAAAGATTGGCGGTTTTCGTGGCGAGACCCGATGGCTAGTTGGTACCTGATAACGGAAACAGTAGGATTTGCCGAGCCAGTAGCCGACGCCGAGCATTGCCGCGTGCGAGAAGAAGCCCATTCTTCGGTAGTGGTGGTAGTGGTGGTAGTATCGGTGCATTCAACGATGACCTTCTCTTCCCGCTTATCCCCCCTTTTATTCAGTCCCCCTGCTCCCTGGAAAGTGGGCGGCGCCTAGTGACGAGTATTGCGAAATTGCGAAACCCCTCCGGGCGGTTGCATCATGAAAAGTGTGTGATATTGGAGTTTGTGACCGGCCGGGAGGGAGGCAGGGAGCGAGAAGTGATGTTTATTTGCGAAAGTGAATAAATACGAAGATTCAAACATTTTACATGGATTCAGATCCAGAATCTGGAAGCAGCGAGTGAAGGGGTGTTAATGAAGAGAGGGCTGGCTCGCAACCTTTTTTTCAGTTGTGTTCCCGTTTGCGGTCTGAAAAAGAGCGAGATTCCGATGGATTTCTGTATTTTTCTTTCGATATGCTTACATTCACCACCGCCGCCGCCTCCACGCCCGCCTCTCCACGGCTGCCGATCGCCTTGCCATCCGCGATGTCCGCCACGTGGCTGCCATCCACCACCGCCGCGATTCTGATTTCCGCCTCGGTAGCCTCCGAATCCTCTTCCGCGACCGCTGAAAATGCCATTTTTCTCTTTTTCAATCAAAATCTGAGGTTTGCCACCCCTCAATCAAAATCATGCGAATTGAGCCAACTTCTGATCGATTCTCGCTTTTTTCTGCAGAATTCTTACCGATAATTGTCATCGCGTCTTGCGTTCCACGGATGAACCACAATCACCTTCTCGAATCCTTCCTCTGACATTTTTTTGTATCTCTCGTCGTCCTGAAACCAGAAATTCGTTATTTTCTGCGACTTTCTAGTTAATAAGTTACCTGAGAGTATCGATTTTTAAACATTTCATCCAAATTGCTTGTTTCAGTCATTTTCGATGAGAAAACGAGAGCTTTTCGGTTCAAAATCGGCTGAAAATTATTCGAAAATCGCTGAGATTCGCGGTGGAGCGCGTTTGCATCACACGCATTTTTCATCATTTTTCGCCCGTT
The DNA here is from genome assembly GCA_963570955.1 of Caenorhabditis afra. Taxonomy (NCBI): domain Eukaryota; kingdom Metazoa; phylum Nematoda; class Chromadorea; order Rhabditida; family Rhabditidae; genus Caenorhabditis; species Caenorhabditis afra. The sequence continues at coordinate 7,876,522 of OY751532.1, forward strand.
TTCAGCGAATTTTCGAGTTTCTCAAACAGATTTCCGAAAAACGAAGCTTGTTTCCAAAACTTTCACTGCATAAATTGACAAATATGGCTTCTTTTATATCTGATCCTCATAATCACCTGCAAAAACGATAATTCCCGGAGCACGAGCCGATAATTAATTTCAGAGATGGGTCTCTTCTCTCATTTAATTTCAATGGGTCTCGGAGCGTACGCCGGCGCTTATTTCGCACAAAACTACGAGGTTAGTCCGGAAAATCCAGTGAAAATCAGGAAATTCACTTCGAAGACGATCATCTCCCCCGCGTTTCAGCTCAAAAAATTGCCATCGGCGAGCGAAATGATGAAGAATTTGGAGGACTATTTGAAGCAATACAAGAAGGATCCGTGACGCGAATCTCTCCATTTTCTCACCCTCAAACTAGCTAATTTTTGGATAAAGTTGCAATAAATCGACTGTAGCACTTGCAAGACACTTTATGATCGATTTCACAATCAACGGGGGTGGGTTGTTGGACTTTAAATACAGAGAAATAAAACCAAAAGTGGGGGTTAAAAAGAGTCGGTGATGAGAAGGGAAAGAGGGGAGAAAATCAATAAATAAGCAAGTACAGAATAGTGTTCGATTGGTGGTTTGGATTGGAATCGACGTCATTCACTTCTTCTCCTTGTCCTCCGGCTGCTGCTGCGACTCGTTTCCTGTCGGCAAGTCGTCGACGATCTGCTGCAGAAGCTCCGGGTTGTTCATCAGATCGTCCAGGTTGTCTCCCGGCGCCGCCGCCTCCTCGACTTCCATTCTCTCGGGAGCCGCCGCGCTCGGAGCATTCTCTTGCATCGAGAGACGGAGAGCCCACTCGAGTTGCTGCTCCTCGGTCATCGCACCCATGTCCATGTCCTCCAGCGGAACGACGGCGTTCGCGTCGACGACCTCGTCGGGAATGGCTCCTCCGTTCGCTGCCGCAGCGGCCGCCTGTCGTGCGCGCTCCTCTTCCATCGAAACGCGGAGCGCCAGAGCGAGGTCCGGATCGTTCTCGGCGTCCATTCCGAAGCCTCCGTCTCCGCCGACTCCGGCGCCGGCCTCTCCGAAAGCGGCCTGTCCGTCTTCGGTTCTGCACACACTCGACTGTCGGAGAGCGTCGGTGAGCGAGGCGCCAGTCGGCACGACGACCAGCGACGATCCAGAACCGTCTTTTCCGTTGAGCGTCTCGACGAACGACGAGAATTTCTCGTGTCCATCAGTGTCGTTGTCGCCGAACATGATGACGTCGCACAGCACCTTCTCCTTCTTCATCTTCTTTCCGATGCGGATCAGTTCGGCCGCGTCGAGATCCTCAATCGGCGAGCCGATGAACAGCACAATTCGCATCTTGTGGTTGCGGTTCTGACGGTGCTTCAGGGCCAAGTGGGCGATTTTGATGCCGGCGATGAAGTTGCACTTGCCCTCCGGTGTGATCTGATGGGCCTTCATCGCGAGACGTCCTCCTTCCGTCGACAGACTCGACAAAACTTGGACAGAGCTGCAAATCGGACTATAGAGATCAGTTCGCCGGTTTCCGACGACTCACTTGGCCATGGCGAGGATTCCGACGGCGTTTTCCGGGTTGGCGCGCAGCTTGCAGTTCATGACGAGTCCGACAGCATCCTGCTGGGACTGAAGACGAGTCGGCGGAAAATCACCGTTTCGCATCCATTCCGAGTTGTCGACGCTGAAAATATATCGCATTTTGAGGAGAAAATTCGGGATTTCCATGGGGTTTACCAGATCATAGTACTTTCCTGGACCATTTTGAGAGCGGGAAATCGAAACTTTTCGTTTCCTGGAAAAAATAGAAAATTTGTAGAAAATTCGCATGAAAAAATGGATAAGAAGGTATAAAACGGTTCAATGGAACCGATAGGCGAATAAAAACAGGTGATGATGAAAGGGGTTTCAGTTTTTTTTTTAATAGACGAGAACAAAAAGATAAATAAACGATCAACAAGAAAAGAAAAATAGAAAATACTAATCGCTAGAATCTGAAATTGTTGAATATTTCTACTGTGCTGTGAGCGGGGCGTTCTCTCTCATGTGCTCGAAAACGGGAAAATCTTCTCCGAAATCGGGCGTTTTGCTGTACAGTGGGAACTCTTTTCGGATCGAATATCGGGCGAGCTCCTCGTCTCGCGGGCTCGTCGACGCCGGCGAAATCACTTGTTTCGACTCGTCCACGGAGATGTGCGTGACTCTTCCGAGCATCGGAACAATGTACTGCTGATTGACGACGACGTAGAATCGGAAGATCTTCGCCTCAATGTCGAAATTCGGTCCCGAAATCGGTTTCGGCGCCAGGAAGATTGTGTTTTCGGCGACGAAGACGCCCATTTGACGAAGGGAACTCTTGACGAGCTTCCTGTCGATCGTCCACTCGTTCTCCATGTTCACCTTGATTGGCACCACCATTCGCTGCAAATCTCGACCGACAACCTTCAACTCGTACGGAATTCGCACGCGCGACGCCAATTCCTCGGCCATTCGCTGAAAATCCAATCGGTTTTCTCTTTTTTGTGAATATTCCAAGTGTCCTACCGTTTTCATGTCGGCGTAGTACTTCAGATCGAACGGCGACGCGTAGACGGCCTTTTTGGAGAGCAGAAGGTCTTTTCGCGCCAGTGTCCGGTCAACACTGACTACATCGAACTGATGACCGATTCCTGCAACATGGTTCGAGGTAATGCCAATTTTTGGAGAAATCGAGACAAACCCTCGACGTCCTGCAACAAAATCACTTTTATGGGTCCGGCCGCCTTTTGTGTCGCGTATTCGACGACTTCGTACTTCTGATAGTCGTGAAAATCGTTGGGATTCTTTTGAATTCCGCCTTCCGGCGTCGCTTCAGGCTGGAAAACTCGCCGGAGCACCCATGTGTTCTAAAACTTGATGTTTTTCGATTTTCAGCGAGACTCGACACTTACTCTGCTGGATTGTCGATTCAGATGACTGCCAACGGTGCGAAGAAGCGTGGCTGGCAGCATTTTCAGCCAAACTTCGCGAAATTCGACTGAAAACGCGAGAAGTGAGTGTGACGGGAGGAAATTGGCATGAGAATGCAAAGATGCCCCACTGCAAATGATGACAAGTTTAAAGGCGCACCGAGTTTCTCGGCGGCGATATCTCGTCACGAATGCGCTCTCGTTCGGTTTTTTCTCTGCGCTCTCTTCTTTTTCTGTACTCTTTCGCGTGTCGCATGTATTTTTAAATTTCTGACGAATTTTCCAGTTTTCCACCGATTTCCATTCTTTTTTCGCCGAATTTCGTCGAAACTGCCACGGGAATTGTCTCTCCGTTTCTTACAGAATTCGAATTATACCTTCAATTTATCTGATTTTGGTTTCAGATCCGAATTTCTTGGGGAAATGACGCCGATTCCGAGCAGGTCGAGGGTTTATACAGATGTAAGTTCGTTTTATTTTAAATTGGGAAGTAGATATGTATAATATAGCCGGAATTCTGTCTGTTTTTTGTTTCGGAAGCTGTTATTTCGTTTCGTATGCTTTTGAGATCCGATAACGCGCAAACGTGGAAGTTTGCTTTTTTCAACCACGAATAGCCTTGTCTCGCATAGAGAAACTGAAAATAAGCGGATTATGCAGTTTCATCGGTTATATAACTCATGAATTATCAATATTTTAGGTGAACCCGTCGAGACCACGCGAGTACTGGGACTACGAGGCCCACATGATCGAGTGGGGTCAAATCGACGACTATCAGCTGGTGCGCAAGTTGGGAAGAGGAAAGTATTCCGAGGTGTTCGAGGGATTCAAGATCAGCACCGACGAGAAGGTCGTCGTCAAGATCCTTAAGGTTCGGTTGAGAAAACAGGAAAATATTCGCAATGTTTGGAGTTTTCCAGCCAGTGAAGAAGAAGAAGATCAAGCGTGAGATCAAGATCCTCGAGAATCTGAGAGGCGGAACCAACATAATTACCCTCCTCGACGTCGTCAAGGACCCAATATCGAGAACTCCGGCGCTCATTTTTGAGTGAGAAATTCATAAATTTTCTGAAAGTCACCCGGGAACCGCTCCGTTTCAGGCATGTGAACAATTCGGATTTCAAACAGTTGTACCAAACGTTGAGCGACTACGACATCCGCTACTATCTCTACGAGCTTTTGAAGGTAATTATCTCCGTGGGAAAGTGAGCGAAACGAGAATAACTTCTTTCTAGGCTTTGGATTTCTGCCACTCGCAAGGAATTATGCACAGAGACGTCAAGCCGCATAACGTGATGATTGATGCGGAGAAGAGAGAGGTTTGTCGACGGGACACTCTCCAATGGAAATGTGAAACTTTGCTTCAGTTGCGGCTAATAGATTGGGGCCTGGCCGAGTTCTACCACCCGCGACAGGACTACAACGTGCGTGTGGCGTCCCGTTACTTCAAGGGTCCGGAACTGCTCGTTGACTACCAGTGCTACGACTATTCGCTTGATATGTGGAGTCTCGGGTGCATGCTCGCCAGCATGATCTTCAGAAAGGAGCCGTTCTTCCACGGACATGACAACTACGATCAAGTACGTTTATTTTTCGATTTCAATGCTCTGGAAAGCATTAAATTTACAGCTGGTGCGTATCGCGAAAGTGCTGGGGACCGACGAGCTGTACGAGTACATTCGGAAATATCAAATCGATCTCGATCCGCGCTTCAACGATATTCTCGGGCGGCACTCGAGAAAACGTTGGGAGAGGTTCGAAAAAAAGTGCTGAAGTCGTTTTTCAATCTAATTTGGTTTCAGATTCATTCACGCCGAGAATCAACATCTGGTGACTCCGGAATCACTCGACTTCCTCGACAAGCTTTTGCGTTACGATCATGCCGTAAGAGAAGGGAGTCTGCATGAATCGTTCCAAACAAGCCGTTTTCAGGAGCGCCTGACGGCCCAGGAAGCCATGTCGCACCCGTACTTCCATCCGGTTGTCGATGCACACGCGCGTGCCAACGGACAGGACCCACCGAGCGACTCGCCTTCCGCGTCGGCTTCCGCTTCCGCCAACGACTCGAAAGTGGATGGCGCCTAACGTGGCCGGTTGAATTCCTATCCCTCTAATGCTTCATAAATGGTACGATTGTCGATTGATTTGTCTCCATCCGTCTCTGTGATCTACCATTTTTCCCCCTCTTTTTCTCCTCAACTATTTTTATTTTTGTTCTTCTACGTACCCAAAAAAGTGCCTCTTCGGTTTTTGTTTTGTTCTTCTTTTTTTCTCGAGAAATTTTCTGAATAACGCAGAAGTTCTAACGTTTTGTGCTAGATGATGCCGGAAGAACGTCGTAGGATCCCTGACTATCTTTGTGTTCCCCCGTTACGCGGCGGCGTTCATTTTTTAACAGAATCGGACAATTTCAATTTCATCTCTTTTCCGTAACCGTTTTTTTTTAATTGTCAACAAGCAGATAATAGGTTTTCTTCCATCCCTCTCCAAACTCCCGGATCCCGGAATTTCGGCGCGAAAATTTGAATTTCTCTTGATTGTTCCGATTTCTTGTTCTTCTTCTTCTTCCTCTTCAAATTCCCCGTTTTCCATTCTCCTCATTACTTCCGCTACTATTCGACGCCAATCCGTCTCTCTCTTTCTCTTTTCCTCTCCTCCTTCTCTTCATTTTGTTTTGTGTAAATCTCTCTTCCCTTCCTCCTGAAATTAATCTGGAATTCTCCGCTTTTCGGGGTGGCAACTCTCAGAAAAAAAACCCGATGAATGCGCCCCGAAACGCCAAGAGACTCCGAAATCCCCTTCCTTCCTCTTCTTTCTCCCCGAGAATCTGTTGTGCGCGTCCCGTTATTCCCCCCGACATATAAATCGAATCAGAGAAGAAGTTCGCGGTGTTTTTTTGCTGAGAAACTGGTTGAAAATACCTGCTATTTTGACGAGAAAATTTGAAGACGTGGAGGGGTGTAGAAGGAGAAAAAGTTCCAGCCGCAGCAAAAAATGCTAAAAGGAAGGCTCTTATTGCGAACGCTCGCCAGATCGATGGCCTCGAAAATCGAGTCGACGGCACCGCAGCCGATCTATTTGGACGTGCAGGCGACGGCTCCGATGGTAAGCGTCGGTGGAAGGATCGGGGGGAGGATCGAACTTCCCGGAGTCTTCTGATCTTCTCGGAACCCGCCCAGAAGGATCAGTTTCGTTTTGCCTTTCCAGGATCCTCGAGTGGTCGACGCGATGCTTCCCTACATGATCAACGACTTTGGAAACCCGCACTCGCGGACGCACTCGTACGGATGGAAGGCCGAAGAAGGCGTCGAGCAGGCGCGTCAGTACATCGCCGACCTCATCAAAGTCTCTCTCTGCCCCTTCCGCTAGTCCCCCCACGCCTTCTGTTTCTCGTCTTCAGGCAGATCCGCGTGACATCGTCTTCACCTCCGGCGCCACCGAATCGAACAATCTGGCGATCAAGGGAGTCGCCAAGTTTCGGAAGCAGTCCGGCAAGAACCACCTGATCACACTGCAGACGGAGCACAAGTGTGTGCTCGACTCGTGCCGATATCTGGAGAACGAGGGCTTCAACGTCACCTATTTGCCCGTCGACAAGGGCGGAATGGTCGATTTGGAGCTGCTGGAGCGGACGATCAGCAAGGAGACGTGCCTCGTCTCGATCATGTTCGTCAACAACGAGATCGGTGTGGTGCAGCCGATCAAGGAGATTGGTCAGTCCGAGTAGACACGGATTACTGTAGCTTCTACCGCTTCTTCTTCAGGTGAAATGTGCCGTTCGAAGGGTGTCTACTTCCACACGGACGCCGCCCAAGCCACAGGAAAGATCCCGATCGATGTGAACGAGATGAAGATCGACCTGATGTCCATTTCGGGGCACAAGATCTACGGACCCAAAGGTACTGTGCTCTTCTTCTTCTTCTTCTTCCGCTTCTCATCCTCACCCGGATCCTGCAGGAGTCGGCGCGCTCTACGTACGTCGTCGCCCGCGTGTTCGTGTCGAGGCGCAAATGTCGGGCGGCGGTCAGGAACGCGGTCTCCGCTCGGGAACAGTGGCCGCCCCGCTGTGCATCGGACTGGGCGAGGCCGCCCGAATCGCCAGCGCCGAGATGGAGATGGACAGGGCGCACGTGGATCGTCTCTCGCGAATGCTCATCGACGGCATCAGCGCCGAACTGCCGCAGATCATCCGGAACGGCGATGCGGCGCACGCGTACCCGGGATGCGTGAATCTGTCGTTCGCCTACGTCGAGGGCGAATCGCTGCTGATGGCGTTGAAGTCGATCGCGTTGTCGTCGGGAAGCGCGTGCACGTCGGCCTCGCTGGAGCCGTCGTACGTGCTGCGCGCGATCGGCTCCGAAGAGGATCTGGCTCACTCGTCGATCCGATTCGGCCTAGGAAGATTCACGACGGAGGAGGAGGTGAGTGAAGTGGCCGCAAACTCCAGAATCTCGGAACGTCGCACTTCCAGGTGAAGCACACAATCGAGCTGTGCGTGCGAGAGACGAGCCGGCTCCGCGAGCTCAGTCCTCTGTGGGAGATGGTGCAGGAGGGAATCGATTTGAAGAGCATTCAGTGGACACAACATTAGTGAGCTCTCGCCTCGTATTGACGATAATTTATACATACGTAGAAACAGTTTCCGTTCTTTGTCTTTATTCTCATTGTTTTTGTCTGTCTTTTGTCCAGACACCACCCGTTTTTTGGCCTCATTGAAAAGTTCGCTGTAATTATTCCAGTGCGACCCAATTGCCGAGAAAATACTCGGATTTGTTCGTCATTTTCTCCATGACGGAGCCCGGCGCCGGCCAGTGCTTGTAGTAGTAGACCTGCAAACTTTGGGCAACTTTTGAACAAAACGCGCTCTTCTCTCTCTTTCTCACGTCTGGCGCGGCGTTGACGTTGAGATAGGCGCTCCACCAGCCGAACGTGCCCGTCGACATGATGAGACTGTCGCACGAGGCGAGCACCGCCATATCCACTTCGCGGGGTCCCGGACAGAAGAAGTGCGCGGTGTCTTTGCCGAGTTTCAGATTGCGTCTCGCCCATGCCACGTCATCCGAGCACACGATGAAGGCGACCTGTGGAGAAGATGAAAGAGGTCAGACAGTCCAATGGAGCGCACTTACATTCTCGTAGAGCGCCGAGATCTGATCGATGGCTCTTCGGTAGTACTCGATGGGCGTGTCGACGTGGCCGTGCTTCCGATTGCGCGAATTCATCGAGATGTCGATGCCGTGACGGATGTGCACGCCGACGATCATCGTCTTCGCGAACGCTGCAATCGGTGGATGGAAGAGCGATGGACTCGAAGGCCTACCGTCCTCTTCGGGCATTTCGAACGCCTGGTCGTCATTGGCGACGTTCGTCTCGACGAGCCGCGCGCTTCTGACCGTCAGCGAGATGCCGACGTTTTCGAGGAACTCGTCGACGAGCCGCCGCACCGGATCCACGAATTCGAACGTCTTCTTGACGATCTTCTCGTCGTCCGGGTGGAAGTATCGAAAGTTCTGGAAGTAGCCGTCGAGCTTCTCGACGCGATTGCCCGTCGCAAACAGTTTGCCGGTGAGATTACGGTAGCTGCAGCAGCTGGTCAGTGTGATGCGTGACTGGTTGAGGTCACGTGACAACTTCTTCGCGACGCCGTCGTCGACGAATCGGATCGTGTCGTTGTGGTGCTTCTGGAGTGAGAAAGCGCGTCGGAGCGACGTCGTCGCCGGAATCAGAAGGACGGCGTCCGTGTGACGAGCGATCGAATGGAGGCCCGCCAGTTGGAACATCAGGTTGCCGAGGCCTGGAAGAGGAACTTCTCGGCCACTGCCCACTCTTCGCTCTCTCTCTCTCTCTCTCACCTTGACTATAAGCCAAATCGGAGAACACGTATCGTTTGCCGGACGTCTCCAGAAGACGCACGTCATCAATGACGCCGTTCAGCGGCTCGATCGGCCACGGACAATTCGAGAGGGACACCTCACTGCCCGATTGATAGAAGACGTTCGTCTTCAGAAGATTGGCTGGCCGATCCGCCGCATCCAATCGATTTGTGGACAACGAGAAGAGGAAGAGGATGTAGACGGCGACGACGATGAAGATCAGATGGGACGACGCGCGGGTTACTGTAGTGCGAAAAGGGGAGGTGAGTGGGTTACTGTAGATTGAGGGGGGAGCTTACGAGAGAGTCTGACCATGCTGAGGGCGAAGAAGTCGTCAAAATCATTCGAATAATGAATGAGAAGGAGAAGAAGAAGAAGAGAGAGAGGAAGAAGTGAGAGTTCCCCTCCCGGCCGAAAACGGGGTCACTCCGATGTATTTACCAGCGAGAAAGGAAGGAGAGAGAATGAAGAAGAAGAAGAAGGTGATTAGACGGCGGTTTGTGGTCAGGTGATCCCCCCCCCCCCCATGGATCTACTTGAGAAGGGGGGCCTTTTCTTCACGCTTCCCAGTTATGAGCTCTTCAGATGAGATGCAAGTGCAATGGAGCGTATTTGCATTCAAACGTTTATTATCAGATTTCACATCAAAAGGCGAGAGAATGGAACGAAAAGAGCAGTGCTGGGCCCGGGTTTTGCGACGTAGTACTCGTTGTTTGCGTCCACGTAGATGAAGTTCTCCTCGTCGTTCATGTTCGGGACGACGTGGCGGACGAAGGCGTCCCTCTTCTCGAGCACTTGTCGGTAGTCGAGCACGTCGTCCGAGTAGACGGCCACGAACAGATGGACCCTGCTGCGAAGGGCGATGCGAGCGAACTCGCTGGGCCAGTGGAGGGGCTCCGGAGCGGGCGTCAGAGGGAGAAAGAACGGCGTCGGCACCTGTCCCATCGTCAACATCTTCACTTCGAAGTAGGTCTCGTGGAGGGAAATGTCGATTGATCTCATCAAGTTTGACTCTTTCTGAAGCTTCTTGTCGAACACTTCTGCCACCAGATCGATGCGAGTGGCGAAAAAGGGAGAGTTGAGTGTTTGGAACGACTCTGGAAATGAGGAACAGTTGGGAATTTCAAAGAAGAACAGATAGCTAACCTTCAATGAGAAAATCAATAACTTTCTCTCGGATCGATTGATTCTTGAGCGCCCACTCGATCGATGCTCTCGCTGAGGCTGCGTAGAGCGAGCGTTCCTCAGATAAGAGGATACGGGCGACGCGACGAGGGAGTCCGAATGGAAGTCGGATGGGAAGACACAAACGAACGATCTTCTCCAGTTTGTCGAAATCCATTTTTGCAAGGAACGGAGGAGGAGGGGGTGGACGGTTTGAATGTGTGACGATAGAATGGGAAGGGGGTCCTTCGTGTCACCGTCATCTACGGGAACCTTATCCTGGGAAGGGGGCCCTCATACCTAGAATGTGTGCGGATAGAATGAGTAGGGAGGGGGCCGTTGTGTCACCGCCATCTACCGGGGAAGGGACCCTCCCACCATCGGGTCTCGAGTGGAAAACGATGCACCACGTAATGGAATAATGGAATGATGCACGTCTTCCGATTGAACACATCAAACCTTACTTGGAGACTCGTACACTTTAAAACTGGTCGAAAAAAAGCTCGTTCGTGTAAATTCACGGTTGGCAAACCGCAAATCTCAAAGTTTTAAGTGAATAATTTTGTGGAGACAAGATGGTAATGCTCCTAATCATTCACCACCAAATCTAGCTCGATTGTTTGAAGTTCTGTTGAATAACGAGTGCCTGGCACAAAACACCCATAACAATTCGAACGCCTACAAGTACCACGACCTGAAGTCAAAACAAGATTCCAGTCCTTTCTTTTGCAATAAACATCGGGATAGTGAAAAGAGAGAGAGAGGTTTCCCAATAATCCCAGGTTTATTGATATTCGAAGCGGTTCAACTGTTCACTGAACATTAGAAACCAGTGCACTCAAGGGCCTTCCCTTGGAAATCGGTGATTTGTTTAAGGATGACTTTGAGTTGGGCTTGGACACCGCTTTCGGAATCACCCACAATGCCCACTAAATCTTCTCGAAGGGTATTAGTGACACTCGTGACGGCGGCTAACGTCTTGAAAGTTTGCTCTGCAAATCTCTGACTGTAACTGGAAGATGTGCTCCAAGAGAGACACTCACGGGCAGTGCACGCGACATCCAGAAGGCCCAAAGCGCACTTATCCTCGGCGATTTTGTCCAGTTCTGCAAAGTCAGCAGTGAAAATTTCAAATTAAGAGAGAGAGACGGTGTGGCAGATGAAGAGAACACAGTAAGTTTCCCCCGTTCCATACCAGTCTGGAGGTTCGTGCGAGCCTTTTCGACGGCGACATCCAGTTCCTTCTTCAATTCAGTGTTAATTCCACGAATAGTTTCTCCGATAATTGTTAATGTTCCGCGAAATTGGCCTACAATGCATCTGACAGCATCACCAGCAATCTAAAAACCAATCCATCGATTCACGATGTCTGGAAATGTGAAGTTCACCGCCGACGTCGAGGAGAAGAGGACGAAGGAGAAGAAGAGAGAAGCGAGGAGGGACGTCTTCATTTCACAGAATTCGTGGTGGAATGCTTCTGATGGCCTCGATGAGCCCTTTTATACGCGCTTCTTCCCATTGTCAGACACAGTCAATGTGTTCGATTATTACTTTTTCTCTTTTATTCCCTTTCAAGCTCAAGCCAGACAATTTTGATTTCGATGAAAATCCTCTTGACAATACAGAGATCGCATTGGGATTCAATTTATTGTGTTGGTTCTGACGTCCCGATTGAGGAGACACCTCTTCTATTTCGTTTCAGCTTTTCATTTTCAACGGATCGCCACGATCCCATGAAAGAAAAAGGAAAGCGTCAATTGTGAATTCGGAAGACGTTCGTCAAGAAAACGAAAGAGTTTATCAGAAGATTTCAAAAGCGAGAGAATGGAACGAAAGCAGCAGTGTTGGGTATCAGTTTCGCGACTAAGTAATCGTTGTTTCCGTCCACGCAGATGAGGTTCTCCTCGTCGCTCATGTTCGGAACGACGTGGCGGGCGAAGGCGTCCCTCTTCTCGGTCACTTGTTGGTCGTCGAGCACGTCGTCCGAGCTGACGATCAGGAACATTTCGACCCTGCTGCGGAGGACCGAACGAGCGAACTCGCTGGGCCAGTGGAGGGGCTCCGGAGAAGGCGTCAGTGGGAGGAAGAACGGCGTCTGCAAATGTCCTCCCCTCTTCAACATCTTCACTTCGAAGTAGGTCTCGTGGAGCCAAATTTCGATAAATCGAATATTGTTCGAATCTTTCTGAAGCTTCTTGTCGAACACTTCTGCCATCAGATCGATGCGAGTGACGAAAAAGGGAGAGTTGAGTGTTTGGAACGACTCTGGAAATGAGGAACAATTAGGAGTTCCAAAGAAGAACGGATAGCTAACCTTCAATGAGAAAATCAATAACTTTCTCTCGGATCGATGGATTCTTGAGCGCCCACTCGATCGATGCTCTCGCTGAGGCTGCGTAAAGTGAGCGTTCCCCAGATAAGAGGATACGGGCGACGCGACGAGGGAGTCCGATTGGGAGTCGGATGGGAAGGCAGAGACGAACGATCTTCTCCAGTTTGTCGAAATTCATTTTGGCAGGGAATGTAAGAGGAGGGGGTGGACGGTTTGAATGCGTGCGGATAGAATGAGGAGGGAGGGTCCCTTGTGTACCTACACCCACAGGAACCTTATTCTGGGAAGGGGGTCTCACACCATCGGGTCTCGACTGGAAAACGCTGCGCATCAAGGAATAATCGATGATGCAGAAAAAAGATACGTCTTCCGAATCAACGCATCGAATCTCATGTAGAAATAAAGGTTGCCTGATAAATACCGATACAAAACTTTGCGTAAGGTCGGCGTCAAAACTGGCTGTTTTTCGGTGGGGCGATATTTCATCCAGAAGGTTTTCACTAAAATCTACTCAAACTTGGGAGCTCTAAAAATTTCACTTCTGGAGAAATGGGAAGAAATAGAGATGCCAACTACCGCGTGACTTGGTGAATGCGTACCCGGAGAGATTGAAGGTCGTAGAAGGTATTTACCAGACACCCTGTGCAGACAAGAGCTCGAGAAGAGGGACGCCTTCGTCCGCCACGTCGTCCCGAACATGAGCGACGAGGAGAACTTCATCTACGTGCACGGAAGCAAGGAGTACTTCGTTGCGAAACTGGAACCCAACACTGCTCATTTCTTTCCGATAAACTCTTTTTTGGAGGACATCTTCCGAATTCCCAATTGACGCTTCCACTTTTCGATTCTCACGTGGATATCTCGAGGTGCAATGGAGCATATTTGCATTGACTCGTTCTTGACAGCCGGGGGTGATCTGTCGAATCTGAAACACTGAAGCAGAAAAAAAAGAGGCATCAGTTTTTTGGTTTCCGATTTCATCTCTGTATTGTCAAACGGATTTTCATCGAAGTCAAAATTGTCTGGCCGAAGCTTGAATGGGAATAAAAGAAAAAAGTAAGAATCGAACACATTGACTGTGTCTGACAATGGAGAGAAGCGCGTATAAAAGGGCTCATCGAGGCCGTCAGAATCATTCCACCGCGAATTCTGTGAAATGAAGACGTCCCTCCTCGCTTCCCTCTTCTTCTTCTTCTTCGTCCTCTTCTCCTCGACGTCGGCACAGCTAGTAGGCTTCACATTTTCAGACATCGCGAATAGAGTGATTCCTTTTCAGAAGCCAGTGAAAAAGCGTACCAAATGTATTGTGGAACGTTTTGACAAAACCTTGCAAAACATCCCGGATGAGCTTTTTAGCGGAATCGAAACCGTATCCAATGATTTGAGGGACAAAGTGAATGTCGCCGTCGAAAAGGCTCGCACGAACCTCCAGACTGGTATGGAACGGGGCGAGACTTACTGTGTTCTCTTCATCTGCCACACCGTCTCTCTCTCTTAATTTGAAATTTTCACTGCTGACTTTGCAGAACTGGACAAAATCGCCGAGGATAAGTGCGAACTGGGCCTTCTGGACGCCGTGTGCACTACACGTGAGTGTCTCCCTTGAAGCACATCTTCCAGTTACAGTCAGAGATTTGCAGAGCAAACTGCTAAGACTTTAGTCGCCGTCACGAGTGTCACGAACACCCTTGGATCCGAGTCGTTGGGCATTGTGGCTGACGCCGGAAAAGAAGTTCAAGTCCAACTCAACGTTATTCTTGGTAGAATCGCCGAATTTCTGAAGAATGTAGTTACTTGCATCTATCATGGTGAAGTTGACAATTGAATAGTTTTGAATATCAATAAATCTGGGATTATTGGGAAACGACTCTCTCTCTCTCTTTTAACTACACCTCTAATATTACAGAGTGTATTGAGAAAATGGGTGGAATCTTTTAACGACACTTCACATCGGGGTTATTCCAGTCGAGACCCGATGATATTCCCAGGTAGATGGCCGTGACGCAAGTTCCCCCTACCCCTCATTCTTGCCTCACACGTTCAAACCGTCCACTCACTTCTCTCTCTTTTCCTGCCAAAATGATTCAACGACAAATTCGAGAAGATCGTTCGTTTGTGTCTTCCCAGATTCCAGTTGGTGGTGGTGGCCGCTGGCGATCGAGAGGTCACGAGTTCAAGTCCGTCCACAACCCCCAGGTTCACCTAGCCTCCAAATAGGAAGTTGAGAAAGCTAAGAAGATTAATCGGCCACAATCCCTAGGAACCACCACCGGAGGTGCTCCGCACTCCGAAATCCCGAATCTGCAGTGCATAGGCGCTTGAAACAAACGGATCATCTTTAAATCCCAAACGATCCAATTTCCCCATTCTTCGACACTCGCATCGGTTTGCTGGCCGAAGTGTTTGACAAGAAGATGCCCTCCACGAGACCTACTTCGAAGTGAAGATGTTGACGATGGGACATGTGCCGACGCCGCTCTTCTTCCCGCTGACGCCCTCTTCGGACCCCCTCCACTGGCTCAGCGAGTTCGCTTCTGGAATTCTCGACTACAGACTATCGAACACCTTCTAAACGACCGGGACCTAGATCTGTTCTTTGGGTTCCATCCTCTGGCCCGTGCTTCTGAAACCTCCTAATGAACTATTTCCTTTTCTTGACGAGTGTCTTCAGAATTCACAATCCACTCTCCGATCCTCAAGTAAACACCTCTATAGAATCAAAATATTATTTGAGAAGAGAGGGAGACGGCTCTCCAGGAGGCGTGGTCGTGTCGAAAACTCTAATTCGATTAAAATGGTACGAATTTCTATAAGAAGAGGCGATGGCGGAGACGACCGGAAAGAAGGCATACCGTATTCGGAAGACGATGTGCTACTACCGGATAAACGGCCAAATCAAGTGGATCCACGTGGTAAGTCCGTCGCACAGATGTTTCCGATTCGGAACGAACGATGGTCCCCCTAGCCATCCGTTCCAGATGTTTGTGTGTTTTCCAGTCGAAATTGACTGGAAAACAAAACAAAAATAGTCTCAACTGAGGGGGGGGAGAGAGAGAGAGAGTAAACACTGGCGCCCCCCAGGACTGAACTGTTTATTTGCTTTGTCCACTGGCTTCATGCCGTCCCGTTAAGAGAGAGAGAGCGCGTGCCCCCCACGTACGTGTCTGGAACCGCCCGTTCTTTCTCCCTCTCTCTCTCGCGCTCCCAACAATATCGTTTCGTCATCGCAACAACGGCGCTCCAGTGCAAAACAGTGCACAATCGCCGTGACTCGTGTTGTTGCAAACGCGCCCCAGTTTTCGCCCAATGTCCTCCACTTTTTTGGGGGAAAATTGAATGAAAATGTTGAGGAGCTGCCTTAAAACCAAAATGTCAATTTTTCCTGTCTTTGGCTTGCGTTCAACGGGGCGCGTTTGCACCAACACAAATCATGTCGATAGCAGCACATCTTCTGCGAGTGAGAGCACAAATCTCCTTGTTTTCGAAGAGAATCGCTTTACTTTGTCGTCGTAAACTGTACACACTACAGAGCGCTAGAAGAAAACAGCTTACAGTATACCCGTCGAGAAGGCGTGTGCCACGCGACGTCTTCTGAATTCTATTCGGGTCATACTGTACTTTTCACGAATTCTCTCTCTCTCTCTCGAATCGCCGCTATAAAACGGAGGGGCGTCGCTGATCGGTCTGCCACATTTTATCTTCTTCCCACTGCCGCCGATGCCCGATTTCATTCATTTCCACTCATGTTTTTCGGTTCAAGGCCGTCTTTCCCGCCTCTGCGTCTCTCGTTCTCCGCCGCTCTCTCGTCGGTTCGCGCCGGAAAAGGACATCTTTTCGGGGGCGCCGTGCGCTCGAGAATCTTCGTTCCGATACCCCCGTCGAATGTTTCTTCTCGGGTGCGCAAAGTGGTTTGATGAGTTCAGGACCGAAAACCGCGTGGTTTTTGCCGGTCCCTCGTGTTTCTCGGCTGTCTGCAAACGCGCTCCAACGCGACTCCGTGGTTTTCCTTCTTACTTGGCGCAATCTAGTGGATCAAACCTTAATCATTCTTATCTTGTGGCCACGAGGACGGTTGAATGCCCTTTTTTCGGAGATCACTCTCGGAAACTCTCTCTCTCCACTCCACCGCTTTTTCTTCTGCACCTCCAGTGTCTGCCGTTTGATCGTCTATTTTAGTGGATCACTTGTTGGCACATGACGTTGCGCAATTCCGACGCTCCGCCCACTTCTTCCTCCTTTTTTTCCGTCTTTCTAAATACGTTCGGCTAGACGAGTCGATCCGATCCTCTTCCTTTTTTTTGCTGCTGAAAGAAAAACGAACGAAGCGAAATTTGCAATTTTCAGAGTCGGCGCGAGTCGAAAAATGTTTATTTGCACAGGGAAAACGACGCTTTTTTCGATATTTGCAGCCATTTTTTCGCCCCCCCCCCCCTTATTCCTGGGGACCGAATTTCGAAATTTTGGCGGGAAAACGCGCTCCATTCATATCAGTTTTGGAGGTCAAAATGCGTGGCGCGAAACTTTTGTTGTTTTCGAAATCGAACAAAGGGCGACGAGCTGGAAAAAACGGCGAAAAACGGCTGAAAATGGACGACTTTCAGCAGTTTGAGATGAGTTCGTTAGAGCGCACTTGCATCGCTAGCTGCCCGCGAATTTTTTTTTTTTCGAAATTTCGAAAAAAATCGGAACTTTTTCGATGCTCTTTCGTTGTTCTTTTCTTTCTCTCGCCGAAAGTTCATAAAACGGTTTGCACTTTGTGTAAACAAAACACATGATGCCTCGCCGCCAGGGGATCTTGATCTTTGAGACCTTTGCCCCCCGCCGAATATTTCTCTCTTCTTTTTTTTCGCTTTTTTTTTCTTTTCCCGTCTTTTTCTCTCGCTCCTGGAGTCCCTCGATGCCCGAATCATTTGACCAGCGAGAACATGTGATTCCTCAAAAAAAAGAAAAGAAAGAGGGCAAAAGCTCGCGGCGAGACAGGCGATAAGTTGCAAAATTGGGCGCGTCTGCAACAAAATCCTTCCGTCACTTGTTTTTCTTTTTTTACAGCTTTTCCTCCTTGTTTCCATATCAGTCCTAGACATGCCCTGCCTTTAAAATACCTGTAACAACCTCATCATTTGACAATTCCCCCACTCTTATCGAAAAACTGACTCTTCTCCCCTTTCCTCTTCCCATTGCTCATTGCAAAACCTACGATCGAAATATGATGCTGGTTCTGGTTGAAAACCACTCGAGGCTGGCTCATCAAGCACAATTTTCAGCCGCAAACCCACTCAAGCTGCAATTGTCGACACTTTCTCACCGATTTCTCACGGGACATGCAAAATTGGCATACTTCGCGTCAGGTATGGCGCATTGCGGCTTGCAAACACTCTGCGTACAGTCGCTGTCTACCGTAATCGGGAGGAGCGCGCGCGGGAAGTTGGGAAAATTCGAATTTCAGTCTTTCAGCCACTATTTTTTTTTGCCGACACTCCAACCGGTTCTTTTTACAGTCCGACTTGGCAATTTCGTCTCTCTCGTCGCTGTCCTCAATCGAGACGCTTCAGACGCTCGACGTCGACCTAATCGACTCGGAAATGAGCACCTCCACCGACTTTGACGGTCAGTTTATCCGGGCTCCTCGGCTCAAGATCTCGCCCGATTTTTCAGTCACTCCTCAATTTCAATGGATAGCACTTTTGAATAAAGGTCTAAACAGCTCAAAATGCTCTAGAAATCATAGAAATCAGAAATTTAGCGTGCCTTTTGCCTCTTTCCAATCCGAGCTCCCCCATTCCTCTGTTTGCCCGTAGAAAAGCGAGATACTGCATGAAAATTTGAATCTCCCGCCGTCTAACCCGTTTAAAAATAGTTTTCCAGATGATTTCTTCGATCTGGGCGCCTACCAGACCCAAAAAGGCCGCTCGCAGTCGTTCGGCGGCGCCACCCAGTACTCGAGACCCCTTTTGCACCAGAAATTCGACTTTCCCGACTACTTCAACCAGTCGCTCGACACTCTCGACAGCGGAACCAGGTTAGTCTCACAAAAACGCGCGGTTTTCGACGGATTCTGCTGATAATTCGGAGCGGGGGGTCGAAATGCACTATTTCAAAGATCAAACAAGACAGTGTGTGTGGCAGGTGGCAGGTGACTATTTAGTCGTTCCCGAAACGTCATGTAACAGTACGTGACCACGAATAATGGGCGGTCTGATCGATGGTCACCGAAACGCAAAAAAAAAAGAAAAAAAAAGAAAAAAGTGAGGCGGGAGAGGAAAAATAGGTTGTTGCAACAACGCGACGGGTGAAAGAAGACATGTCACATTGATTCGATTATTTGGGGGAAACCCCCCTTCTCGCTCACTTCGCTCTGACGTCACCACGTGGAGCGCACGTGGAAGTCATATGAGCGGCCCAGTACCGTAACCCTGTCGTCGCAAGACCCGACTAGGTACCGTAATCGAATTACAGTAACCCTCATATGTCTCTATGATCGGGGACGCGTCCGTGTATTATGACGTTCAAAGGTCGAAAACTGTTCGCTCCCCCGTCCCGTTTGCTCGTCGCTTCCCCTCTGTGTCTCTCGGCCCTCCGATCGCGAGAAGACTCCCCTTCCTCTCTCCCCACACTCACTACTATCAGCTGTTTTTCCGACCCCCCTCCTTTCACTTTTCTCCCCCCTCCTCCCGTCGTTCTTCATTGGCACACACACACAGACACTGGCCCCTCGTTCCTCTGACGGAGTGAAAGGAAGGAAAGGAAAGAAGAAGAATGAAATGGCAAACATTTGTGAGAAGAGAGAGAAGAAGATGTGTTTACCGAAAAGTGCAACACTTTCAGTCGCTCCTCTCTTCTCCCTCCATTCCAACAGACAGAGAGACATAGATTAGTGCTCGCGGAGCACATGAGCCCGTACAGTACCCTTCTGGCTGGCGGCTCCTGGAGAGAGCACTATCCGCTCGATTCGAGATGATTTCCGCGTACCTGTAGAGGGAGAGGAACGCGCGTCTGTTTGTTTTTGGCCCCCCTGAGCATCATCTCTCTGTGCCCCCACCGCCGCCACCGTTTTTTTTCGATTCCCGTGCTGTCTGGAAGAATCCAGACACTTTGACTCTTCGTTCGTTCCTCTTCTTCTTCTTCTTCTTCTTCGTTCTTCTAGAATGGCCTTGGACACACAAGCGGTGTGACGTGGCACCAAGGATTACTGTAGTTCGCTCTTTGATCGCGGCGGCGCGCGCGCATCGCTCTCTTCTGCTGATAGCAGACGAGTGAGCTTTTGCCTTGCACTTTTGTTATTGTGCATGTGTGTGCTCGCGCGCGCGCCGACTGACTGGCTGGCTGGAGCAAAAGGTCATACGGTAGGAGCAGAAACCAGTGACGGGAAATTTGGTGCAAATTACAAGGTTGTCTCTCTCTCGGCTCACACTTGAGTGCTCTCCGCCAACTGCTCGTTAGTCCCGCAAATAATGAGACGGTGGTGTTGATGATGATGTTGTGTTTTTGTTTGTTTGTCTACGAGAAGACTAGAAACTATTCGAGCTGAAATTCGCCGACATCGCCAGAAGTCGTGTTGCCAAAAAGAAGGCGTCCTCTCCTTTTTTTGGTTGCTGGTTTATCAGAACCAGAAAAGGACGGATTAACTATTGCGGGAGAGTGTGAGAAGCCGGCGAAACTTTGTTTCTCTCGCTTCCCGCCTCACTTCTAATCTCCTCCTTCTCACTCTCCCTCTCTCACTCCCCCTTATTCGGATAGAGGATTGCTCGAACTATTCTCCCTTCTTGCCTTATTCGCGCGTCAACAACGAATGGAGATCAGTCTGCAACAGTTTTGGGCCGGCCGAGTTTCGGCGTTCCGCGTCGTGTCGTCGGCGTGCAAATTTGCGCGCCTCAAATCGTTGGACTCTTGGAACGCGTGGGTCTTCTTCTTCCTCACTTTCGGTGTTGTTGTGGTTGTCGTTATGTTGTGGGTGTTGTTGTCGTCCCGATGCGTTCGTCCATCCACGGTTGTTGATTCCTGACACATTTTCTTCGTTTCGTTTTTCATCTCACTTGCTGAAATGAAAACAAGGTCGTTAAGGTGGTGTGGGAAAAGGTGTATGGCAACAAATGGGATCGGGCTCGCGTTTTGGAAAGCCGCTTAAGGGGGACAGATAGCGAGATAGCACTTGTTCTTGCAGCCGAATGGCTCTCACAGAGGACGTTGTCCGTTCCGGGCGGAAGGTTGGGGGCCCGAAGAAGGTTCGACCTGTTCTCGTTTCCAGTTCTCTCTCTCTCCCCTCATTTCGTTTTCAGTGTGCGGGAAATGGGTTCCACACACACAGACAGACAGAAGAGAATGCAACATTATCGCCTCCTCGTGTTCCCTCTCTCGTTGTTGCCCATTTTCCCTTTTTTGTGGGGGGGGGGGGGGGGGGGGGTCTGTCAGTGTCGCCTCCTCCACACAAAGACCAACGATTTTCGAGTGTGAAGGTCGCGCGCCGTCGCCGCCGCCACGACTCTTTTCGAATTGGATGTGGAATTGGAATTCACCACCTACCACCCATTTGCCATTGACTTTTCTCGGCGTCTCCTCCTTGGGGCTGAAATTGATGGTCAGTTAGTCACAGTCAGCCAACAGACAGACGAATGGGTCTCGCCACGCTTTGGGGTTACTGTATCTCTTTGGAAAGGGGGGGGGGGGGGGCGGCGGCAATTTGAAATCGTCAATGTGTCTTGACGAGCGCCGACGACTCGCCGCCTTATCTCTGTCCATTTTTGTCAATGTCTGTCTATCGTCTCGTTTTTCTCTGCAAAATAACCGGTTTTCCGTGTTCTCCTCCTCTCGCTCGCTCGCTCTTCGCCTTCTTTGCCTTCGCCTTCGCCTTCTCGCCGATTCGCGACGCCTTCTTCTCCTTTTTCGAAGAGACACGACGATTTTTCGCCAGATAACTTGTACTTTTTCGCGCGCGCGCTCTCCTCCTCCGTCCTTCTTCTTCGACGTCGCCGTCGCCGTCGACGAAGACGATCCCGTTTTTTTTAATGGACGCTTTGAAGAGAGGGGGGAGAACCGATCCGAGAGACGAACACTTCTTCTTCTTTCTTCTTCTTCTCTGTCTTTTTTTTCTCGCATTCCCCCCTTCGAGACTTGTGCTCAATGAGCTCCCGAATCGTCATCTTCACTGGGCCATGTGTTCGTTTTCTTTACACACACACAGGCAAACTCTCAATGATCACACTCGATGGGAGATCCCTAAGCCCCGCCCCCTTTCTCTTTCAATTCAAAAATTCGATGGGAACTGCTGAAACGTGGGGGTCGAGGTGATGATGATGATGGTCGATGACGGAAATGAAGGGATCAAAAAGAGATTATCTATCTGTCTCTCTCTCTCTGCTTCTCTCGCACATCCCTCTCTCTCTCTCTCTCTCTTCTTCTTCTCCTGCTCTTGGAGCCCAGAGCTCATTGAGCATGAGCTGGCGCCCCCCGAGAGGAGCAGGAGGAGGGTCCCATGGACATGTCACATGTGTTCTTCTCCTTCTTCTTCTGCTCCAAAAGCTCCGTCTTATGGGCGTCTGCGCTTCTCTTCCTCTTTTTCCGCGGCTCCTCTCGGTTTTTTCCACTCCCCTTCCTTTTTTCACGTTTTCCGAAGCACGACGAAGCGCGTTGATTGGAATTGGAATTGTAGATTAGAACCTCGAACGCGCACACGGCTTCATGTGTGTGTGTGTGAGTCAGGAGCTCCGGGGATCTGGCGCTGCTCCGTTTGTTTTCGGCTCTCCCGCTCTCTTTCCAGCCACAAAGTGCACTTGCTCGCGGAGCTGCTGACGTGTTGCTTCCTGGAACGCTCTGGAAATTCCCCCGGCTTCCATTCGTTTTCAGTCTATTTTCCGGAGAGCTGAAAAAAACGTAGAGAAGTAGATGATGGAGTGCTTGTTTTGACGTCCCTCCCGGTCGGTCTGAAAGAACTGAAGGTGTCGGATTACCGGGAGGAACCCTCTTCTTTCAGCCGAAAAGTGGGTGTGGGGGGAAAACAAAGAGAGAGAGGACTCTCGCTCGGCTTCCGAGAAGGCAATCAATTGATCTGATCTCAGCAGCACCGCACCGGGTTCGGGTAAAGGGGGCGGTGGTACTAAAACGGTGGCGGCAATGTTTTATGTCGCTCTACCCCTTTATCCATTTTAACGACACCTTTCTTGATGGTTGATCTCTTTCTCTCTTCTCCCCCATTCAGTGTCGAAATACGTGGCTGCCATCCATCCATCCATCCTCTCTCTCTACCAAAAAGGAAGAGACAGTGGGAGATTTCTAACTTTGATTCGGTCGCCGAATACTTGAAAAGGACGAAAAACGAATGGTGGAAACGAAGAGAGAGAGAGAGGGGAACCTGTTTTTTCTCTCTCTCTTCCTTCGGTCCCCCTTGTCTCTTTCTTTCAGTTGGGAGGGGGAGGGGACACTCTTCTAGATCATATGGTCAGTGGCGGCGGAGAAGGAGAAGAAGGGTCTAGGTTGTTTCCCCTCTCGGCTCTCAGAGATCTGGAAGGTGTCACTTGAGACATCAGTGACCATCCCCTCGCAGCGAGATAGAGTGGAACCCTCTGTGAATTCCGAAATCCACGCGCGTAATGGTCATCCCATTCAGCTGATGGAGGAGGATCTTCGCAAAGGATCGGGGGAACTAATCACACAGAGTGATCATCGCGAGGAGGGGCCGCTCTTATTCATTTCGACGATGACGACGATGGCGATGATGATGATGATGATGATGTACTGGAGATGAAGCCAATCCGTGGGGCAGCTCCAGAAGGCGTTGAGGAGAAGGAGGAGGAGGAAGAAGACGTGCGCGCGCGCGCGGCTCCTCTCCCGGAGTAATCTGGGAAAGTGACGAGCGGGAGGGCGAAAAGAAATGGAGATGGAGATGGAGGAGAAGGAAAAGAAGTGTAATTAGTTATGAGACTCTTCTCCTTCTTCTTCTCGCTTCATCCTCGTCCCACCCCCACTATTTGCCCCCTTATTTCCTTCCTTCCTTCCTTCTTCTTCGCCTTCTCGAGCATCTCCCATCTGAAAAGAAGAGGATTTGTGCTCCGAAAGAGAAGGCGCCGAGAGGTTGCACTTTTTCGTTTCCCGCCGCGCCCGTTTCGCCGTTTCTAGATTGAATCTCTCTCTCTTTCGGCTTTTCCCTTCCCGATGGGCGGCCGTTTTTCACCTGCACCTGCACATGACCAAGATGATGTTGGTTTCTCTTCTTCTGATACGAAAGCCTTTTGGGGTGGAAACGGAACAACTCACCGATCCTTCCTCGTTTTTTCGGGCGTTCAGGAGAGAGAGGGAAAAGGGGGAATCCGTTTTTCGTCTATCCGTCTATTTCTTCATCACTTTCCGCCGCGATTCGCTTCGCGCCTCTGCGCCTCGCGCGTTTCGTCGCTCTTCTCGCGCCCCCTTTGCCTCTTTTCGTTCTCCGCCGCCGCGCTCTCTCATTCGACGGCGTATATGTTGCGACACGCATTTTGCCACGCCGAAATGGCCTAACTGCCCGGCGGCCGCGCGCGCGCGCGGCGCCGTCCGCTCCCCCTCATCCACTTCTTCCATTTGTCTTTATCCACACGACTGGCTCTCCCACCCCTATCCGACGGCTTCACCGAGCCTGGCGTGGTGATGGTGATGTTCTTGCCCAATTTGGCTTCCTACAGCCGTCCCTTCTTTTTTGCCTTCGCTTTCCCGCACTCGTTTCGTTTTGCAATTTCTTGTCCTCCCCCCTTTGCATTCACACACACACTCACTCACATGCAGACACATACACACACGCACACAACCAACCTCACGCACAAATGCGGGCGCCGGGCGGCCGACCGACGGCACCGCCTTTCTCTCGCTCTCCATCGAGAATGTCACCGCCACGAGGTGGAAGAGGAAGGGGGGACGATCGTCCTCGTCCGTCCATTCCGGGGGGTTTGGGAACTGTGACACTTACACACACACACACTTGGACGGACCGACGGATGGATCTTGGGATCTTCCGATCTATGCGGCTTTTGAATCGTTCTTTTCATTCCTCCGCGAACTGTGATGACTGTTTGATGTGAATGGAAGAAGAAGGAGAAGAAGAAGTTGCGACTTGCCCCCCGGCGCCTCGAAACAGAAGGCAGTAAGTGGTGGGTGGGTGGTCTGACCAAGAAGGCAGCAGTCGTCGTCGTGATGATGGTTGATTCGAAATGGAGAAATGTGGAAGACCAGTTCCCTCCCTGCCACTCTTCATTTCCTCTATGTCTCTCTATCTCTCTCTTCTCCTTCGTCTTCTTCATCTGATTTGCTGGAGGGACTAGGAATCCCCCACTGGGTTACTGTAGTGCCATCTCCCCCGCCCCTTTCACATTATCCATTCGAAAGAAAGAAAAGACGAAAAAGAGCACCAAAAAGCAATTGGAAGGCCTCCCAGCAGAAAGAAGAAGAAGAAGGGGAAGGAGAAGAAGAAAACGAGAGGGTCTCGAGCCGTTTTCTCCATTCTCTTCCGCAATTCACCCCATTATCTTTCCACCAGCACCACCCCACCCACTTTTCCTCTTCTTCTTCTTCTCCTTCTTCTCCTCCTTCTCGGTTCGTCTTTCTCTTTGCTCTTCTCCGAGATCAAGCAGAACGCGACCAGCCAGAATCAGGAGAAGGTGAAAGTAATGATAGGCTGTTGTGTAGTCGATGTTTTAGTGGGAAAGGGGCGTCATCGAGTGTCCTTTCTGCTCCTCCTTCTACAAAAGGCCTCTCTCTCTTTTGATTCGGCTCGATTCTGGCGATCGGAGTGCACTATTTCATCAGCAGTATTCACATTTTGCTGCGTTTCGGCCATCGGTCACCAACCAATCATCAGAGCGCTTTTTCACGTTTCATTCTCGACGAGAGAGCATCTCTCAACACTATTCCCTCTCTTTGCCTTCTTCTTTTTCTTCTTGTCTTTATTTCTTCGTCCGCTTATCACTTGAAAGAGAGAGAGTATGTCACAATGTTATCAATCGCTCTTTCACTCTTCCTCTCCCTCTCTCTCTCTTTCTTTCTCTCCATCACGTCCAGTTGGTCCTCAACTTTTGGGGTACGGTCATGACGTGGCACTTTGGAAGGTTCAAGGTGTTTCGGCGGGTAGATCAACTTCTGCTGCTGCTGCTTCCTAACCTAACCGACCTCGTCACGGTTCCGACCTTGTCGGTGTACATCAGTCGATAGATCAATTCAGAATCTCTCCCAATCTCTCCCTTTTTTCTTTCTCTCTCGTGTTGACTCCTCCTTCTCATGATGCCCTAATCGCTCGAAAGTTGCCAATCAAAAGTGCAAAGTCACGCGAATGTCATTCGACGTCTTCTTCGTTTTCTGCTGTCCCTTCAGCTTCTTCCATTCCTGCGAATGTTCGATTGTGGAACAAGAGAGACGAAAGTTTTCTTTTTCTCTCTCTCTCTCGCTTCGCTCTTTTTTTTCAATTACACGAAATGGCACAAAAGAAGAAGAAGAAGAAGAGGAAGGCGGCACACACGACTACTCTCATTTCCTGTCTGAAAGTGGCAAGAGGGAGTGAGGGAGAGGGACGGAGTTGGCTGGAAATTGAGAGCAGAAGCTGTAGAAGAGAGAGAGAGAACTCCCCATCCTTCTCCTCCTCGTCCACTTCTTCTTCTTCTTCCCGCTCCTTTTGCGGCATTTCGTTATCACACTCACACGTTTGTCCCTCCTCTCTCTCTCTCATTTTCGCATCAAATTCGCAACACTTTTCGTGTGGGAAAATGGTGTGTTTGCAAAACTGTCGTCGCCGCTCCACTATCAATGTCGTTTCTGTGGTGCTCTTCTCCTTCTTCTTCTTCTTCTTCATCTGGAAGAGCAGCAAAAGGGAACAGTGCTGCGAGACGCAGAGAATTGGGGCGGCTTATCGGGAGGCAATGAAGGGAAGGTGGAGAAAGAAGAAGAGAATACGAAAAGAAGGGGGGATGGGGAAGACCCGAATGACAGAGGGATACCGTAATCGTCGGCTGGGCTCCTTGGGAGCTCCAACTCGAGCCGCAGTGTAGTTTCCGCATTTCTTCAATCTCGAAGAGTAGGCAACCTTACTCATTTTGATGCAACTTAAAGCTGATCATATGAAGAGTAGATGATGTTGCCGGATTCCGATAAGCTCGCCAGATCCTCTGATCCTCCTCTTCGACGTCGTTTCACTTTGTGCTCTCCTCGCGGCTGCAATCATTGAATCACTGTGTTTCGTGCAACTTGGCGCTACGCTACAATCCGTCCTCCTTCTTCTTGTCCTTCTTCTTGATCGCCCCTCGGTGTCTAGCGTGAATTGACACACACGGAGGAGCGAGTAATATCGTCATGTGCCCTCTCGCATCAGCTGCATCGGCCTCCGCCCGAATCAATTCGAGGGGACGCCCTTTTAAGTGAGAAACGGACGGAGGGGAGCGAGATTTTGCACTGGAATCGGAACGATGCGACCGAAACCAGATGTTGTTTTTCCGCATTGCGCCCCCTCCACAAAAAGAAAAGTTCGTTTTCCCGCCTGCTTCGTTCTCTGCGTCTCCGCGTCCCGCGTGTTCTCTCTCTCTCCCTGTCTCGAACGACCAAAAACTGATAGAACGAGAGAGGGGAAGGACAGGCACTGTCTAGCCCCGCGTTTTCGAATCGGCAATGAAAGTGATCGAGAAAGAGAGAGAAGACAGTTTTGAAGAAGGGAAGTGCACTTTGCCAGAAAAGGGCACACAACACTGGAGGGTACTGTACTTCGTCCGAGGAGCACACGCGGGCGGTGCTGTTTGGTATCGCCACGTCATGCCACGCCACGACATCTCTCGCCTCTAGTAGGATGTTTTCTGTCTCCCGAGCTCTTGCTCTTGCTGCGTTCGGATAACCCCTGCTCGAGAAGAGTCTCTGGAGAGGAAGAAGAGTGGGTCGTTCCGATTCTCACTTGTGTGTGTGTGTATACGTGTGAACGGCGGAAAGAGAGGGAGGGAGGGACGACGACGAGTTAGGAAGGGGCGGGGGGAGAGAATACGCGCATGTTTTTGATTTGTTGTTGTTGTTGTTGCCGCCGGGGTTCTTTTGTCAGCCCTAGGGGTCGGGGCGGCTCTCCCCCAGCGCTCCCTCTCGGTTTTTTGCCTCGCTTTTTCTTTTTTGGACGATTGATGCTGCTGTGCTCTCTCCACCGACGCTCCGCCCACTTTTCGTCTGCTTCTGCTTCTCTTCCGCGCGCTCCTCGACTCCGCCCCCTCTCCTCCTTTTTTGTGTGTCTCTTGTGGCGGCGACGACGGCGACGACGGCACACTCACGGCGATGGTGTTCGCTGTTCTGCCTTCGCGCCAGCCTCCCCACGAAGACGTCGACGACGATGTGGTGTTTTTGCTTCTTCTTCTTCTTCTTCTTCTTCTTCTTCTCTTTTCCGTTCCGTTCGTGCGCTGCATTCATTTTCAGCCCGCCATGAGCTGGAACGGAGGGGTAGAGAAAGAGGGAAAGAGCTGGGTGTCTGCCTGTTTTGCGTTCCGTTTCGTGCTTCTCCTCCTCCTCCTCCTCCTCTCCAGTCACTACGGTATTTCTCCCTTCTCGTTTCGAGAGACTAGACGGAAGGGAACGAGCATTCTCTCCTTCTTTGGAGGGGAGGGGGGGACAGCGACTGGGAGGTTGTTTTCTTTTTGGAGCACATGTACAAGACACAAAAAAGAGAGGGAGCTCTGGAAAGGGGCCTCTCTCGTAGTTGTTGCAACTTTTCAGAGTTCCCGCTCTCTCCCCCCTCTCGCGCCGCTCCCTCCCCCCATCCCGCTTTCAGCCCTTCCAGTTGTGTACAGCAGCCACCAGCACCCCCAGGCCCCCGGAGCCCCCAGTCCCGCGCTCTTTTTGATGTGTTTTCGTTGCGTTCCCCCCTCGCCTCTTCCTTCTTCTTCCTTCCCTTCATCCTTCTCCTTCTCCGACTGCTGTTGCTTTTCGACTGGAACATTCTCAGTGTTGAGCTTTGATTCGTTTCGAGAGCGAGAAAGCCGGCTGATCTGGAAGGTCGATGATGTTGTCAGTGGGCCTCCACCGTAATCCTCTTCCCATCCTCCTTCTTTCACATTCGGAGAGAAGGGGCGGAGCCGGAGATGTATCGACAAGACGGGAATATGTACTCGATTAGTAATTGTAGGTGTACTCTCTCTCGCACTCTTCTGACTTTGGCCTCTTCTTCTTCCCCCATCTCACCACAAGTCTCTTAGAAACAGAAGAAGAAGATGACGTGGCACGGTCAGACATCCGTCTCTTGGCTCCTCCTCATGGTGCTCCGTCTTCTTCTTCTTCTTTCCCGAAATGCCATCTTCACATTATCAGAGTCATGTGCTCATGGCTCACTCACGCTCTCCCTCTCGCTCCCTCATCCTATCGGTCACTCGTGTGCTCCTCCACTTGCCCGGTTAATTTCTTTTTTTCTTCTTCTTCTTCTTTCGATTGCTCCAAACTGATAAGATGTGACAGAAGAAGAAGAAGAAGAAGAAGAAGAAGAAGCCGGCACAGAGCACACAATCGTAACTTGCTCCTCTTCTCCTCTAACGGTTCATCTCTCTCAGTGTGACGGTTTGGTCAAGAGAGCAGACCATTCTCTGCTTCTTCTTCTTCTTCTTCTGATAAAAAATGATGGGTTGGAAGAGAGAGAGCGTGTGTTACACAGAGATGACGGCGAAGGCGAAGGCGAAGAAGAAGAAGAAGAAGAAGAAGATACCGGGGGGCCACACGATTGGAGTGATGAAGGTTGAATTCGACGTCTTCTTCTTCTTGTCATTCTTCAACGTCTTCTACTCCCACAACCACCACTACTACTACTTTTTTTTCGCTGGGCCCCACCACCGTGCGAGTGTGAGTGTGTGTAATCCTATCTCTTTCGCCCTCCCGCTCTCTCGTTTCTCTGTCAATTTGATTGATATGGTACGGTCGTTCTGATTTCCACTCGCTCTCTCCCTGTTTTCCCCCGCCATCGTCTCATTTTCCGATTCCGTCTCTCTCTCTCGACCTTATTTTGTTGGGAGCGGGCGCCGAGTGGATGGGTGTCGATTGGCCCCAACAAGTTGATTCCTCTCCCACACTTTCTTCCGCAGTAGCTCACCCATCGACGATGGTGATGATCCGATGATCAGAAGCCCAGTGTTTTTTTCGTGATCCCTCTAGAAACGTTTCTTAATCGGATCGTGAAAGGTCGTCGAAGTGTGATATACAAGTTTCTCGCGGATAATCCGCTCGTGTTCCCTCCGTCTTCTTCTTCTTCCTCCTGATCCCCGATCTTCTGACTCTGTAATCACTGGGATGTTGTGATGAAGAAGCAGAAGCCGACCACGAAGAAGAAGAGGAAGAAGAAGGTTGTGCATTCATTTCACGTGCTCTTCTCCAACGTTACCAACGAAAGAGCAGCGTATGTAGCAGAGTGTGTGTGCATGCACATAAAAGTGTATAAAATGTGATACATGCGGTGCCTTAGCGGGCCTCGTGTAATCCGTTGGGAGTAGCGATTCCACACACACACACACACCTTTTGCCACCCCAGTATAGCTATTGATGACTAATCACTATGAGCCACCCCCTCCTCCTCCCCCTCCTTCTTCTTCTCGACTTCCTCTGCTCTTCCGAAGCGAGACCCCTGAAGCCGTCGTCGCCGCGGCGGGGTTGCGAGGGTGCTCTCCGGAAGGTGCTCCTTCTTTCTGTCCTCCTCTGAAATGAAAGATATGGCCCTAATCCGGCGGGTGTGTGTGTGTGTCACTCACTTTCTTGGCCTCTCTCTCTCTCTCTTTATGGCTCTCGTTTGACTAATCGAAAAGAGCCAGAGAGCAACTTTGGAGCAAGGCTCTCTGAAACATTTGTGAACTAGACTGAAAACGTCGTCCCTTTCGCTTCGAAGAACACCCACCTGATTCACACACGCCGGGGGGAAGGGGATTCTGACAATCGAATTAGGCGATGCTGCGAGCGATGGGTGGAAGGTGGTGGTGGAAGGTGGTGGTGTTGAGAATCAAAAATCTCGATTCACCTTGAAAAGTCCATCTCCTTCTTCTCCTCCGTCGTCTCCGTCGATGGATGGCGCGTCCGATTCGCTCCGCCCCCTTTTCTTCGCCTTCTTTCTGTTTCCCCCCCAAATTTATTTCGTTTCTCCGTCTGCGTCTCCACGTGGCTCCTTTGTCTTGTCTCTCGCCGTGTGCGAATCGGACGAAGAAGACCTCCGTGCGAAGTGAGACAGTGCGAGAATCGGAGAGAGACGGTCTCTCTGATTTTTGGCGGAGAAGGGAAGCCATCGAAGACTGTGCGTCGTCGCCTTGAAGAAGAGAGAAAGAAAGAAGAAAGACAGTATCTCTCGCTTTCCACGTCATCTCTCTCTCTCTCCTTCTCTCCCAGCAAGTCCCAATATGTTAGAGTGGGATTTGATGGCGTTGGCAACCGCACGGCCAGGACCCCACTACCGTAGGGGAACTCTCATCCTCCCGATCTTCTTCTTCTTCTTCTTCTTCTTCTTATCGGCTCGATCCGATCTTCTTTATGATGCTCTTCCGTCGCTCCATACACACACACACTGCCTTCCTTCGTGACGCCAAGTTGTTCGGGGTCGCGGCGGCGGCGGCGGAGAAGAAGAAGAGGGGGAGGAGCCGAGGTTGGTGGGCTGTGTGTGTGTGTTGCAAAATGCCCGTGACAAATGTGCCGCCGTCTTCTCTCTTCTCGTGCCTTCTCCTTCCCACTTGGTTCACCTCTTTTCTCCTCCTCCTTCTCCTTCTCTTCTTGTGCTCCCCGGGAGAGCTCGGTGGGATGGGCTCGGGCGCCTCGCTCCCGTTTCTCTTTCTTCTTGCTTCTTGCTTCTTCTTGCTCAGCATCTCCTCTCTCTCTCTCCCACTGTCAGAGTCATTTGTTCGGCCAGGAGGAGCTCTTCCTCTTCTCCTTCTCCTTCTCGTTACCGCCGCGAAGGAGGACCTTTCTCTCTTCTTCCACCCGCGTGTTCTGGAAATCTTCAGTGCAAACTGACGGGATGATGTTGAATGAGAAGAAGAAGAAGATGATGATGATGATGATGCTCTTCTCATGATGACGTTAACAGCTAATCCAATCCCCCCTCCGTTTGCCTTCGCCCTTCCTCCCACCCGCCTCGGCCTCATCCGGCCCCATTTTCACTTTAGACTCTTGGCCGAGTGCCCCCGTCCCTCTCCCCAAAGAGCTCTTTCCTCTTCACTCCCCCTGTCTCTCTCTCACTTTTGTCTGAAAATCGTATCGTATCCTCTTCGTGACATTTCGCAACTCGCCCCACTCACGTCTTCTTTCACTTCCAGAGTCTTCGCTGATCTTTCAAACCCGGCGGAAATCAAGACCAACCAAGCCTACACCCAGAAACA
Source organism: Caenorhabditis afra (assembly GCA_963570955.1). NCBI lineage: Eukaryota > Metazoa > Nematoda > Chromadorea > Rhabditida > Rhabditidae > Caenorhabditis > Caenorhabditis afra. Next base: position 7,908,164 of record OY751532.1, read on the forward strand.
CTCTCCCCCGTCCCCGTTCCACGTCTTCTCCATCCCCCATTCTGTCTCGAATCACGGTGGACTCCGGCCCGTCACTCCAGCTGTTCAAGCTGCCTCCACCGCCGTCTTCGCCCGCCTCCTCCTCGACTGCTCTCCTCGCCGACTATCACCATCATCAGCAGCACTACCATCTGAATCCGTATCAGACGACGACGACGACGACGACAGAGACGACGGAGACGACGAATCTGCCGCTGCAGTTTCAAAATCTCACCTTTTTCCCCCACCATCACCACCACCAACACCACCACCATCAGCAGCAGCAGCAGCAGCCGCCACCACCGGCGAATCTGTTCAGTGTTGTGTCGACGGCGGCGTCGGAGACTGTTGACCTGAACTCTTCGTCGTCCTCCTCCTCCTCCACCTCCTCAGCCTCATCTGAATCCTCGTCGTCATCGTCGACACCGGAAGACGTGATGATGGACTTGATAGACGGCGAGCCGACACCGTCCGCGTCGACGTCGACGACGTCCGTCCAGCACTTCGGGGCGGACGCGTTCATGAACGCGGTGACGCCGGACGACGTGATGATGGGAGGAGGGGACGATCTGGAGCCGATGGCGCGCGATCGGTGCAATACGTGGCCGTTGCGGCGGCCGCAACTCGAAACGAACGCCCAGTCGAGTCCGCTCATGCACGAGCAGATTCCCGAAGAGGACGCCGAGTATGTTGATGATATGTGATCTTCGGTAGGGGGTGGATGAGAGAGGGCGACGCTCTGATTTCTAAGAAGAAGAAGACGAGGGAATGCACTTGGCACACGCTCCAAGGGCATTCCCGTCCCGCCGCCGCCGCTTCTTTTTTCTTCGTCTTTCTTTTTTCTCCGAACCGCCGCGAGAGAGAGAAAGGGAGAAGAGAGAAGCGGAGATCTCGAGTGTAAAGAACGAAAATGAAGAAGAGAGAAGAATCTCTATCTCTTCTCCTCCTTCCATCCTAATCCGAACGGAAATGCGTATCCGAATTATCAGCATGAAACCGGGGCGTGACAACGTGCATGACAAGCGAATTTGCCAAAACTTGAAAAGAGCAGTGTTGCTAATCACTTTTTTCGAATTTCAGCTTATTCGGAAGTCAGGAACAATGCGGTCGCCTCGGCGGCTCGTCGGCGAACGGTTCGTCGCTGCTTCACTCGCCGGACGGCTCCTCGTTTCCCGAGTGAGTCATTTTCCCCCTTCCTCTAGTATACTAGCCGGTGGTGGTACCAGTTGTACAGTGAGAAGCGTGAAAGGGGGGGGGGATGATAAGAGAGGAACCTGGGGGTGACGGTCGGGAGGGAGAGAGAGAGTTGAAAGCGAAGCGAAATTCGCGCTTATCACAACTCGCTCTCTCTCTCTTCTTCGCCCCTCACCCCCAGAGCTTCCCGTCTCTCTCCCCTCCCGTCTGTCTTTCCTTATTCTTCTCACTTACGTCTTGAACAACATGCTCGTACTGGGCTATGACTATCAGATACAGTAAGTCGATTAGCCCCACCGCCCACCACCCACTGCTCATCTCATCGGCTCCCATAATGGCGTCCAAGTTTCTACAGGATGGCCGACTCGCCGGGCGGAATGATGGCCGACGAGACGTCGTCGGCGAAGACGCCGAAGGCGACGACGCGACGAAACGCGTGGGGCAACATGTCGTACGCCGAGCTCATCACGACCGCCATCATGGCCAGTCCCGAGAAGCGACTAACGTTGGCACAAGGTGAGCGAGCCCATCCTCCCAGGATCATTTGTGACGTGGCACTAGAGATGGCGATGTTTGAACTCGCGTCCCCCTCTCCGCTTTTGCAACATTTCGAATCGCCGCGGTGTCAGCAGCAAAACATTCGAATTCCCATCATGTCACACGTTCTCTTCTTACTCGCCCGCAGCACCCCCCTCGCACCGCTCCGATTGATAGCGATAATGCGCGTCGCGGATGGATGGAACGAGTTGGCACCGTTCTTTCTTTCTCTCTCCCTCCCTCTCCAACTCAAACTGCCTGCGTCGCTTTTGGCTCTTCCCCACTCTCGCTCTCTCCCCCCTTTACTGTCACAAACTGATACCATTGGGTAATGGAGAGAGAGAGAGAGGCGCTCTCTGTTCTGCCGCCAAATTTGAATGCGGATCAGAGGTCTTTTGTCGCTTGCCGGAAAAGGGAAAAGGTCTTAGCGACGACACCTGCGGAAGAGCACCTGTAGGCGATAATCGGATCAGTTGGGCGCGCGCGGTTTCATCTAATTAGAAGAATGGTCTCGCGCGAATACGATACCCTGCACCGTTTAGCGAGCCGCCAGAGGCGGTGGATATTTGAATGCCCCACATCATATGGTACGCGTTTGACGGTGGCATGGGATACTGTAGACACGTGCCACGTCATGAACCACTAGTGGTCACGTTCCTTGGAGGAGATACTGTAGTGCCACATCATAAGAAAAGGAGGGGCAACCGTCGAAAGGTCACGTATTGAAGCGTGGAAAACGGCGAGATGGGATACTGTAGTGCCACATCATAAGAAAAGGAGGGGATTCCTTCGAAAGGCCACGTATTGAAGCGTGGAAAACGGGGAGACGGGATACTGTAGTGCCACTTCTCGCCACACCACTTAGGAACTTTCTGTGTTACAGTATACGAATGGATGGTGCAGAACGTGCCATACTTCCGCGACAAGGGCGACTCGAACAGTTCGGCCGGATGGAAGGTTAGTTCCCCTTTTCTTTTTCGTTTTGTATTCGGTTCGATTTGTCAGTGGATTCTGCTGGAACTGAAAAGTGTCTGAAAATTCCCGCCGCTCCCTTTCCTTGCGAACGGAGCGGGTCTTCTTTGTACGGATGGGATATAGTAGTGAACGCCACTGGAAAAGGAGACAAAGCGCGTCGGAGAACACAATGGAAGCACACACACACACACATCACGGGATTGCGACGACGACGACGTCTTCTGTTGAATCTCAAGAATCTGGAATTCTGAATCCGTCTCCGTTTTGACGTCTTCTTCGTTCCCTCCTCCCTCCTATTGTGACACAGAACGCCTTCAAGAAGACGAGCGCGCTCGCGCGCTAGCGGACCTTTCTTTTTTTAATAAATAAAGAATGGGCATTGTGAAGACGAAGAAGGCGCTCCCCTTTTCGCCTTCAGTGTCTGGCCCTCCATCCGGACGGGGTCCGAGCTCCGAAAATAGCGAACGAAAAACGCGAATGGAGCAGACGGGGCGGGGCTTAGTACGCGTCCTGGCGCCGCCAGGCTCCGCGCGCGCGCGGACACCGCCCCGTACCTTTCCGCGTCCCCCCGCTCTCTCTCTTCTCTTATCCTCTTGTGTGTGTGTATAAAGAGGGACCCCTCATGTTGCATTACAGAGGGGAAAAGTGGGCGAGAGAATGCCACTGCGCCCCCTGTCTCTCTCTCTCTATCCCCTCGTTTTCTCTCTCGGGGAGGGCTCAAAGGAACGCGCGCGCGCGCGTGCTCACGCGGCATGGCGCGAGGAGCCAGAGGCGGGGGGAGGGAAGGGACGACGGCAAGAGGCACTGGATGGCACTGGAAAACAAGCGGCCAGTGGCCACAAGCGGTCGTCGCCGCCGCCGCCGGAGCAGGCGCCGTGTCTCTCTCCAGCCGAGACGACGAGAGTTCCGTTTTTGAATGGAACACTCTCTATCCTCCCCCCGCCCGACTCGCTCTTCCTGAAGGCTCCCCAACTGGAGCAGGGGGGAGAAGGAGAAGGCAGCACCGCCAGGCGCCCGGGCTCCTCCTCCTCCCACTCCAACTCGAGACGACTCGTTCCTATCTCTTCTTCTCGCTTCTTGCTTCGTTTCCCTTTCCAACACCACCAGTAGCACTAGCAGCACTAAATTAGTTGCATTCTTCTCCTCCTCCTCCTCCTCGTTCTTTGTACAACCACTACTTCTTCTCCTACGTCTTCTTCACCTTCACATCTCATCTGCTCTCCTCTTTGAAAAGACGCTACCATTGGGCTCTTTTCGGCGGGCGAGCCGTCCTCCTCCTCCTCCGAGCGGGCTCAAACGTCGAACGGCCGAACGGTCTCCGGCCTCTTGCCGTCCGTATTTGTTGTTGATGACCACGTCGTCTCCGAGAGCCGGCCAGGAGCACGTTCTCTCGGTCTTTGGAGCCACCGCAACCGCCAGCTTCGGAAGATCATAGATTGTCCTCCTCCTCCTCCTCCTTCTATTCTGATGCTCACAATGGAAAGAATGCTCCAAAAGTTCCTGTCCTCCTCACGTCGTCAAGACATTCTGGATCCGAAAGTCCGACTAGATTGGCCAAAAAAGAAAGCGACTTGTAAACAAGCGCTGAAAATAAAGAAAGGACGGCGTCTTGTCTGGAACGACGACGCGAGATCAGATCAGCGTTCGGATCGCCCGAGTACATCTTCTGGCGTCTCCTCTACCTGACTTTCGAAAACATTCCCCTCATTCTGCAATATTTCGTCATCGTCCACCGCATCTTTTCAGTCTTCGGATTCTGAGCTCAACACACACACACACGCCTCCCCCCTGCCCTGGGAACTTTTCGGTCACTCTGTGTGTGGGGGACTCTATCTAGTCTAGACACTCTTTGGCTTGTTTGTGTCTCTGTGCGTGACCACCTAGTCGGCCTCCTGAAATAATTGAGCTTCTTTCGCGGACCTATTTGTTGTTAAAGGGGTTCTGAAACACGGTTTGTTGGTGTCGAGCGAGCCACGTGGCAAAAGGACGTCTTCTTATTTTTGAATATTACGATCGCACCGTCGTCCGATAATCGTCGTGAGAGGAAGAGAAGAGCCGCATCCGTCGATGGGGGGAAGGACGATGATGATGATCCGGGGGGGGGGGGGGGGGGGGGGGGAAAGGAAAGGGCGAACGAATTCACGTGTTTTCGACATGGTGGGCGGCTGGAGGCGATGAAAAAGAAGACGGTGACCGAGAGAAAGGGGGGCGAAGACGGAATGGTGAAAAACAAAAAGTGCATCGGCACTGTTTCGATTCCTCCGTCTCTCTTTCGCTTTCTTCTTTCTCGTTCTTCTGGCCGGTAGATCCTCCTCGTGATATTCTTCGTCTTCTCCTTCCACTAGATACTTCTTATTTTTCATTCATTTCTGGTCTTTTCCCTTCCCTTTCCTTCGTTATTTCACAATCAATCTGTACACACAGATGAGAGAGTTCGAAGAATGGGCGGTAGTGCACTTGTATTTCTTCGTGTTGACTAGCAGCGTGACGGTTTTGGACGTGTGCAGGTCAGATGACGTTGGTGGGCTCTTTGAGCAAAAGAGGAGGAGCTCTCCTCATCTTCTGACTCCGCCCCGCGCGACGATTATACTCACTGAGTCACACCTGCTTGCTCTCTCTCCTTCACACACCCGGAAATGAGCCCATCTCTCTCGAGCATGTGCTGCTCTCGGCTTCATTTCTGCTTTATTATTTGGCATCTGATATGCGCGCGCGCGCGCTGCTCCTTGGAGACCTTCGTTCTGTCTTCCCCCTAACGATTTCGCGATGAAGAGAGAGAGGCTCCTCCTACCTGTTTTTGTTTTGCTCCTCCGCGGCGCGCGCACTCACAAATTAAACGGCACGAGCGAGAGAGAGAGGGAGAGAGAAAAAAGAAGCGGGGAGGGGGAAAATGTCGAACGAAATGAGCGGTACCTGAGCCCGTACCCACTCATTTGGCATCTCGCGCAAAATATTGCCCCGTTTCGCCAAGTTTCGCTTTTTTTCTCGCTTCTCACTTCTCGCTTCTCGACGTGTGATGACAAGTTGTGTATGAATCAGAAGGAATGGAAGGAAGAAGAAGAAGAAGAGAAAGAAGGAGGGGACCCGCTCTTGTGCCCCGGCGGGCGCCCACAGGTCATGTGTTTCCTTCTCTCTTTCTCTCTCTCTCTCTTCCACTTTTTGCCGCCTCCTGCTGTTTTTCATCATCATCACCACCACCGTCACCATCAGCAGTAGCAGCCAACCAGCCAGCCATCCAGGCAGCCAACCATTCCTCTTCTCATCATTTCTACTTTTCCTTGCCCCCCAATGGGTTTGTAGTCGGTGGGATGGATGGGATGCTTCGGCATTCCGACGGTTAGTCGATACCGTATCCCGGGGCCTCTTGGGGGCTCTCGGCTTGGAAGCGAAACATCACAGCTCTTTCTCTCGTTCTGACTTCTGACGCTCCGATCTTCGAGTCTTCTATCCGCTGTCACGTGTCCTTCTGACCACCACAATCTGCCATTTCATCCATATTTGTTGCCCCGTCGGACAAACTCTTCTTCTTCTTCTTTGTTCAACTCTCAGAGATCACCTCGCTGCTCTGGCGGTGAGACGATCCGTGACCATTTGTGTGTGACATCTCCTCCCCCTCTCTGCCTCGCTGAAAGTACTGTGTTTTCTGAAAGAGAGGGAGATGTCCCGTCCCTCGGTCGCTTTCTTCTTCTTCTCCTTCTTCTTCATCATCGTCGTCTTCCATTTCGCCGTCACATTATTGCTTTTTGGGTCCGCAATACATACACATATATATATGTGTGTGTGTGTGTGTGTGCCAATTTTGTCACGTTGATTCCAGCGTCAACGCGTCAGATTTACGGCCACTTTATTGGCTTTTAATCTAGAGGCTCACTGCCAATACGTGTGTGTGTGCGCGCGCGCAGCGAGCCCGAATCGGCTCGAGACGTTTAATTAAAAAAGGAAATAAAACTCGAAGATTTGACGTGGTGGTGCCACGTGTTGCCTCGGATTACGGTAGCCTACGAGACTAGAGTCTGATGTGTGGAGAGGGGGGGAGATGATTAGGTAGTACAAATGGGAGAGAGTTAGTCACGGCTCTCACACATTATACTTAGCTCATTTGGACGGAAGAGAAAGTATACGGAATGTACCTGACTATTAGTCCCCCCCATGCCGCGTAAATACACCCCTCGTATGTATTTCGAATTTGGAGCAAAAGCTTCTTCAAGAGATAGAGAGAGCGAGAGATAGTAGTAGCAGTGGTAGTGGTGGTAGTGTGAAGGTAAGCGGATCAGCGAGACGACGGAGGCTGGGAGGGACTAGAAGGCGCCTGTCACTATCCATTTCTCTTCTTCTTCTTCTTCCTTCTTCTTTTCGGAGAAATGGAACGGATAGAGGATTAATTGGCACGGGAGATCGCGATGTGTGACAGAGAGAGGTTACTGTAGTAGTGTCACGTCGTCGTCACTTGTGTGTTTGTGTCCTGAAAGTGTGGAACGCCTCCACTTCCCGACGTGTCGTCCTCGCGTCGACCTATAAACAAGCGGGCAGTGCCACGTCATAGTTCGCGCACGCGCGCGCGCGAGTGCACTCTGGCGTCTTGAAATAGGCGGGGGGAGGAGGAAGGGAGGAGCGCATCTAGACTAACATGAAAAACTACCTGCCTCGTGTTCTTTTCGCGTCCGTCGCCACACACACACACAATCCCCATATAACCAATGTACATATGATGGGACGTTCGTTCGTTCGCAATTTGCCGCACGTCGTCCCTCTCTTTCTCTCTCTTTTGCGCGTTCGGTTGGTCGAGCGCGCGCGGACGCACGTTCCGTTCCGTTCCGATCAGCTGGTTCTCCTCCTCTTCCCTCCCTCAGTACGTCCACTCCTCTTTTGGTCAGTCTCGCTCGGTATTGGGAGGGGGAAGGGGGTGTTCGTTCGCGCGTGTGCTCTTTTGTGCTCACACTCTCGAACGAAAGAGAGAGAGAGAGAGAGGAGACTAACGAACGGGGGACGGAACGGGAGAAGAGAGCGGGGGGAAGGCCATCCATCCATCTCCTCCCACCCCCCTCTCTCAGCTGTCTCCCATTTTTTGTGTCTCGGGGGGAGAGACCAGAAGCTTCTTCTGCTTCTTTGTTAGACGGAAGAGCGCCCAGTCCCCCTCTCTCCTTCTACCGCCAAAAAAGGGAAATCGAACGCGTTCCCCCTGCTTCTTCCCTCCCTCTCGTTTTTTTTTTCGGCTGGCTGTTCTTCTTCTTCTTCTTCTCCTCAAACCCCGTTCCTGTCGAGTGTTGGAAGTGGAATTGTGTGTGTGTGTGGAAGGAGGAGAAGAAGGAGGGAACGCAAAAAGGGAAGAAGAGGTCGTTAAAGGGCGAAAAGGAACGGCGACGACGACGATGGAGGTGGAGAGAGAGAAAAAGGGGAAACGGTAGTAATAGTACCTCTGAACGACGGGTGGAAGAAGAAGAAGACGAAGGAAGGGAACACGGGAGGGTGACGAAGAAGAAGGAGGAGGAGAACATATCTACCGCCAAGATCGGAACGCATCGTTGAAGAAGGAGCGGTCTCTGCGCCACCTCTGTCATCTCCACCGATCCTCCGTCTTCTCTCTCGCTCACAATCTCAACACGTTGAATACCTACCAGCTGATCGGGTTCTTCTTCTTCTTCTTCTTCTTCTTCCTCGTTCTTTTCCACGCCACCCCGCGCGCGCTGTCTGTCTCCTCTGCGTTTTTTGTTCTCTCCGCCGTCGCCGCACCGACGTGTGTGTGGGTCTCTCGAACCGTCTGCGTCTCGTCATTCGGAGTGATCTCTCTCTCTCTCTCAATACCTGCCACCCGTCTCGTCGGTACAACTGATGCAGCAGCAGCATCAGCCAGCCGCCAGCGAGAAAAGAGAGAGAGAGAGAAAAGAGAACGCCTGGTGGTCTCTCTCTCTCCCTCTCTCTCAATCTCTTTTTCTCTCTCCTCGCAACGAACACGCGTGCGCGCGCGCGCGGCCGTTCGTGGCCGGCCACCCGGCTACCTCCTCCTCCTCCTCGCCTCCTCCTCCTCGCCGTCGTCGTCGTCGTCTTTTTTGTGTCCGTTCACCCCCAGGCCACCGCCCGTCCATCACCCTCACTCCCCCCCCTCCCCTCCTCCTCTTCCTTTTCTCTGTCCGTTCGTGACCGGCCATCACCCCCAGTCCTCTTCTTCTTCTTCTGCCTCCCGACCCTCACCGCACCGCCCGGAGAAGGAACGCGTTCCCCCATCTACACGTCTTCTTCTTTTTACGTCTTCTTCATTTTTCCGCACCCCTCATATATATAGGCTCCTCCCACCACCTCCTATTTTTCATTTTCGTTCTCATCTCTCTCTCTTCCTTTCTCTCTCTCTCCAACTCATGAATTTTTCATCACCATTTTTAGACGAATGGGTCGGTCGGTCGGTCGGAGGGGAGAAAAATGTGAAGAATGGAACAATTTTTTTTTCAGTCTATTTGACCAATCCCGTTCACTTTTTTTTATGGCCTAGTAAACGGCGCTCTCCTCTCCTCCTTCTTCATCCACAAAAAAACGAACGACGCGGGGGGTATCATATATATATATTTCGGTCTCTCTCTCTCTCTCTCGGCTTCTTCTTCCTCTCCCCCAGGTCCTTCTCCTCCTCCTCTAACTCTTTTTGTGTGTGTGTGTGTGTGTTCTGCCCCTCCTCCCCTAGGTGTGTGTGTCTATGTTAACTGGCCGTTCCTTCCACCGTCTCTTTGCCCAGGCGGGCACCCCCCGGCGGCGAAAAAAGGCGAATCACCGTTCGCTTTTTTTCCCCAACCAGCAGCGATACTTTTTTTGGCGCGGCGCCTTTCCATTGCGAAGAAGAGCAGTTGCAAATTTTGGAGAGCCGAGTCGAAAACAAACACAAACATGCAATCATGTGGATTATCAGCAGTAGTGGTAGTATCATGGGTGTGTGTGTGTTATCTGAAAGAGTCTCTACTCTTGCCACGTCATGCCCGATTCCCTTTTTGAGGAGCGCCGTCGTCCTTCTTCTTCTTCTTCTTTTCCTTCTTCTCTCTGTATTATCTCGACCGTCCCGCCGCCGCCGACGCCGTCACCGCCACACGTCGCCGTCGTCGTCGATCGTCGGCCATTCGATGTCTCCTTTTCTGCCGCCCCGTGGGTCTTCTTCTTCTTCTTCTCCTTCTTTTGTAGAAGAAGAAGAAGAAGAAGAAGAAGAAGAAGAGAGACAGTCTCTCTCTGGCCTCTCCCCGGTTCCCACGATCATTTTCCAGTTGGAAGAGAGAGAGAAAGAGATGGCCCGGGTCCCCCCATTCGCGACAAAAGGCAGCGTGTGTGTGTGTGATTGAAGAAAGAAAGATGGAGAAAAAGAGGGATAGAAAGGGAGAGATGAGGCTGATCATCAGATCTTACATTTTGGAGCGAGAACCCATCAGTTGCAATGCCAATCTCTCTCTCTCTCTCTTTTCCAATCACCTCCTCTTTTCCTTTTCGCTTGGAGAGGTAGGAAGCTCACCAGAAGGGGGTACGGTAGCTCCGTTGGTTCTGCTCAAAGTGCACTTTCTTCCTCCCCCCTCCTTGCGATTTTCTCATTTCCTTCTTCTCTCGTCCCTTTCCATCATCATCAGCATCATCATCATCATCATTGTTTGGTATAGAAGAATGAAGAAGAATTGAAAGAATTCTCTCGCTTTGCTCTTTTGCCTTCTCCCCCCCCCCCCCCCCCCCCCCCCCCCTCTCTCCCTTTCTATCTTCATCATCAATTCGTTTCCATCTTGCTCCTCTCTCCTTGTTTCTCGCTCTCTCTCTCTCTCTCTTCCTCTTCACACTGACTCATCATGACTCTCCAGAAGTCGTTCCAACACAACTGTGTCTTCTTCCACACCTTCTCCTTCCTCCTTCTTCTTCTCGCTGCAACGTGGCTGAAGGAAGGATGAACGACTCGCTCGACTCGCTAGTCGACGACGACTTTTCGCCGGAGCCACGTGGTCGATGTTACACTTGGCCGACGAACCGGGACTACGAGTTTCAACATCACCAACTACCGCCCTACCACAACTACCACATCACACACCATCATCCCTATCATCTGATGCAGTCGCAACAGCAGCAACAGCAGCAGCAGCAACAGCTCCCGCAGCATCTCAACCTCAGCATGACGGCCGCGTTGACGTCTTCCGGCAGCTCGGTCGCCAGCTCCATTGGGGGCGGGGCCGGCTCGCCGAGCAATGTGCCCCCGCCTTCATCGCAGGGGCAGCAGCAGCCGCCGCAACAGCAGCAGCAGCAGTCGCAGAGCCAACCCCCTCAGAGCTGCTCCGCTCCGTCCTCGTCGGTTCCCGCTTCGCAGCAAACTGTCGGCCAAATGCTGGCGGCCACCGTCCAACAACCGTCGTGCTCGTCCACAATGACGCTCGGCATGTCGCTGAATCTCTCACACGGCGGCGGACCGATGCCGGCCAAGAAGAAGCGGTGTCGGAAGAAGCCGACGGATCAGCTGGCGCAAAAGAAGCCGAATCCGTGGGGCGAGGAGTCCTACTCGGACATCATCGCCAAGGCGCTCGAGTCGGCGCCCGACGGACGGCTCAAACTCAACGAGATCTACCAGTGGTTCTCCGACAATATTCCCTACTTTCGAGAACGATCGAGTCAAGAGGAAGCGGCCGGATGGAAGGTGAGTGAAATCGAATGGAAGACGTCGTCCGGCAAGGCGTGCGAAGAAGACGAAGAAGACGTTGGTGGCCTTGACACAGAGGATATCGTCCCTCTCTCTCTCTCTCTCTCTTTTTCCCTCTCTGCCGCCATATCGTACTACTAACGAAGGCGATGCGGGAAAACGGGACGGATGGATATCCGCCGGCGGGGGGACCCAAAACGGATCTTGTGTTTGGGTTTTGAGTAGCGGCTCGGAACCTTTCTCTTCTCCTTTTCATTCTTCATCTCCTTCGCCTTCTTCTTCGGGTACGCTCGCAAGCAAGAGAAGGATCCAATGAATGACTAATGAAGTCTCTCCTGAGCAGGGGCAGCCGCCTAATTCCATGCCAATTTCGCGCATTTCCTTCGCCGGCGCTCGGTGGGTGATGGTGAAAGAGAGGGGGAGAGAGGATCGCCCCCCTCTTCTCATAATGACGAGTGCCGTCCCATCCGGGGGCCTCTGGCAGCCGAGCAGCATCCATCGTCGGGGAGGAGGAGGGCTCTCTTTTCGCGAATGAGCAAAAGAGAGCACATGCTCGGGAGAAGGAAGAGAGGACGGCGGCGGGTCCTTCGTCTTCTTCTTCTTCTTCCTTCTCTTCGACTGCTGCCCCCGGAGCGGACCCTCCTCCTCCTTCTCCTCCTGCTTCGTCCCGCGATGTGGGGTGGCTGGCACGAAAGAGACACATGCCCGCGGCGAGCCGAGAGAGAGAGAGAAAGAGAGAGAGATGGAGAAAGACCCTTCTCCGCAACCCTATTAGCTGTTTCCTTCGGTCATCTGCGTGTCTTTCTGTGTCCCACTCCCTCTCTCTCTCCCCGTCCCGAGTCGCCCTTTTCTTCCCATGGAAAAGTGTCTCTATGTTGCTCCATCTCGCTTTTCCTCCCCGCCGAGCAGCGGCACGCCCGGGTCCGGAGGAGCCGGAGCACTTCGGGAGCTCCGCGAGAGCACAAGAACCTCGGGGAGTTGGAGAAGAAATGGGAAAGATGATCAGTTCCAGCAGAATTCAATCCAGAACGAGAAACTCGACACAATTTCAGATCCATGCCAACTGTCCCTGTTTTCAGAACTCGATTCGTCACAATCTATCGCTGCACTCGCGATTCATGCGAATCCAGAATGAGGGCGCCGGCAAGAGTTCGTGGTGGGTCATCAATCCGGAGGCGAAGCCGGGCAGGAATCCGCGTCGGACTCGCGAACGCTCGAACACCATCGAGAGCACCGCGAAAGCGCACCTCGAGAAGGCACGCCGTGGCGCCAAGAAGAGGCCGAAGGATCGCGCCGGTGTGGCGGCCGGACTGATGGGATCGGTGAGCGGACTGAACGGCTCGTCGACGGCCGGCTCGCTGCAATCGATGCACAACGATCTGTACGACGACGACGCGATGCCCGGCTCGTTCGAGAGCATCTCGTTCCGACCGCGCACCCAGTCGAACCTTTCGGTGCCCGACAGCTCGACGCGCGTCTCCCCGGGTCTCGGCGACATCTTCAACGAGCGCGACTTTCCGCAGTGGGGCGAGCAGACCGTCGCCATTCCCAGCGACATTGTCGACCGAACCGATCAGGTGCGTTCGCCGCTTGGCCTAGACATCCGACGGCCGTCCGTTTTGCAGATGCGAATAGACGCGACGACCCACCTGAACGGAACGCAGATCAAGCAGGAGCCGAAACCCATCAAGGTACTCCCCCAACTCGCTCTCCTCCTCTCAATTCCAGCCCCTCTTCCAGACGGAACCCATCGCGCCGCCGCCCTCCTACCACGAGCTGAACAGCGTGCGCGGACCGTGCCCCCAGAATCCGCTGTTCGACAATCCGATCGTCTCGTCGAACAACTTCAAACCGATGCCGCTGCCCGGCTCGTACAGCTCCTACCAGAACGGCGGCGGCTCGAACGGCGGCTGGCTCAGCAGCACCGCCTCGATGGGCCCGTCGCTGCCGCAAATCCAGTCGTGCGGCGCCGTCGCCGCCCAACAACAGCACGCGATCTCGTCGTCGTCGGCGCTGCCGATCGATCTCGAGAACGTGACGCTGCCCGACGAGCCGCTCATCAACATGGACGTCGAGGCGCTGATCAGGCACGAGTTGTCCCAGGCGGGACACCACCTCAATTTCGATCTGTGAGCGAGGAGGTGAGTCGTCACGTCTTCATATCTAACGCCTTCATCTCACTCCCGACCGATTCCAGAAGTCGTCGCTGCTTCACTCGGTCTCCATCCGGCTGACGTCTTCTACTTCTACTTCTCCTCCTTCTTCTTCTCTCTTGAAGCAAACCCCGTGACGTCGTGTAATAATAACTCTTGTTTCTTCCTTTTTCGTTCTCTTTGTTCTTCCACTCCGAATACCTCTCTCTCTCTCTCTCTCCGTCCACCTCTTTCCGAAACACAAAAAGAATATCACAAAACCGTTGAAATACCTCATTTTCCCCCTCCCTTTTGCTCCTTTTCTCTCTCTCTCTCTCGAATCCAGGTTCCGTTTTCCCCATTAAATCCTACCTCTCTCTCCGTTTTTTTTCGATTGTTTTCTCTTTTTCTCTTTTCCCCCCGCTTCTGAACTTTCTTCTTCTTCTTCTTCTTCGTTTGATTATTGATTTTTGCTGTGTAAATTTGCTCCAATTTTTGTAACAAATCACCAACACGAACACACACACACAAACACACTCCCAAAACATTCCCCCACACTGTCTTTTCTCTCCCTCTTTATCGATTTTTCCCACCCATTTTTCGTTGTTTCAGTAGTGAAAATGTCTAGCGATTCCCCCCATTTTTCCCGCCCCCCACGTCCCGCTGCTTGCGATTATTTTCTAAAGATTTTCAAATTTCCCCCGCCGATTCGAAATTTCGCCCTCTAAATATCTCTCCTCTCCTCTACCTTTCTACCTCGAAACTACTGAACGTAAGATGTGATTCTCTCCTTCCCCCCCCCCATCCGCCCCCCTTTTGAAAAGTGTCCGAGTCCTCCTCCTCCTTCCAGCCTATCCACTTTCTAAAAAATTTTCCCTGTTTGTGTATATTGCCACGTCATAACTTTTTTTTCTTTCTTTCTTTCTTTCCTTCTCTTTTCTCCACCACCCCTTTTTTATTATAATTATTATATATACAAGTCTCTCTCTTCAAAAAAAAAAAAAAAGAAAATACCAGTTTTTTTTCTCACTCTCTGTTTTTTTCTCTTTCCCAACCATCTCAGTTTTAGTAGGTGTGTGGCAATATAACGGTTGATTTGGAGTGACTCTACTCCGAAAATACACCCGAAAACAGTTGAAATTTTGCAATTTTTCGTTTGTGAGCAAGAGCGCAGCAGACTCCGCCCCTTTTTCGAAAACTCCCCGCCCCGCCCCCAAAAAAGTTCATATCAGGCTGTTTTTGCTAGAAAATAGTGATCGTTTTCACACTCTTCTGTTCTCCATTTCTCTCTCTCTCTCTCTGTTTCTCTACCTCTCTCCACTCGCTCCACACTATTTCGCTCCCGTCCCCACTGTCTCTGTTTTTTCTCTGTCTCTCGTGTTTTTCCATTCTCTCCTTTCTCTCCTTCCCGAATTTGAAAGAAAAAATGTCTGAAAATGCAGAAAAAATAATAAAAAAATTAAATAATTAATTGGTCCGTATGCACTGTAATTGACGACAAAATGCACACATTGACGCCACGCCGCCGCCGCTGCCTCCTCTTCTTCTCGAGACCTCGGGTTGTTTTTCACTTTCGCCCCCCGACTATACAGCTTTTTGGCGCGGTGCCAAGCTCCGCCCACTCGGCGAGCGTCCCAGACAAAAACAAGTTCCACTCCTCTTTCTCTGCGCCCTCCACTCCCCGCACACTCTCTCGCTCGTCCCGTCGCATTTCAGTCTTGTGACACGCGCGTTCCGTTTTCTCTGCGTATCTCGACGCCGCACACTGTCTCGTCGTCTCTCGACGGGCGGCTCACAGATCAAAAAAAGAGAAAGTGAGAGTGAGAGCGTTTTTTTCAGGGTTACG
This sequence comes from Caenorhabditis afra, assembly GCA_963570955.1. Taxonomy (NCBI): domain Eukaryota; kingdom Metazoa; phylum Nematoda; class Chromadorea; order Rhabditida; family Rhabditidae; genus Caenorhabditis; species Caenorhabditis afra. The sequence goes on from OY751532.1 coordinate 7,923,504, forward strand.
ACTGAAAAACTTGAAAAACGTTTTTTTCGGGGATCAGGGAAGGCAACGGGGAACAGGACGTTTTCAGACTTTCAGATAATGAACTGGCTTGTCATGAATAAAAGTCGGGAACTGTACAAAAAAAAACTCTGAAATTTTGGCCGGGATTTTCGACGAAATTTGTTTTGACCGTAAAGTTGCGTCGTTGTGTTTGCGGACTTTGGCGCCAAGCCAATAAAATTCCAATTCCCCCCCCAAATTTCTCGCCATTTTTGACACGATTTCACCCGGTTTCCCGCCAGTTTTCAGACAATGCCGCCAAAAAAAGCGAAAACTGAAACTCGAACGGCCGGCCTTCTTCAGTTTTTCGCAAAACAGCAGGAGAAACGAGAAGCTGTGCAAAAGAGCGTCGCAAACGGCGGTGCCGATGACTCGTGTCAAATCTTGTTCGAAAAGCAGCCGGCTCCATCGGTTTCAACTCAAAAAACGCCCGAAACTGTGAGAAACGCGACGAAATGGAACGAAACTCTGCAAAAAACGGGCGGCGAGTCGGCGGGACGAGACTGGCTGAACCCACACCCGATAAACGTCGGAAGCGCGAAAAAAGCGAACACAACGTTTGTCGGGACGATCAGAAACTGGCGGAAATCGGGAAAAATTGCAGAAAAAGCGATTTGCTGGCGAACGGATTCGACGAAATCCACGGAAACGCGGTTTTCTATCCGATCGACGAGCCGATTCGAGCGTTCGAGGTGAAAGAGAAATTGGGGGAAAAAGAGGCTGGAAAGTGAAATTTCCAGTTGAATCTGGTGAAATGCGCGGCCACTTCTAACTGCTGCATCGCTCTTCCGGCCTCCGCTCCGTCCTCCTCGGCCACCATTTGCGCCGTCACCGCGTTCAATTTCCTCAAGTCTGTCTGGATCGACTTGTCGTTCATTCCACGTGGATGCTCGTTTCAGATGGTTTCCACGGAGCCGACTCCTGCTCGTCAGCTCCTCCGACGCGTGGCTCCACGCGCTCCACCAACTCGGTCTCGCCTCCCAAACCACGAAACTGACGACGCTGACGCAGTTCAAGAATCAGAAGAAGACGTCGTCGTCGCGAATTCTGTTGTGCACGTCGCCACAGTGTGCCTTGAAAGTCGTCGAGTCCGTCGAAGCGCGCGAGTTTCTCGACGAGATCCGTCTCGTTCTTCTGGAATTGAAGCCCAACGAGTGTTGCACCAAGTTCAAACCGATTCTGAACGCGCTCACTGTCCGCGATGTAACCGGGAGAGAGACCGCTGGAATCTCGCAGAGACAGTCTGAAACCTGTTTCAGACGTTCTTCCGATGCGTCGTCGTGACGACTGCCACGTCGAACGCCTCCAGAAGGACGGCGTCGATCACGAAACGACAACTCATGATCACAAATCTGCAATTGTCCGACTGGATCGAACAGTCCGAAACCGACTTTGCTTTTCGGTGAAAATCCGGAAATTCGACGGAAAATAACTGGAATCTGTTTCCAGAACCTCCAACATTCCGTCTGGAATTGAAGTTAAAACGTGGAAATCTGAAAATAGGTCGCCGAAATTTACTGAAATTCGCGAGAAATTCCAGCGATTTCTCGACCCATTAATCGACGAATTGGCGCGAGATTTCGAGTGGATTCCGTCGAAAAGCGCCCAAAAATCGATGTGGACCGACTGGAAATCGCTGAAATTGGCGATCGGAAAGCCCCCGGAACAGCTGGAAATCGCCGAATTTCTCCTGAATTCGTTCAAATATTTCCTCATCGACGGTCCCAACGCGGCGAGATCTTTCGTGAAAAAACACACGGAAGTGCCGATTCTCGGCGAAAAAGCAAAGAAAATTCTGGAAATTCTCGGCGGATTTTCAGAATTTCCAGCTAAATTTCAACTTTTAGCCGATGCAATTTATAAGTTTCTGAAAATGGGTCGGTTTTTGCACCGCTGAAACTTGCCGAAATAGAGTTTTTCAGACAATCACACGCGCGGCGCTGTTTTGTGTCGAGATTCGGAGCAGGCCGCCGAAATTCAGAATTTTCTCGAGTTACAGACGAACGGCGTGCATTTCGTGCGAATTGTCGAGGAAGGAACGCCTTCTGCACGGAATTTGTGGCAAATTTCGCGAATTTCGACAGTTTTCCACGATGTTTGAATCTAATTTACGTTTCCGGAAATACTGCGAGTTTGTAGCGAAAAACGCCGAAAATCGTGATAATTCCGGTGAAAATGCGCGATTTCATCGGTTTCGCGGATCAATTTCCGGTTGCGGAGCTCACTTTCGTCGCCTCGATTTCGCGCGAATCGCTTTTCAATTTCCTACGGTTCGGTGGAGCGCACTTGCTGATTGTGGAGGAGAGAATGGAGAAGTTGCGTCCGGAAGACGGGCGGCTCATTGTGGACGACGGGAAAGAGGCGACGAAGAGTCAGAAGATGGGGGCCGTCGAGCGGTACGACTTCAAGTTCGAACCGTCGAGACTTCGCATCGATGGGGCACGTATTCCGATCCGCTTCTTCTTTCCGACGACGATGACTACATCGACGTCTTCTGATGTCTCTCGTATCTTGGACGTCGACGAGACCGCTGGAGTGAGCCGTTTGGGCAAGTGAGTGCGCTCCGTATCACCGCTACGCTGCCAATTCGCCATCGCGCAGAACGCACATTGAAATGTCGTCGAAAGAGCACGCCGAGCTGTTCCGACGTCTTCACAACACGGATTTCTCGCGATTCCAACGGAGAAAACGGCCGTTTTGGGTGCTTGTGAGTCGCTGTTTTCGTCGTCACTTCTCCATGGATCTTCTCGTCTTCTTCCAGCAAGATGCTCTCGATCCGACCGGAAAAGGACGTCTGGAAGTGGCCGAGATGGACGAAAGTCAAATCGGCTGGAACGAACACGTCCAGTATCTCGGCGATGTACGCGTGAGACGGGTGGAGGGGGGGGGGGACTAACTTTTCGCTCTTCCAGATAAAGTCGAGCCGGCTGTCGGAGCAACTGGCGCGATATCTGCGAAACGGAACGATCGAGTGGACGGCGATGGCCGAGAAACGTCGGTTTCAGTACGAGAACGAGATGTGAGTGGTAGTCGATCACTCGAGGGAGCATTTTCCGCCTCAAAGTGCAAATCGGAGCACGCGAGCAGAAAGAGGTTGCTTATTAGAGCCGCATTGGAGTATGAGCCCCCCTTCTTCCAACATCACCGAGCAGAAGTAGTAGTACACGAGAGAGAGAGAACTGCTCAAAAATTCCGTTTTCTTTTTTCTGCAGCACGAATGGAAAACGGCTCAGCCACCTGGATCGACTCATCCGAAGCGTCGAGGCGAATTTCGATTTCGCGCGGATTTAAGGAAAGAAGAAGAAGAAGCCCCGCGACGACGACGTCGGAAGAAAGCCTCTTATGTGTGTGTGTGATATAAATACGGACCGCTATTCGTCGAACATTATTATTATTATTATTATTTTGAAAAGAGCAAAATAGGGTGGCGAGAGGGGAGACGCAGAGAAGGAGCGGGGCGGGGATGATCCCCCGGCCCTCCCCTTCTCTCACGCCATCTCCTGCTTCTCTGGGACTCTTCTTTCTCTCAACACCACCGCCGTCGCATCTGTCGGCATCGTCCTCTTTTTGGAGAGCCCCCCGAATCTTCCCCCTTCTTGTTCCGTCATCCACACGACACCGTCATTACCCCCCGGACAGAAGCAGCAGGCCACGCCCCCTTTCGTTCCTCAGTTCCTTCTCCCCCTGGAGATTGCAACCCCCCGCTAATTGTGCGCCCAAATGTGTTATTTTCGGACTCACTGGCGCGTTATTTTGTGTGTGTGCTCATTTCGTCATTACTTCTTGTTCCCCCGATAAGCCACGCCCCCTCCCCCTTCAGGCTTCGTTGTGCATTTTGGCCGGAGATGTAACTTATTGTCTGGATTCAGAAATAATGGCCGACGATCAGTCAGTGATGGCGTTTCTCATCGAGAACCCCGAATTTCTCGACGACTACATCGTCTCGGACGCGATTTCGACGGAGACGTTCGAACGGTGGACAGAGTTGCGCAATCGACAAGTGGCGACGCAACAGCAGCTGCAGAAGACGTCGCCGTCGACGATGGCGGCGGCGATGAAGAGGCGGAGCTCACTGACGAGGGGCGGAGCTTGGACGGTATTTGTTGTCGCGTGAAGACGTGCAGTGAAGACGTTGATCGATGATTGCAGGATTTGGACCACGCGATGAAACGTCGTGTCATAATCGAGACTTCAGACAATCGAGTCAGTTGGAAATTGAAATTGCAATAGGAAATCGATTGAAATCGCGGTATTTCAGCTACGAATTCTGTACGAGTTGACGCAGTGTTGCGGACAAATCGTCGGAACGACGAAACTCGAACTGGTGCTGCACAACGACGACGGCGCGTTCTCGTGCCGCAAAAACGAGGAGGGCGAGCTGAAAATGCGCAAGTTCACGAATAAGAAGGAGGCGAACTTTGTGCAAAGGATCATCAATGCCGGCGATCAAACGATCGGTAGGGAGTAGTCGAGAAATCAGGAAATTCCCCCGAAAAAATCGAAGAATTACGCGAAATTCAAAAGTTTGCCGGTTACTGTACCTCTTTAAAGGCGCACGACAAACTTCATTCAAAGGTTTCGCAACGAAAGTTTTTTATGCTTTTTTGAACGGTTTTCCCATTCAATTTACATTTTTCAACGATTTTTTCTTTTAAAAATAGTGAAAATACGATTAGTCCTTCAGTTTGTACAAAAACAATTGCAAATATTAACAAAAGCAGAAGAAAATTCCAGGCGAGATCCATTTCTACACGGTGCTCGAGGAGTCGGAGAAGGCGATTCTGAATGTGATCTGCACTTGGGCGGCCGCCACAAACTACTTTGCAGAGGTATTTTCGTTCTCCTTGGCTACAGTAATCCTATCCCCCCCCCCCTTTGCATTCCTTATCTCACGGGCTCATCCGTGTCTTAAAAGAGCCGATAAGCCACTTTTCGTGTCTTCTACGTCATCACTGAATATTATTATTATTATTATGATTTCCTAGCTGTACACGCACAAAAACGAGGGATCGAATGCGGAGGTGCACGAGAATGTGGCGAGGCAACGGAAGCTGTCCAACTTTTTGCTCGACGTCGCCAGATCCATCTTCCACGACATCGTCTCGATGGACGCGATCATCATCAAGATAATGGTACCGTGCTGTTACTGTAGCTGCCGATATCTCGAAAACTGGAAGAGATACAGCTGACAGTGATTCTAGCTCTTCTAGTTTTCAAGATATGGGTGCTGAAACTCGAGCCACCTGCGAATGCGTTTATTTCAGAATTTCGCCCAGAAACTGGTCGACGCGGATCGCGCCTCACTGTTTCTGGTGGACGCGAAGAATCATCAGATCTACGCGCGCATCTTCGACGTCGGACAGGGCAGCGAGGAGCACGAACGGGTGAACAGCGAGGGACAGAAGGAGATCCGGTAAGGGGGGGACCCGCTCGGGAAAACCCGTTCACGTCTTCTTCTTGTTCTTCTTTCAGATTCGACATGTCGAAGGGCATCGCTGGCCACGTGGCGTCCACTGGCGAGGGTCTGAACATCGAGGACGCCTACATCGACGAGCGATTCAACGCCGACGTCGACTCGAAGACGGGCTACACGACGAAGACGATTCTCTGCATGCCGATCATGATTCGCAATGTGTACGTCTTCTGCTTCTTCTGCTTCTTCTGCTTCTGCTTCCAACCTCGACCGTTTCAGTGTGATCGGCGTGGTTCAGATGGTGAACAAGCATCACGGCGTGTTCACTCGCCAAGACGAGGACGCCTTCGAAATCTTCTCCGTCTACTGTGGGCTCGCGTTGCATCACGCCAAACTCTACGACAAAATTCGACGATCCGAGCAGAAGTATCGGGTGGCGTTGGAGGTGCTTGCCTATCACAGTGTGTGCAATGCGGACGAGGTGAACAAGTTGAAGAAGATCGAGCTGAACAATCGGATCGTCGAGCTGGAGACGTGCGTTTCCGGCGTCCCAACGTCTTCTTGATTGACACTGCTCGTTTCAGCGTCGACTTCAACGGAATGCGACTCTCGGAGCTCGAGAAGCCTCTCTACGCCGTCTACATGTTCAAAAACCTCTTCCAGGACTCGCTGTAATCGCCCTTTTTCAGTTTGCCTTTTTGTGACTTTTAAACCTTTTGAATCGTGACGAGACCTGCGCAACACAAAAGGCTATGCGCCTTTAAACTTATTGGGTTACTGTCGCGGTGATATTTTTCTCGACGTTTTTCGACAGAATTAATAGGTTTAAAGGACTAAAAAGCGCACAAATTAGGCTGATCAGAACACGCTGTCATACAATTTCAGACAATTCGACACCGACGATCTGATCCGATTCGTGTTGACGGTGCGCAAGAACTATCGACGCGTCGCCTATCACAACTGGGCGCACGGCTGGTCGGTGGCGCACGCGATGTTCGCCACACTGACGTCTCTGCCGGACGCGTTCACCAAACTGGAGGCGTTGGCGTTGTACGTCTCGTGCCTCTGCCACGATCTCGACCATCGCGGCAAGAACAACGCGTACATGAAGTCGATGGAGACGCCGTTGGCGGCCATCTACAGCACGTCGGTGATGGAACGTCATCACTTCAATCAGACGATCACCATCCTGCAACAGGACGGGCACAACATTCTGAAGGAGCTCAACAAGGACGACTACAAGCAGACGCTGTCGCTCATCAAACACTGCATTCTCGCCACCGATCTCGCGTTGTTCTTTGCGAATAAGGGAAAACTGAACGCGATCTTGGATCAGGAAGAGTTCGACATTCACAACACGGAGCACAGGTTCGGGGAGGAGCTCCTGCTCACCCAAATGTGCTCTTCGTTGCAGACTGCTCACCCAGGCGGTTATGATGACCGGCTGCGATCTGGTGGCGTCGGCGAAGCCGTGGAACATTCAAGTGGAGACGGTGAAGGTGATCTTCCAGGAGTTCTACGATCAGGGCGACGCCGAGCGATCGAAGGGAAAAACGCCGATTCCGATGATGGACAGGCACGAGGCGCATCAGCTTCCACAGATGCAGGTAATCACCGCCTTCCGGGCGCTGCTTCGAGTTCGCCTCCGTGGCCTAGTGGGTTGCACGTTTGCGCGCCAACCGAGCGTCCCGGATTCAATTCCCCGCGTCGACCAAATCCGTTTCCAGGTCGGTTTCATGCGCGGAATCTGCATGCCGTGCTACGAACTCATCTCCCGCATCTTCCCGAACGCCAGCAAAATGAAAGAGCGTTGCGAGTAAGATCCACGTCTTCCGAATCCCGTTTTCAGCTCCATCCTTTCAGATACAACGCGAAAAAGTGGGAGGAGCTTGCCGAAGAGCAGAAGAATAAGAAAAACGGAGTCGGAGACGAGGAATAAGGCACGAGGAAGGCAATTATTATAGTCGTTTATTATTTGGCTCAAATGCACATTGCTCATTATTAATTATTAACATAATCATTACTAAAAGTTATTACAACACATGTCGATTACAAGAAGAAAATAGTTTCAACGATGCTCCGTTCGTACGCTCAGCGCGCCCTGTTTAGCCCCGCGTAAATCAAAATCCAGCTTGTTTCCAACGAGAAAAACGAAACAATCGCTGCGAGACCCGTGTACGGTGCCAGTCGTTTCAACCGTACAGGTGTGAGATGGAGCGTATTTACTGATGTACCCGTCTTGCGGCTTTCAAACAGTCGCAGATGACTAAAACAACAACATTTTTATAAAAACAGAAATGGCAGAAAGTTTCAGCGACGCTGGCCATTTTTGGCCTTGTGTTTGAGTTTCCGATGCTGCGTTAACGCATCATTGACTTCATCGCACTTCCTGATTGTCGTGTCTGCGTTTTGAACACGGTAAAATTGGACGACGTTATCGAAGCATTTGAAAAAGGAGCCATTGTTCTGAATGCCAATTTTAGTCAGTTATCATTAATTTTATCTGTTTGACTTACATTCGATTTAGCTCCAGGGTCTCTCGAGTTTGATACTCCGAAAACGGTTATGTGTCTCCTCAACTTCCTAAATCCTTTGCCAAACACCTGAACGCACCACTTTGTGACACTACCCGAAGCTAGAGCTTTACCTGATGTCCGCGAATGAGGTATTCAATTCCAATCGCGTCCATTACCTGCTTGAAAGCGGTGTAGTTGTACTGGCGCGCATCTGGATTGCGTTCCGAGGGCTCGACCGTCAGTTCCCTGCAAAAAAGCAGAAGTTAGTTTACAGCTTTTCCCACATCATTAGTACTTTGGATCTTTTTCGTCTAGTTTGAGATCCGCCCAAAGAACGTCCTCGAAGACCTGCGCTTTCTTGGGATCATTCTCACCACACTCGTCATACTTTCCATCCTAAAAGAGATTTTAGTGAGGGAAACGCACGTAAACGCTTCTCATCACTCACCGTTTCATCGAAATCTTTTCTTGACTTCCATTCCATGCTGACTCCACCATGAACAATGAGCATCTTGCCCTCGTTTGCAAGCGCTCGTATCGGCAGCTCGTCGAACATCGCGTTGATCTCTTTCCAGAGGAGGACCCCATCCTCCTCGCCAAAGAGTCTTATTAACTCTGCCTGCATTCGCGATTAAAGATGAGCAGAAGAATATGGTGAGGCCTTAAAATACCTTGAATCCGTAACGCTCGTTGACGGCTCTTGTCTCGTGGTTTCCTCGGAGCAAGTGTACTCGTGGCGGAAACGCTATTTTCATAAGGACGAGTAGAAGGACGAGGCAAAGAGACCGCCTATCACGGTCCACATAGTCACCGGTGAGCACACTGAAAATCGGGATTCCGATAGAAGTCTCCGGTTCCACTTACAATTGCTTGTTCAGCCAAGGCTCTTCGCCTCCGAAGGACGTGAGAACAAAGTCGGAAAACTTTGCGTGAAGGTCACCGGTTCCGTAGAAAAAGCCTTTGATTTTTATCGTGCCCGGTTCTTTTTGGAAAATAAGGCGACCCGCGGCGATCATTTTGCGGATTTTATCAACTGCGATTGGATACCGGGGCGCACCCTTTCCGCCGAACTGCTTAATCTTGAGAAAATCCGGTTGTGTGAAGGCACGGATTCCAGCGATCGCGTCAATCTGAAATCAGCGCAGTGGAAAACACGAGCGCAGTTCGAACTCGCCCCCCCCCCCCCCACAGCATTCCATACTTCTACCCAGTCCGATTACTTACTGTTCCATCCGCTCTGATAAAGTCGAAATTGACATCCGTAGACTCGGTATTCTCGTTGCGCCCGGCCGAAACACGTTGACGGCGAGTTCTCTTCTTCTTCTTCTTCTTCTCCTCCTTCTCCTTCTTCTTCTTCTTCTCCTCCTTCTTCTTCTTCTTCTTCTCCTTCTCCTTCTTCTTCTTCTCCTTCTTCTTCTTCTTCTTCTCCTTCTTCTTCTTCTTCTTCTTCTCCTCCTCACTTGTTCTCGCATCATTTTCATCCTCACTGTAGTAACTTTCTAAGTCACTCACAGAAGAAAGCAGAGGAATATTTTCGGCTGTCCTCCGCTCATTCTCAGCCTTTAGCGCCTCAAGTTTCTTCGCCGCAAGCCACTCATCGACTCTCTTAACTTTCTCGTCCATTTCCTTCTTCCCAGGCCAGTCGATCTCGGTATGCGGTTCAGCGGGCGTCTTCTCCACTTCAACGTTGACCTCGGTAAGCGGTTCAGCGGGCGTCTTCTCTACTTCAACGTTGACCTCGGTATGCGGTTCAGCGGGCGTCTTCTCTACTTCAACGTTGACGTCGGCAAGCGGTTCAGCGGGCGTCTTCTCTACTTCAACGTTGACCTCGGTATGAGATTCAGCGGGCGTCTCCTCCACTTCAACGTTGACGTCGGCAAGCGGTTCAGCGGGCGTCTTCTCTACTTCAACGTTGACCTCGGTATGAGATTCAGCGGGCGTCTCCTCCACTTCAACGTTGACGTCGGCAAGCGGTTCAGCGGGCGTCTTCTCTACTTCAACGTTGACCTCGGTATGAGATTCAGCGGGCGTCTCCTCCACTTCAACGTTGACGTCGGCAAGCGGTTCAGCGGGCGTCTTCTCTACTTCAACGTTGACCTCGGTATGAGATTCAGCGGGCGTCTCCTCCACTTCAACGTTGACGTCGGCAAGCGGTTCAGCGGGCGTCTTCTCTACTTCAACGTTGACGTCGGCAAGCGGTTCAGCGGGCGTCTTCTCCACTTCAACGTTGACCTCGGTATGAGGTTCAGCGGGCGTCCCCTCCACTTCAACGTTGACCTCGGTATGCGGTTCAGCGGGCGGCTCCTCCATTTGAACATAGTCGATCTCGATATGCATTCCAAAAAGCTCGCGGAAATAGTTGACAACCCGTCGCACGACTGATTGGGACGGCTGCTGCTGAAGCTGTTCCTCGGAACCGCCAATAGTTCGTTCAGACACAGCTGGTCCCTGCAGTAAAATGAGTTAGGGGCGCGAGATGAGCGGAAGAGACCGAACCTCTGCGGTAATGGTGATGGCCGTGGATTGGGTTCTGTCTTCTTCGTGTTGTTCCACCACTTCCACCACTTCCACTCCGCGATCTCCTTTCAACACGAGCGTTTTGTCCTAAAACTTGGCACCTTTTAGAATAGACACTGCGGTGTTCGAACGATACCGAAAACTCATTGTAATCTTCGCCGATACAAAACATTGTCTCAGCCTTTTCGAACTTCACTTCGCTTGTGCACACCTCCTGTTCGTATTCTTGCGGTAGATTTGAGAACTGAAAAGAGTACACAGTTTACAATTTGTAAACAAAATGTGGAGCGAGTTGGCAAGAAGACTTACATCATAGTTTTTGAACATCGTGAGAATCTTGAACTTTGTGCATGGCGCTTCGAAACTTTTGACTTCCGCTTCAGTTTCCCTCAAGAAATCGGTATTATCGGTTCCCGTAGTGGCGGCGGTATTGGACACGGAATCGGCGGCTAGTTCTTGCCCTGAAATGTAGAACTCAATCCAACACGTCCTTAGAAGAACCGTTTCTTACATTTCTCCTTCTTGTCTTTAAACTCCTTTTTGAACGGCTTGTAGTTTTTTTCAACCGGAGGTTTCTGAACCTTCACTTTTGGAGATGGAGGTGGAGGTGAGCGGCGAGGTAGGAGTTTTTTTCTTTCTTCTTTGCCATTTTTCTTTTCTTTCCCTTTGGAAGGTTTCCTGTTTTTGAAACGTTTCCAACCAAAAAAGGCTGCTACAATTGCTACAATTGAAATCACTGCACAAACAACGACGATAATAATTATCAAGGTCCTGCAAAGAGTCAAATGTTTTTTTTCCCAGGATACAGTCTACACCAACTCACAGTGACATTCCCGAATCGTCAGCTTTCTGAAATTGGATGACGTTATTTTGGATACCACAATTAGTCTCACCGCTTCTTCCGAATCCGTCGTCCCTTCGGCGAGTTTCTTCGATTGCGCGTCGGCGAACATCAAAAAATACTCGTCGAGATATGGGAATTTGTTGACTGCATCCGAGAGACTCTTTTGCAGAGCGACAAAGTTCAGATTGAGGTTCCCGATTGTTTTCAGATAATTTCGAACGTTGGAATCCCGGACGGCACGGACGAGTTGTCGTGTGACATTGTTCAAGTCGAAGTTGATCGATTTGAATTTCTTCATCTTCTTGAGGTACTTCTCGATGTCCCACAGCGAGCTCGGTCGTTTGTCCAGCAGTTTGTAGACTTTCTCCAAACTCACTGGGAAATTCCTCGTCGTCTTCTTCACACTGCCATCCCATGCATTCAGCAGCTTGCGAATAGCGGGCTTGTCCTCCTGCAGCTCTTTCCTCACATCTTCCGAACTATCCGAAAGTGACTTGAAGTGACTTTTTTTAGCGTATGCCGCCGCCAAGTCCGTGATCATTCCGGAAAAAGTGACAAGATTCCTCGCCACTTCCATACCGTTCTCGAGCTTCACCTTCGCAGCTTTATCGCCGTTTCCCGAATTCGCCTTCACCGTTTTCACCTTCTCCCACTCGTCAACCACTTTTTTCAGTGCGCTCGCCGTCGAAATGGCCGCTTTGACGTCGGGATTTTTGGTTTTCAGACTGGAGAGAGGCTTCATCTGAATGGAATTCACCTGGAATCCGAACAGCTTGTCCTTTTCCAAACAATCGATTGCTTCGAGAACCGGTGCCATCTTCAGTTTTGAAACAGCCGTCTTCAACGTATCGTCCTTCATCCACTCCTCTAGTTTGCTGTTGAAAAGAGCAGAAAGTGATTTCTTGAAGGCTTCCAAATCGTTCGCGAACTGATCTTGCGGAGGGAGATTGGGAAGCAAAGGTCTGATTTCTTCGACGCTTTTGCCTTCCATTTCTTGGAACTTTTTGAGGTGCTCGACGACATTCGCATAAGAACTTTTGGTGGCATCAACGTCACTTTGTTGTATTGGGCTGACGGCGTTGAGCTTGTTCATAGTTGGAGTCAGAGTGCTGAAATCGAAAGAAGTCGCAATCGTGGCATCTTTGACACAGTTTCGGATGGCCGAAAAGGCAGAAAACTTGGCGATTTCAGAAGAGGCATCCTTCAAATTCTCTCTCAAGTTGTCCATCTTCTGTTCGATTCCGTCCACTTTCAACGAATTCCAGCTCGTCCGGAGAGGCTTTAGCTCATTGATCAGCTCTCTCATCGGATTCAGCAACGTCTTCAGCTGCACATCATTCTTCCCATCGGCGTTTGATCCATTGAGAAACGTTTTCTCAAAGTTCTTGATGTTCTCGTCGAGGCCAGAAGTGACGAAGAAGAGAGGATGCTGTGGGGATCGGATCGAGCTGGACAAGATCGGAGTGATCTGATCGATCGTCTCCTCAACCAAACTAACTTCCGAGAAGACAGATGAAAGCGCAGTCTCCAGGGCGATGACGTCATTCAAGTGCTCATTCAGCTGCCTGATCTTCCCGTCCTGATCCGATAGTTTGAGAGGTTCAAGCTCGAGTATCAATTTGATTTTCGCAATGAACTCTTGTCGTTTCGCCGTTTCCAGGACGTCTTGGTTCCATTTATCGATGGGCGCGGTCATTATTGATGCTATACCTGGTTTCGAAAACAGCAGAAATGCATGGAGTTTGGTTGCATCCGCCGAATAAATGTGTATCAGATTGTCTTGCAGTTGCTTCAAATTCGCGGTCAAAGAAGAGATGGAGTTGAACGCGTCTTGAAGCGTCGTCAGCTCTTTGAAGGCGTTCTCGTCTTTCAGAATCGCTCGTAATTCTGGTTTAATAGACGTATTCAGTTCTTCGAAAACACCGATTCCGGCCGATCTGATCTTCTCGTCGACACTGTCGCATCCGTCTCCACTTCCGCATTGTTTAGTGACAGCATTTCCGATCTTCTCGAGCTCCGTCGTCATTTTAGCAACGTCGAGGTCTTCGAGAGTGCTCATCTTCTGGTTGAAACCGAGGAACAGCTCTCCGACCATCTCATCCTTCTCTAATCCATTCTGGGTGTTCTAGAAAAACGGGAATTTGTTCATCTGATCGCTTCCCGATCATTGATCACGCACCGCTATTCCGGAAACGATTCCAGCCACTAGCGCAACGTCCTTCGCAAAGCCAGGAAGGCCGTAATCGTCCTTCCCCTTGGTCGTTTTGAGCTTCGCTGTATCGATTCCCACTTGAAGCAGAAGCAAGGATATCACAGTTGATATGCCTAAAAATCATGATGAAAAATATGAAACAGTTTGAAAAACTCACATTTTTCTCTGAATTTCATGCTGAATCGTAGAATTCAGAAGAAAACGGAAGGAGAAACTGAACTTTCTCGACGAATTCTAGAAACCGATTAGCACAATTATCCGGTTTGTTCTGTGACCTCTGACGTGGAAACACGTGGAATTGCATCATTGAGTGCCCGCCCATTTCTGCAAGGGCACGCTTCTGGCCACGCCCCTTTTTCCGCGCCGCGAACTCCATTTGCCTATTTTCTTGTTTCTTCAACTTTAAAAAAGTTTCGCCGGCTCAATTGTTTTGCCCCCCGAATTGTATCATCGTTTTTTTCAGGAAAAAAAGATTTTAGAGCTGAAAAGAGCCGAATGTTTCTATCGAAATGACGTCTTCTTCAGCTCATACTATCAATTTTTTGTTTGAATCGAATCCATTCCATTTTGAGCGAGATTCTTCGATTGCGCGTCGGTGAACGCCGCGAAAAAGTCGTCGTGAGATGTGAATTTGTAGACTGCATCTGACAGAATCTGAAGAAAATCAAATTTCAGATTGAGCTTCCCGATTGTTTTGAAACTCTGCATTTCCTTGGACTTGTGATAAGGTGATCATTTTTACACTTTGATCGAAGATAAAATAAGTTTTCGGGGAAAGAAGAGTACAATGAAGAAGGCGATTAAAGAAAGGTGAGCGAGATTGGAAGAACAAGAAAAACGGAGTCGGAGACGAGGAATAAGGCACGAGGAAGGCAATTATTATAGTCGTTTATTATCTGGCTCAAATGCACATTGCTCATTATTAATTATTAACATAATCATTATTAAAAGTTATTACTACAACCAGTCGATTACAATCCCAACGCGGGCATATCGAACGCGCCGTTGCCGCCGACGAACCGTTTCGTCTTCGAGTTCATCTTGAATCCGACCTCGTCGCCCGGATTCCAGTTGTTGGGAATCTTGAAGATGGTGTCCCACTCGTCACGCGCCCGTCCCTGCGTCGAGAATCCCGAGTTGAGGGCGGGCCGCGTCGGATCCAGCGACGGTAGAATGAACCGACTGCCGAGGCCCGGAATCTCCTTCTCGTTGGCGCCCGTCCATCGTAACCGTGTGTGTCGTCCCTTCGGCTGCCACACCAATGGGGGCACCGGACGCTCCTCGATGTCCTGCGTCACTTTCGCGTCGATGAGCTCCGCCTTGGCTGTCGGCGCGCCGAACAGACGCGGCAGCGCGCGGATCGTCTTGACACGCGTCCGACCCTTCTGCTCGTCGCTCAGAAGCTGTCGCCCTTTCAACGTCTTCTCGAGTTTGTCGTCCATGAAGAGAGCGGCGAGACTCGGATTGTTTTTGAGATTCGTGAGCACGCGCGACTCAGACGCCATCTTCCACTCGGCGCTCGGACGTCTTCTCACCTCCTCCTGCGTCTTCTCGTCGATTCCGATCAACAGCGGAAGCATTTTGCGCGGTCGCGTCGGAATCTTTCGCGGCGCAAAATAGCCGGGCTGCGGTTTCGGATTGAAGTCGATCTTCTTCGGCTCCAGATACTTTTCCACGTCGTCCACACGATACTTGATGCGGTCCAGCGCGTTCCGGAGCTCGTCGTTCGATCGCAACTTCTCGACGAATCCAGAAGACAGACGGAGAGGCGCCCGTCGGAACGAGTTGGCCGACGGATCGATGGAGTTCTCGTCGTCGTCGTCAGACGAATCGTCCGGCTCATTGAATCCGTGAAGACCGAGCACAATTTGGGACTTTTGGTCGAGCTTCGACTGCGCTTCCATCGCCTGGAACGTCGCCTCATCGTCGTCTGAAACGAAGGGAAATTAGGCCGCAAAAAATATATTTCTGAAATCTCGACGCTGCAATTTGTCGAAGCTGTGTTTGCAGAGTAGACACCACAAATGACGCGCAACATATTATTTTTTCTCAGTTTTTTAACCTACCGGTCATTGCGAGCGGTCTCCGTTTGCTCAACGGCGAATCGCGCATCCGACGGAACGACAGAAGCGACTGCACCTCGGCGTTCTCGAGCAGTCCCTTGAGGCGCGGACTGTTGCGGAGCCGTCTCGCGATGTCCCTTCTGTGATGCTCGGCCTCCGTCTGCGGCTCCTTCTCCTCGTGCCCCACGGGCTCCTCGTCTTGCTCCTGCTCGCGCTCCTGCATCCGCTCGTCGACGCGACTCCGCACCGCCTGCAGTTGCTCCTTCTGCGCCATCGCCATCTGAAGCACCGACGACGGCGCCGCCTGATTCTTGCGCATCTGTTGCGGCATCTTGAACGGATTGCGGCCCGCGATCATGTTGGCTACGAGGCCCGGCAGAATTTGCGTCTGAAACTTGTCGAGCACCGCCTTCGCGATCTGCTCCGACGGATCGGTGTTCTCCATGTCGCGCTGGGTGCGGATCGCGTCCTCGAGTCCCCGAATGCTGCTGCCGATCGGAATGCCGTTTCCGTTGAGCATGTCGATGAACGCGTTGCCCGTCTTCGGCTGCAGCTTCGCCATCTCCGCCTGCTGCATGACGGCGTCGGCGGCCAAATCGTCGACTTTCAACTTTTTGTACTTGTCGTACTGGTCGGGATGCACTTTTTCGAGCACCTCGAGTTGCGTCTTGAACGCGCCCTTCGCCATCTCCATCTGGCCCTTCTTGATGAGCGCGTCGACGAACTGCACGCCCATCAGCTCGAGCGCCTCCATCGACGGCGCCAACGGCAGCTTCGGCGCCTTCTCGCCGCCCTTCGCTGGGGAGAACACCGACAGAAGCGGTGACGGCTCCTGAGCCACAACTGAAAGAAGTGTGATAACACGTGCTGAACTCGAAAACAGTCGAGAACTCACCGAAATGCGAATCGAAAGCGACGACGGCGAATATCAATAGAAACAGCCACATCTTCTTCTTTTTCTTCTTCTGATGATGTTGCTTGTGAGAGGGAAGAAATAAGGAAGGATCTCTTCTATCTCGTGAAATCGAGACTAAACTGGATATTCGAGAAGAAGAAGCGGCTAATCGGGAGCGAGAAGAGGGGAGGGATCACCTTCTTATCACTCCACAAGCCACCGGGCGGGAACAGGTTTCCCGGACAGGAGACACCGTGTGTTGCATCAGGCACAGAGTGGACTACGAAACTTTTGACCTACCGTTTGATCTACTTACCTTCAACATGTGTGTTTGTGGGTTTTTGAACGCTGTAAATAAATAGTGCCTGACGAAAATTTCAAATATTTTCTACTACAACGCTCCGGAATGACGTGTTTATCGTAAATCTACACCATTTTTTTTTTCGAAATTTTCTTTCAAGAACCGTTTTACAGTCCTATTTCTTCCGACTTCCGACTTCCGCGCATCTCTGAACACGAATTTGGCACTATTTTTCATTGTTTTTGCATTTCTGACACCTTCGAATCGCATCATTTTGTGTACTATAGCCGTGATTCGTGTTTCAAACGCAAGCCAAATTTCCGGGTGGCGGCGGCGAAATTCTTTTCTGTTTTCGCCCGTTTTTCTCGACTTTCACCCGATTTCTTTCATTTTCTCGACAAAAAAGTTGAAAATATGGTTTTAGGGCAGCTTATCAACATTTTCATTTAGTTTTTCCCCAAAAAAGTGGAGGAAATTGGGCAAAAATTAGCGAAAAACGACAAAATCTCGAAAAGAATTTCGCCCGAGGCGAAGTACTGTCTCAGCGGGGCGCGTTTGAAACACGAATCACGGCTATAGTAACGTAGTGTTTTTTCGTTGTTCGAAAACTTTTCGTTTGTGTCACGCTCGAGCATACACAGTTGTGCTCGAAAAACTGAATCGAGGCGCACATCTTTATGGGCAGTACTGTACCCCATCGTCTATGGTAATGGTCGATTCATGACGTGGAACCACTATTTCATAGCGTACAGACAATTCAGCTCGTCGTAATTCGACACATAACTGAAAAATTTCATTTTATCTCGGGTAGTTGACAACTACAAAGTTTTAGAGCACAAAAAGAGCTAAAACTTTGCGGTTGGCAATTTTCGGCTAGCTCTCTCGGTTCTCGAGATAAAAGGAGAGAGGTCCATGACTCTCAAAACGCGCTCCATTGCACCCTTTTTCTCCGCGTCTCCTCATTTCCAGAGAGTTCGATAGAGCGCATTTGCAGTTGAGAAGGAGAACGTCCCCTCAGCCCGGTAGCAGTTCCGTCCAAATCGAAGCGATGATTTTCGAAAAAAAAGTGTGTATGGGGTGGGAGGGGGGCCATTAGGCGCGTTCCAGATGCAATCTCTCTGTCTTCTTCTTCTTCATTTTCCGTCGTTAACTTCGCCGGAGGTCTTTCTTTTTGGACACACAGAGAGAGAGAGACAAGAACTTTCGACGGGGGGCGCGCGCAAAAAAGAAGATTTCAAATTTAGATACGCGGGGGGCGCCGCCGCGCCAAACGAAGGGTACTTTGGAAATTTATGTGCAATATTTGGAACGGGAGATAACAAAACGGGCAACGAAAGAAGAAGAAGAAGAAACATGCCGACGACGGGAAATAACGAGAGAGAGAGAGAGAGAGAAACACTAGATGGTGAAGGTTGTTCCAGTGATGAGCGAGTGTTGATTCATTCAAAAAAACGCGGCGAAGTTGGTCGACCGGTTACCGTAACCCGTCGTCTAGGTGGTCTTGGCGTGTCTCGAATTGGAAAAGTTGTGTTGACAACCATGCGATCTGTTTGTTTTTGGATGAGTTACCGTACTGGCCATAGCAGTATGTCTCACCGCCATTTTCAGATATCATTTGTTCTCGAAAACTGAAAAAGCTATCAAAAAGTTGTCAACTGCAAAGTTGTAGCTCTCTTTGTGATCTACAACTTTGCAGTTGACCGCTTTTTGATTGCTCTTTCGGTTCTCGAGATACAATGTGATGAAAGGGCGTTCTTGAAGCTTGATGCTTGAAGAGCTCGGATCTGGGTGTAGCTCTTTCCAATCGATTTTCTGGCCAAGCAACGTCATCTAGGCGATGTAAGCGTTCGACTTCCGCCCGATTCTGATTCTGAAGATTGCAAATCTGGCTCCAAGAGCTGTGGTTATGCTTTCAGAGCTACAGTAACCCATCCTTCTGTGCCAGACCACCAGATCACTTCAATCCTCCAGATGACATTGACCTCCACCTTTTCGATTATTCCAGAACAATCCCCTATCAGACGGTGGCCTAGAAATCCAAGCGACTTTGTGTTTCCTAGGCCACTGAGTGGTCGCCTCGATTTTCATTCAAATTTCATACAAACACACAGTGTAAATATCATCATCATCAGTTAAAGAAGCGCCGAATTAGGAGGGGCTGGGAGGGAGTGAAGGGGGGACGGTATTGAAATACTGTAGAGAGACAGTTATAAAGAGAGAGAGAGAGCGGAGTGGGGGTGTATAAATACTTGACGGAGCAATAGAATACTGAACATATTAACTGCATTGGAGCTTCGCCCAACTGGTTCGAGTTTCAGGAGGTCATATCTTGGGAACTGGAAGAGATAGAAGAAAAGTTTCAATTAGCAAAATATAGCCCTTGTTTTAAGGTATATTTTGTCAGTTGACAACTTTCTCCCATCTCTTCCAGTTCCCAAGATATGAGTGCTGAAACTCAAACCCCTCGGGTGATCGCTCGAAAACAGTGAATACGTGTAATAACTGGCGGAACAGGGAAGAGAAAGATAAGTGAAATAAGAGGGGGGGGGGGTCCAAAATATACAATCAAAAGGAAGGGAGGGGGAAATGAAAGAAAGAGTGGCCTGTTAAAGCTGACGAGAAGGGGGTTAAATGGGGGTACAACATTATGCATGGAAATTGGGGGATGAATACTTTCGATGAAGAAGAATCATACTTTTGAAAAGAGAAAGTTAAATACTGGCGGGAGAGGGGGGAATACGGTAGGGATGAGAAGAAGAAGAAACGAGAGTACACATTGGTTCTAAGACCGGACCTATGGGATGGGAAGGGAAGTGGGGGGAGGTAGGTAGGTAAAAAGGGTTTAGCAGAGTGTCTTGTAGATGTCGTCCCAGGGACAGTCCTGGTAGAGTGGCAGGTTGGTGACGGTCGGCGAGATGCCGGAGAACTCGTCCGCCGATGGCATGCCGCCGCCGCCCGACGAAGACGTCGAGGCGCCCGATGACGTGGGCGACGATGTCGACTGCTCCGAGGCGCTGCAGTCGGCGTAGCCCGAAGAGCCCGATGAGAGCGATCTCATGTCGTCCTGCAAGGTGATGATGAGAAGACGTCTAGAAGGCGTTGGGAGGTTACCTGATCGACTGAAGCCGGCGACGGATGCAGGTAGAAGGGGTGGACGCCGGCGCCGAAGCCGCCGTGATGGCCCATCATGTGCTGCTGCATCGGAGGCATCACCTCCATCTGAATGCCGTTCTGTGTCATTCGGATCGGCGGACTTCCTTGCAGCGTCGGCGGGGCGAAGTGGTGTCCGTAGAAGTCGTCGTAGAAGCCCGACTCGGGCGTCAACGGATCCGCGTGACCACCGTAGTCCGACGGGCTCGGGTACGAGTGGAAGAGCTTCGGAGCGGGCGGCGCCGGCATGCCGAGCCAATCGCCGCCGATCTCCTTCTTGATGAACGTGCTCATCGCAAACTGCGCGTCGATCGTTTCGCTCGTGTTCGGACGCTTCCTCGCGTGGCTCCGACCCGGATCGGACGTCTGTTGCTGTTGCTGCTGTTGCTGTTGTGGGACGCCGTTCTGAGCAGATCCATTCTGAGCAGAGCCATTCTGAGCGGGCTGCTGAAGGCTGCCGTCGGGATTCTTCTTCGGCTTCTTGCGCGGCTTGTACTTGTAGTCGGGATACTCTTGCATGTGACAGACGCGAAGACGTTCCGCCTCGGCCACAAACGGCGCCTTCTCCTCCTCGGTCAGATTTCGCCACCGGCACCCCAACTGTTTGCTGATCTCCGCGTTGTGCATGTCGGGCTGGTGCTCGCAAATTTTGCGTCGCTCCATTTGCGACCAAACCATGAAGGCGTTCATCGGACGTTTGATGTGATTCGACGACTTTTTGCAGTTGGTCGCGTCCGAGTACGGGGTGGCCGACGAAGATGACGACGACGATGTGGACGTGGACGAGGACGACTTCTGGAAATTGGGCGGGCAATCAGTGAGAGTGACCAGCACACGCAAGAGACTGATAAGAGGGAGCGAGCCGCATTCAAACAAAACTTAAGGGGGAGCGACTGCAGATAAGAGAGAGAGTGCCTGGAAGTGAGTGACCACTAGAGCGAGAGAGAGAGAGAGAGAGAGAGAGAGACCCCCTGAAGTCGTCGTCGGATGTTGATATTGACACCGATCGGCGGCGGGGGGTTTCAGCCATCAGTTGTGTAGTAAACCTGTACTACAACTACAACTACTTCTATTGTCCTTCTATTGTGACACACACACGATTACACCAAACACTTCTTCTACTTCTGACGATGAAGCTGATGATGTTGTTGACCCCCCCCCCCCCCACTATTAGTCGTCGTCGAGAAGGAGAAGACGTACCTTGTAGGTCGGATATGAGGCCACCGACGGATGGTGCTGAAGTTGTTGTTGTTGCTGATGGTGTTGAGAAGGAGGAGGAGGAGGAGCTGCCGACGAGGCGACCGCCATCGCAGCGGCCCACGCCATTGGCTGCATCTGAAGGTCCATGCTCTTCTGTCTTCTGTCTGTCTGCAACAAAAAGCGATGGTGGTGGTGGTGGTGACGTTGAATTTTTGGTTGGGAGGAGGAGGAGAACGGATGAAACGAAAGGGAAGACGATGGGGGGAGAAGGTGAAATCCAGACAGTCGGCGGCGGCGGAGAGAGGAATAGGACGGAATAGATCGGAGATTCGGGTGACGAGATACGCGGTGAAAGTGCGCTCCCCCCCGCTTCTTCTTTCCCTTCTTCTTGTTATATTTTATATTTGAAGCGATAGAGAGCGAGAGTGAGTGAATGAAAAACTCTCGCAAACAAAGTAATACAAAAGTTTCAGGCGAGAGAGCACATGCGGTCATTTGTGTGTGCTCCAAATGGCGCCGCTGATAAGGACAAAGAGAGAAGTGAATGGTCAAAAAACGAGAGAGGAAAGAAAAAGAGAAAGGAAAGGAAGGAAGTGATGATGTGTGCGTAGTTCCCCGGGTTCAGGTGGTCATATCTTGGGAACTGGAAGAGGTGGAAGGAAAGTGTCAACTGCCGAAGTGTAGCTCAGAGTTTCAGCTATATTTTGTCAGTTGACACTTTTCGTCCATCTCTTCCAGTTCCCAAGATATGACCATCTGAAACTTGCGAGAGGTTAAAGGTAAGAGTACTACCTCCCCCATCTGCCTGTCGGGAGTGGGAGGGGGGCTGACATTCACAACAATACAACACAATAGGGAGGGGAGGGAAAGAAGAAGCAGTAGAAGCATCTGAAACTGGTATTCTCGGGCGGTTGAGCGAGCGAGAGACGAGAAAGCTTTTGGCATGTGGGAGGGACGGGGGGGAGTACTTCGAGAGTGAGTGAGTGTGTGATGGCATTTCCCGCCACCACCACCACCGCCACAAGAGAGACGAGACGGGGGAGTAATTGGCCAAACGAGATGTCGTGACACACACACACACACTGTAGGAGGGGGGAGGAGGAGGCGTGCGGCAATGGGTTCAGAGGGCACGCGCCGCCGACCAGAGGAGGGGAGGGGGCGGAGTCTGAGCAGCCACCAGAGGCTCCGCCCCCTTTCCCCCCCCCCCCCCCTCTCTTGCTGACTGATGGCTACCGTAACCTTGATCTGATACCCCTCTCGCCCCCCAAGCATCGGGATCACATGCCCCTTTACACCTTCCCTCCCTCCCGTGTATGATGATGTAACTTGTGTGTGTGACAGTGTTCAGTCTCGAAGTCTTCTGCTTCTCTGCCACACCGCCGACGTCGTCGTCGTCATGTCTTCTGATGCGCGCACGCACCGCATTCAGCAGCAGCAGCAACAGCAAGACGATGAAGCAGAAGCGGTGGCGCGCGGCAGAAAGACCGGTTTGGCGGGAGGGGAAACGAAGGAGAAGAAGAAGAAGAGGTGAAAGTGTCGAGATCATCGAGAGGCAGAGGGCAACGGGCGAGAGCGATCTAGTACACACACACACAACAGCTTCTTCTTCTTCTGATGACGTGGATGTGATCATCAGAAGATCATCAACGGGTTACTGTAGGGGCCTCCCCCCAGAGCCCATCGGATCTTTGCGAGAAGTAGAAGACTTTGATGATGAACACAATGTTGATGATGATGATGATGAAGACGAAGGAGATGATGATGTTGATCCCGAGAGAGATCCAGAGAACGAAACAAACAGGGGGTCATCCCGAGAGAGAGAGTGCCAGATCGAGAGACGCAGACAGACAGACAGGGCGCGCGCGCGCGGAAACCGAAAAGGAAAAGGGGGATTTTCACCTCCTCCTTCTCATTTCGATTTCTAACCGAACTGAACTCTAAACCGAAGAGGTGAAGCCGATCACAAAACTACAGTAACCTCCCCCAACTTATGAACGGAGACAGTACCATTTTGGTTGGTTGGTACGTATGTATGTCAGAGGGGGGTGTTTGCAGACGACGTTCTTAAACCTGACCCCCCATCACACTACTAGTTACAGTTAAATACCAACAATTGAAGAAAAACGTTTTTTTTTTTGGTTAGTTTAATTTAAACTTTTTTGGACACCAAAAAAACACACACATGATAACACAGGAGAGAAGAAGACGTAGAAGAAGAAGCTGTGCAGAAGACGTGACAAATCGGTCACACTCCACACCTTCTCAAGAAGAAGGTCACAACCCCAACTGGAAATCTTGCGCACACCACCGAAGGCATGAGTCCTCGAGTAGGGGCTGGAGGGGGGGGGGGGTGGGGGGGGGGGGGGGGGGGGGGGTCTCACCGAGTGATTACTGTAGTGGCACATCATCTTCAGAGTAGAAGCCTCCTGCCACCACCATTTCGAATATGCCATCGTGCGCGGGCGCGTGCGCTCCTCGTCGTTTGAAATGAGACACAGAAAGTGAGCGAGCGACTGGGGGCCAAATAACCGGTTCGATTGCGCGAGAAGAGGAAGCAGAAGCAGAAGAAGTAGACGGCGACCTCACATTCAAGCCCACTTAAACCTCTCTCTCTCCAGCTGCCTTCACCTTCACCCCTCCTCTGACTGACGCCTTCTAGCTTCTAGCTTCTACAGTCGATGGCACTGAGGACCAGATGGCTTCTGGAGCATAACAAATTTCAGAACAATTTCTAAGAGTCAATCGACCCCCTTAAATTGTAGCTATTTTCACGGGCAATTCGATAAAATTCAACTGGAATTTATCGGCCTTCTCTCCTCTTCAGGATTCGCCCAGGCCGGTCGAAGCCTGATCTAGAAGACACGGCCATGGATGTGGTGGCGTTTTTCGAGCCGGAGAGTAATCCTATGACGTTCTAGTAAATTCTATGGAATCGCCCGTCAAAATAGCTACAATTTGAGCGGTCGACTGGCTCTTAGAAGTTATTTTGAAATTTTTTATGGTCAAAAAACCAAAACCCATCCTAGGCCCGTGGATGGCAAGTCTGGCTCTAACTGGAACGTCTTCTGAATCCAGAAGTGGTCGATCATCAGAACACGCTCGCCCACACACACATTTCATCATCATCATCCAAGTTGACTACATTTCACTTCTTCGTCTTCTTCATCCTATCCTTCTAATTCCTTACCACCCACTGTGCCCCCGCACCGCAGTCGTCACCCGAGAAGCGGAATTCTCATCGACGAAGAAGAAGAAGAAGAAGAAGACGTTAAAGTGAAGAAGAGAAATATGGGAGAGACGACGACGACGTCGTGTCGAGTTCTCGAATAATCGGATTGTGAGAGGTGGAGGTCGAGAAAACCGGAAGGACGCCGAGTGGGGGGTGGATAAGAAGGTGTGAAAAGAAATTGGGACCGTTTTTTTTTGGGGGGAGAAGAAGAACAAAGAGCCCCTCTCTTGGGGGGACAAAACTCGACGGGCTCTGCCACGTCATTACAGGCTCACCGGGGGGTCCCCCCTCGTTTATCGCGCTGTTCAGCACTTGCAAAGCGGATGCGATAAACAGGTGCCCCCCTCCGTTTCCCAAATACACTAGGACCCCCCCATCATTAGGGAACAGGAACCCCCTGGTTAAAGGTGAAGGGTGCACTAGGAATTTGGAATTTGGAAATGTGAAGAAAGGTCAACGAGCTACTGCTGCGGAGACACACGCAAAAACCCGAGAGGGGGAGGAATGCGACCAGAAAGGGGCGGAGCTTATCTCCCCTCCTACCACTACCGTAACTGCCGACTTCTCGCGGGCGGGGGGCCCGAAGCTCCGCCCACTTTTGGAGGGAAAGGAGGCGCGAAGGGAAGAAAAATGGGTTGGCGACAACGACGACGAAACAATGTTCCCTCTTCTCGTTACAAGAACGCAAAGTTTCGAAAAACCCCCGGCGCGAGAGAAGGAGAGAGAATGCAAAATGAGGACCGGAAATGTTTGGGAAACGTTCTCTACCCAGAAATAGGGAAGGGGAACAGACCCCCCCCCCCCCCCCCCCCCCCCCCCTCCAAATGTTATTGAAACATCTCTCTCGTCGCACACACACACAGGTGTTTGAATTAACGGCAGCTGATCTTCTCCCACCTCCACCACCACCTCCCGAGAGTCACGTAACGTGACAGGCTGATAGATCATAATCAGATGAAGAGAAAGAGTTGCATCATCGTTTTCCGGTTGATTGGAAACGGCGGGAACGGCAAAATTGCAGCACAGCTGGAGGTGCCACATAATTGCTCCACGCGCGCACGGCGGTAAAGATCAAAATCTAAATATCTATTGTCAGGCAGTTGTTGTTCGAAGAAGTTTGACTTTTTTTCTTAATTATCCAGTGAACCGGAAGTGAGCATTAACAAGAACAGTTTGAAGAAAAAGCGAAATTTTGAATAAAAATCGAAATATTTGAAAAATTGCGGACTTTTGTACTTTTTAAAGGCGCAGTGCGAACTTCGTCTAAAGGTCTCGCCACGAAAACTTCAAATTACCTTTTTTCTTTCGTTTTTTAAATATTTATTTTTTATTTTTCACCGATTTCCTCTCATAAAAATGGGAAAATACTATAAATGCTGCAGCTTAGACAGAAAAAATGCAAAATTTTAGACTTTTGCAAGTAAAAACTGTCAAAACTGTCAATTTTGGTTCCGTTGTGATTAAAATTTGATTGATACGCTATTTTCAGATTCAAAACAGCAATTTCCCGCCCATTCCTGCTCTGTCGAATGTAAATCTCGATGAAAAAAACAGAAGAAGACACCTCGACGATTTGCTTACGAAACACGAGAACATCTGGCCGTGTGTCGGCGCTCCTCATCACCCTCATAAGGTGGCGATTTTAGCACCGCGCGTGTAGATCATCATCAGATAGCGGAGGGCGGACACGTGGTAACAGGCGGATCATCATCGCGCTTTATTAGGGCCGCCGAAGAAACAAGGAGGAGAGACCGACACGGGTGGGGGGTGCCGTCCTCCCGGCCCGTTAAAAAGAGAGACACCCACTTTCGGAATGGTGGTGAGGTGGTGGGGGATGGGTTAATTAGAAGGGAGATGGCAGGTGGTAGATAACCCGTACACTTTTATAGCCTCTCCTTCGGAATCGAAATGGTTGGAGGAGACGGGGGACTACGGTAGTGTAGTTGGAGCCCGGAGCTCTTGACCTTTCCTCGATTCCCAACACGTCGTCCTCACTTTGAGACACGGTGTCACCACTGATTTATGGTGGTACAAGGTCCTCCTCGCTCAGGCCTCACAAATGAATCACAATGTTTCGCGCGCGCGCGCGCACGGACACGATGGATTTTCGAAAAATTTGTGGGAGAGAGAGAGAAGAGAGGGTCACTTGTTGCCACGTGGTGATTTATCGGCAGATAGAGAGGTACTAATCTTCGCCACGTCATCATCACCAACCGTTCCTTCCGGTAGCATTGTGTCAGCAGTCTGTCAAACTCAAACATGGTAGTGTCAAGGACCTCGCGAACACATGTCTCAAGTGTGTCGGATTACTGTAGGAGATTGTTGGACCCCCCTCCCACTCTCTCCCGCTCGGCGTTAATCTCTAATCCAATCAAATGACAGCACGATGACACACGGAAATATAAACAGAGGACACTTAACCTGTTCAGTGCTAGGGGACTACTACCACAATAACAGATCTTATGGGTATCAAAAAGAGCAATGTGCTCCTTGTCTACCTCTCCCAGCTTCTTCTTCTTCTTTCACTTCTTGTACCCATACTCATGGTGTCAAGTACATATACTGTCGGCGGCATCTTTTGAGCGCGGGCCGAGAACAATGGGCGGCGGTCTGGGTGGACATAAGGTGAGCTTGCCGACTCTCGGAAACTCGCCTCCCGAAAGGTGGCTTTTGGTGGGGTGGGAGGTGTTGGGTTACGTTACAAGTGGCGACGAGGCGGAGAGGAAGAGAGCCTTTCTGTTGGGCGGGAAAACTCGATGGTCATGATGGTACTATCCCGGGGGACGGATCTGAGAGAAGTTGTGCTCGAAAACCACTGTTTTTGTAGATAAATGGACTGATAGCTGGTGGGAATTACTGTCATTGAGCGGCACCCAAAACCCCAAGTTCGTAAGTGTCCCCCTGTGGATTTTCGAAATGTTTTTCTAAAATTAGAGAGTTGAAAACTAGACCGGCATGTCGCTCTAATACAGGTATTACGATATCTGATGATACGAGAGCAAAATTATCTTGAACTCGCTAGTCGCTTCTTTTTTTAAGGTCCAAACAGAGCAGATTACCATTGGGAACCCGTTTCGAACAGCGAACTTCGAGGAATGGCGACAGGAGCCCGTTTTTGAGAGTTTTCTTTGAATTTCCCCATTAAAATGATCGCGAAACTTCGTGTAATGATTGAAATCACATTTTCAAGGTAAAGCACAGCATTTTACTCGACAGTTTTTCAAAACAGAAGCAAAACTTGATTACTTTTGATTTTTCTTCTGTTTTTTGGCAGTTTTTACTTTAAAAATCTAAAATTTAGCATATTTCTGTACCTAACCTGAATAATTTATCGTTTTTTTCTGTTTTTAAATGAGAAAACGAGAAAACTGGGAAAAAATCCTTAAAAAATGAAAAAGCGCAAAAAAAAATAAACTTTGTGGCGAGACCTGCGAAGGAAGTTTGCACTGCGCCTTTAAACAGTACCGTAATCAACTATTTTTCAAATTTCATCGATTTTCTTCAAAATTTCCCAGTAAACTTTGCGAGAAATTTCTCGCCCATCTGTCACAAAGAACGTCTTCTCACCTGAAGGTGTCGACCGGAAACAAGTGCTAAACTAAGTGTTATGACCTTTCGCCCCCTCCCCTCTCAGTTTGAGGAAGAGGAGAGAAAACACGTGTAACTATTACATCATCATACAGTGTTGCTCCTCTGCTTCTTCTCCATGGGCATGTTGACTGTGATGATGACCGACGTCTTCTAGTGAAGACACACGCACAGTGGGAGATTTGGTGGCCAAACACTTCCTGTTTGCTCTCAGGCAAAAGACAGACACAGAGACGATGTGTTGTGTTGACTTTTGATTGTGGAATATGAGGTTGGTTAGTCAGTTGGTTGGTTAGCGAGAAGAAGAGGTGCGGATTGGCACACTTACCTCCGAGGTGACGAAGATGACGTCGACGTCTTCTTCGTCGTCGTCGTCAGAAGAAGAAGAAGAAGAAGAAGAAGAAGAAGAAGGCCTGTAAAGATGATGAAGATGTCACCGAGATTGAGATCTTTCGAAACAAGAGGAAGCAGAAGAAGAAGACGTTAATTATGGGGGAGCACGTGATGACGTCACGAGACATAACAATTATTGCACAATAAGAAGAAGAGGATGGTCACACTACTCCAAGTGTTACGGTACTCGTGTCTGGCAACATGTGTTGGGCTCTCAAGTGAACCGGAAACAACCCGATGATTGGGCCCCCCGGAAGGGGGGGGGGGATTACTGTTTCTCGTCACGGTCCCCCTTATCTGATGTGTCTTGATGATTTGGAAGCAAAAGAAGAAGAAGAGGTACCGTACCCCCCTCCAACCCCGATTTCATCATCAGTGAGCAAGAAAGAGAGCCCCCTCCCATTTGTTTTCCCTTTTCACGCACACATGTTGCCTGTTGATGTGTGTGAAGGTGCGCGAATAGTGAAAACCGAGGCGGCGGCGGCCCCTATCAATCTTTTCGCAACACCCCCCTTTCCACACTCCGGGCCGATATGTCGACCCCCCTTCCGAGGGGACCCGCATGTGTGTCGTCGCAAAAGTGTCGAATTGTCATGGTTGTGCTTGTCTGGGGGGGGGGGGGGTCTTGGAAGAAGAGCGGGAGAGGGATTTGATCTACCAGGAGAACGAGTTACAGAATCCACGTGTCTCTTACTTTTGATCTACCCAACAATGGGGGGGGGGGGGTACGGTAGATATGCAACATTTTGATCTACCTGTTTGGGAAGAAAGAGAGGATTTGATCTACCTATCAAGGCTTTTGATCTAGCCGGGGAATGAGTTTATATAGAATCCACGTGTCACCACCTCGTGCTGCTCGGAGGAACTTCAACTTTTTGATCTACCTCACCTACCAAGTTTCATTGATTTGACCTACCACGACGCTTTTGATCTACCAAGCTGCAAATCGCTCATTTCAAAATTTGATCTACCCCCTCCACGTGTCACTAGATGCCACGCGGGCGCTTTTTGATCTACCCAACCTTCAAATCCGTCAAGTTTCAAAATTTTGACCTACCCGAGAATGAGTCACACACACACATCCGTGACCACGTCTCGGCGGCGGGAAGAAGGGATACGGTATCTCTTTGTCTCAACTGTACATCCAAGAGATCCGAAAAGTGACGTGGCATGACGTGGCATGGGGTGTTTCAAAACCTCAACCTTCCGTTCGCCATCATCACCATCATCATCACACAAAATGGTTGAATTGGAAGTGGGGAGGAGGAAGAAGGTTAATCACCAGAAGACGTTGTGAAGAAGACGTCGTCGAAGAGGAAACGATACCACACGTGTTAAATGAGACGAAAGGGGGGAGAGCGAGGGATTACTGTAGCCGTCCGGCCAGTGTTGCTGTTTCTGATCGCCCCCCTTTAAGAGGCATGATGGGAGGTCTATGTCTTCCCCATCATCATTCGCGTTTCCGCGCCATCCGCACCGACGACGAATCGTTCGTGCGTCCCCAAAGAGGGCCAATTAAGATGAGGATGTGTTCTTTTACCCCCCCCCCCCCATTTCCTTCTCGCGCCAAGGTGACTTTGTTGCCTTCTTCTCCTTTTTTCGTTCCCAAAAAGACGGGGGGTCTTGGGAGAACGAAACCGGGGGGGATTTGATCTACATATCAAAGTTTTGTGATCTACCGTCTCACATATTCGGAAGGGATACTGTAGATGTGCACACTTTTTGATCTACCTAGCTTCAGGTTGCGAAATTTGATCTACACCACCGGAAATGGGTCGTCACACATCCACGTGGCACAGCGTGCTCTTTTAACCTACCTCACTTATCAAGTTTTTGATCTACAAGTTCTAGGTGGAAGAATTAGATATACAATTCCACGTGGCACAACAGGCTTCTTGATCTACAAGTTCTAGGGGGCAGAATTTGATCTACCCCCGAAAAGGGAGCAAAAATCCACGTGGCACAGCGTGCTATTTTGATCTACATGTTCAAGTAGCGAAATTTGATCTACCCCCGGAAATGAGTCGTCATCACAAATCCACGTGGCACTCTGCCACGTGTTTGATCTACCTATCAAATTGCACATCTTCCAGATTTGATCTACCACCCGGGAGCATAATGTAGGTGGTCAAAATAAGTTTTTGATCTACCACTCGTCAAGTTGCAAGTCAATTAGGTCTTCTCCGCTTTCGTCGCTCCCCACAAACGAAAAGTGAGGCAGGGGGTCCTAAACCTACAGTAATCCCATCGCCCACCCCCTTTGCATTTCCGAATCGAATCGAATTCCGGATTTTGAGCGGCGGCGGCGGGAAAATGAGAGAAAGAGAGTGTTTATGGTCACTTGGTCACTTGATGACTCCCGTTCCACAGAAACCATCCAATGAAATGGTGAATTGAAATGTAGTAGTAAAGGGGGGGGGGGGGTCCACATACACACACAATCGGCATTTTAGAAGGGTACTGGGGGGAAGGGTGAGTGAAATATAGAAATTAGAAATGCAAATTATCGTCGCCCCCCTTTTACTCTGCCACCACCCCTTTCCCCCAAAAACCGCGCGCGCGCGCCTTTTTGACGACGACGACGTCGAAACGGCGTGAATTGAAATGTGTGTGTGTGTGTAAAGGGGGGTTGTTAATGAATTCTGAATTTTTATACACTCTCACGTCTTCTTCTCCTCCTTCCGTTCACATTCACATTCACACATTCACAGTGAAGACGGAGAGGAGAGGAAGGCTAAAGGGGGGTCGACAGGCAGAAACTGAGACAGTTCCCAGCCAGCCGCAGCACCCCCCGTCGAGATAAGAGAAATCGGCCCCCCCCCCCCTTTTTGGCGCGCGCGCCCCCCAGACCAATCTGTTTTTGAGGTCAGCACCCCCTTTTTCCGTCCTGCTTGTGGTTACTCTCGGCGGGAGACGACGCGTGGCGTGGCGTGGCTCCACAGTAATCGTTTTGATCTACCAAGCTTCTACTAGGTGCGAAATTTAATCTACCCCCCAGTGAATGGGCCACAAATCCACGTGGCTGCACAAACATTCCCTTTTGACACCTACCTCATCCACCAAGTTTTTTCTTGATCTACGTGTTCACGGTGGAAATTGGTCACAAAAAAGGTGTAGATCAAATCGTGATGATGCAAGTTCGCCCCGTTAAAATGAGCGATAGAGCGCGTTCGTTGCAGTGAGGTAGATCAAAAATGGACCACCCCTGAACTCGCCAAAGTGCAATAGAGCGCGTTTGCATTTGGCAGAATGAGATTGTCAAAAGATGGACGCCTGCCTGCCAAGTGGTAGATCAAACTTCGCCACCATAAGAATTGGATAAAGGGGTACTGTAGATAGGAGGTGATGTAGTCGAAAAGAGGTAGATCAAAAAGTTTCAAATCGCTCCTTTGAGTTTTCAGTGCGATAGAGCGCATTTTGATCAAAATTAGATAAATCTTTCCCATCAGAATCAGATAAAGGGGTATTGTAGATCGAAAGTGATGTAGTCGAAAAGAGGTAGATCAAAACCAACTTTATGTACAATGGAGAGCATTCATCCCTCCCACTAGCCTATCTGCCAAGTGGTAGATCAAATTGCCCCCCAGAGCATCAGATAATGTAGTCGAAAAGAGGTAGATCAAAAAGTTTCATCCACGCTGTTAAAGGGGGATACTGTAGGGAGATGGTGATGTAGTCGAAAAGAGGTAGATCAAAACCGTACGAGCAGAAGAAGAAGAAGACACAAACACACTCGCTTCCCCCCCTAATCGCTCCTGTTCTTCCTTTCTTGCTCGCCAATGGTCAGCATCTCGTCGCAGAGCAAGAAAAAAAAACAAGGCAAGCGGGAAGGGGGGCGAGAACGAGAGCCGCGCGCGCACTTTCCGAGACGAATTATGTGCAAAATGTTCTTCTCCTTCAGCTTCCTTTTTTCGTTTGGCTCGCGCCCCCCGAGCCGAGGGGAGAGAGACTGTGTTGTTTGGGATGAGAGAGAGAGGAGAGAAGATAAGACGGTGGTTGACCAGCCGACAGACACAGAGACAGAGAGAGAGAGAGATACCGAAAGGGGGGGACAAACAATCGTGTGTGGCGGTGAAGGTGGTGGTGATGGTGACGGAATGAGGAGGAGCACGGAAGAATGGCGCGACGAGATGGAGCTCCCTCCCCGCCAGCCTGAAGCTGTTTTGTTTTGATCTACAACTATCTGGTTACTGTAGACAGTACTGGTACCGTTTTGATCTACCCCCCCCCACCTCACATATGGTGTGGTGGTATGACGTGGCACTACTCTATACACCATCAATCCGATATGGTTCCACCGTCCGTTTTCAGAAGGAAGTGAGAGATGGGGAAGGTGTGAGCGCTGTATTTGACGTGGCAGTGAAGCAGGGAAAACGAAAATCTGGCGTGATATGAGCTGGCGTTATGTGGCATCCGATATGAATGTGGTACTGTCCGATTTCAGAAGGAAATAGGAGACAGTGAGCGATTTGATCTACAACTACTATATGTGACGTGGCATCAGCAAGGGGTTCGAAGTGAGAAGAAGCTATGTAGTGTGGCATGACATGTCACTACGCCCGTTTTCAGACGGATTTGACCTACATGTGTAACTCGAAAACGCGAAGAGCTATCCGAAAAGTGCCAACTACAAAAATGAAGCCAGTGGTGTGGCGAACAAATCGGTAGTTAAACACTTTTCGGTATCTCCTCTAGTTTTCAAGTTGTACCTCCCATAACTCTCTCTCTCTCCGGGCGTTGTGAAGTCTGGGAAAAGGGGGTTGGGAGGAGAAAAATCGTGTGTGTGAGAGAGAGAGAGATGCAAAATTTGTCTCTCCGGGAACGGACATTACAACACAGGTGGCTGACCTTGTGGGAAGGGGGAAGTTTGGGAAAACTTTTTCCCAACTTTTCCCATTCAGCCCCCCCTTCCGAATCGGAAATGAAACATTCTTATTAAAGGGGGTTCTAACAAAATGAGTGATGATAAGTTGTGAAATGCTCCTGGGGAGCAAGAGTGTGGCTCCGCGCGCGCGCGCGCGAGCAGGAGCTCTCCTTGTGCTCTTTGGCTCGCGGAGCATCATCTTGCTCCAAACGAGCGCGAGAGGGTCACGAACCTTTCCGCGCGGCGTCCGCGCGGAAAAGACGCGAGAGAGAGAGAGAGAGAGTACATAATTTTGTGCTCCTCCTCCTCCTCCTCTCTTATCAGCTGTATGTCAGGAGACTGGAAAGGGGTCCCATCAAGGGTTACTGTAGGTACCTACCTACGTAACAAGTAGATCACACAAGTAGATCACACAGGTGGCAGAGATTCTCGTGACGATAGTGTCAGATGTGTTGGTTAGATGACGTCACGTCTCCAATTTTGCGAGATTTGGATCTTTCGACCACACTAATTATCGCTAAAGGGGAGGGGGGCAGAAAAATGACACGTGGCAAGGGAAAAGTGGGCGGGGCTTATGGGGGTCCTTCCTAATCGCTATCATCAAACTACATTCCGGTGCAAGGAACTTCTCCCCGAGACAGAGAGAGAATGAGCCAGTTGCTCCGCGAGCCCCCCGTCTCTCTTGTTTGCTCTTTTTCGACCTATTTGAACACGAGGAGACAACCTGGGATTACGCCTGTTTTGTTTTTTTTTTTGCGAGAAAGAAGCACACACACACATTTTGGTGTTATTAGGAGAGAGAAGGGAAAGGGCAAAGGTCGAAATGGGGGGAGCGAGACGTGGCATGACGTGGTCGCGCGGTTTGATCTACTTATGTACTATTCTATGTGACATGGCAGCGAGGCGCATGCTCTGTTTTGATCTACCACTAGGATCAAGTGGTACGGTTTAGATCTACCTCACCACATATAGACATAGAATGGCGTGACATGGCACCACGTATGCGAGGTTTGATCTACCATCACTAATTAATCGACGTGGCATGACATGGTCGTGGTTTGATCTACAACTAGTGAGAGGTATGAAGTGGTACAGTTTTGATCTACCTCAATACATATATGGAATGGCATGACGTGGCAGAGATTCGACCTACTATCCACTATCTGAAGGCAGGGAAGGAGGAAATTGGCATGGTATGAGCTGGCACGGTTTTGATCTACTCCACCATATGGAATGGCGTGACGTGGCACCGCGCCCGTTTTCAGACCCAAAAAAAGAGGAAGAGAGATTTGATCTACAACTGTATATGTGACGCGTGGCAGCAGCAAAGTTCGAAGTAATACGAATCTGCGGTGTGGCATGACGTGGCACTACGTATATACGGTACCCGTTGTTTCAAAAGGAGGGGGGAAAGTGAGTGATGTGATTTGACCTACCACCACATTCGGAAATCACGCTAATTACGGGCGCGCCACCACCACAAAAAAGGGGGAAGGGGGCGTGTAATTTGAGGGTCGAAAAGGGAAGTGGAGAAGAAGAAAAGGGGGCCGTGGAAACGGACTCCATCAATCAATCAATCAATCAATAAAATCACGCACCAATACGGGCGGTCTATAATTAAACACACACACACACCGTAATATCGTTCTTTCTCGTCGCTTCTTGGTACTATTTCGGGGCGCGAGTCGGATATTTCCAAAATGGCCCCCCTTTAGGAAAACGAAAACGAGAGAGAGAGAGAGATGGGCGGTCTGGAAATGTTTGCGCAATTGTTCCCCCCCACCAAATGGAAAATGATGAAGAAGATGACCATTGCAAACAATCACATTTCATTTCAATTGACACACTACTACTACCAACTACTACAGTAATCCCGTGTGGGCCCCCCTTTCGGACACAAAGGGGGGGCCTATCTCATTTTGGAGGCCTGCGCAAACATTTGGGGAGCCGGCGGCGGCAAAAAGTGTGTGTGTGTGTGTTACGTAATCCAATTTGCCACCTCTCTCTCTCTAATTTCGAAATTCCGTTAAAGGGGGGCTGATTTTCGATTCGAGTACAGTAATCCCCAAAATGAGTTTAGACGACCAAATCTCATCATCATCATCGTCGTTGACGTCTTCATATTCATCTGGCACACACACACACACTCACGAAATTCCATTAAAATCCACTTGTCTTCGTCTCGAGCGCCAAACGACGACTACTGTAGTCGTGCTGGGGGAAATCTCATAAAAATTGAATATTCTCTCTTAATTTCTTCTTCTTCTTCTCCTTCTCTTTGTTAGGCACCCCCTTTGCCGCATTCCAAAAGAGACATTTTGAAGAGGGGGGACTTTCCGAAAGGGGGGACGTATGGTAGATCAAAAATGTGCGATTTGATCTACCATTTTATCTGCAAGCTTGGAAACGCGCTCTACTGCACTCTCAACCTGTAGATCAAATAGAAGTGCCTTGAAAAGACGGTAGATCAAAAAAGTTAGATTTGATCTACCATTTGATCTACCGGTTTGCAAACGCGCTCTATTGCATTTCCACGCTTGCAGACAAATAATGAAGGAATGAGACGGTAGATCAAAAACTTTCGGATTTGATCTACCAACCTGCAAACGCGCTCTATTGCACTTAGAAACTGTAGATCGAATCAAAGTGCCATGGAAAAGTGGTAGATCAAAAAAAGGTGCGATTTGATCTACTTTTTGATCTACCAACATGCAAATGCGCTCTATTGCACCCACTGACTGCAAATTCAATAAAAGAGTGCCTTGAGAAGGGCGGTAGTAGATCAAAAGTGATCAAATTTGATCTACCAACGAGGCACCGTCATAAAAACACGAGGAATTATGAAAAATATTGGCGGCAGGAAAGGGGGTGCAACCTGTCGACAGATGGCGGCTCTTCATGTTCTTATCGGCACGGGGGGCCGCCGCCAAAATATGAATGCGAGAGGGGGCCATAAAATGACGGTATTAATAACCGATCCGGCCCCCTTGTTTCATTTCCTTTCTCTCTTTTGAAAAGGGGGACTGCATGGGAAAGCAAAGGGTGTGGTGTGGAATGACGTGGCACGATGGTTCATTCAGATGACACGTCATCAGTGAGTGAAGGCGTTCTAGCAATGGAGACGTGGAAGAAGACGGTCGGGAAGGTCAGAAGACGTCGGAGGGAAGGGCCGAAGAAGCTCACGAGAAGAACACCTTTCGTGTTTCAGGCCCCCCTTTAATACTAAAGGGGGACCGTTTTCCCATCCGTTCCCACCCATAAAACGGTCCCCCTTTACTATTAAAGGGGCCGATTTTGAAGAGTAAATGTGATTGTACGTCTTCTGAGAACACGGGCTGTTTTGAATGTGTTTATTATCAGTTACAGAAGGACATATCACTGGCAGACGCCCCGGACGCAGGTCTGTCCGAAGGGACACGAGAACGTGCACGGAAGGCCGAAGATGAAGGCGTCGAGGAACGTCTTCTGTTTCGGCTGCAACTCGATGCACTTGCCGTCCAGACAGATCCACGCGCCGCGGCCACAGTCCGCCCCAACGGAGCACACGTTGCCGAGCTCGCGATGAGAAGGTGTGTGCCCACCGACGCGTCCCTCGATCACGAAGTGGCTCGAGACGATGGAGACGGCGAGGAGGAGGATCTGGAATGCCAGAAGACGTTAGGAGGGCAGAAGACGTCGGAGGGGGAAACTCACGAGGAAAGCGCTCTTCATGTTGTCTTCAGGAGAGAATGAGGAGTTTCCGGGGGCTGGAAGGCCTCCTTTTATACTGAAAAGGGGCCCCGTTTTCCCATATGTTCCCACCCATAAAACGGTTTTCAACATATGGGAAAACGGGCCCCCTTTTCAGTATAAAAGGAGGCCTTCCAGCCCCTCGAATCTCCTCATTCTCTCCTGAAGACAACATGAAGAGCGCTCTCCTCGTGAGTTTCTCCCTCCGACATCTTCAGCCTTCTAACGTCTTCTGGTCTTCCAGATTCTCCTCCTCGCCGTCTCCATCGTCTCGAGCCACTTCGTGATCGAGGGACGCGTCGGCGGGCACGCACCTTCTCGTCACGAGCTCGGCAACGTGTGCTCCGTTGGGGCGGACTGTGGCCGCGGCGCGTGGATCTGTCTGGACGGCAAGTGCATCGAGTTGCAGCCGAAACAGAAGACGTTCCTCGACGCCTTCATCTTCGGCCTTCCGTGCACGTTCTCGTGTCCCTTCGGACAGACCTGCGTCCGGGGCGTCTGCCAGTGATATGTCCTTCTAATCGATAATAAACACATTAAAAACACTCTCCCATCCATAAAACCACACCTGCCATTCGTATAAAAGGGGGTCTTCCGGGCCTCCGAAACCCTTCATTCGACACATTTTCCGTCGACGAAATGAATTTCCTCCTCTTCGTCTTCCTCGTGAGTTCCTTCTCCTTCTTCTTGTTCTTCCACCGTCAACGACGTCTTCTTGTCTTCTAGATGCTCTCCGTCGCCGTCCCGCCGTGCCGCTCGCTCTTCATCGGTCCGTTCGAGAATCCGGTCAAGTTGTGCGCCGTCGGTACCGATTGCGGCCGCGGCGAGTGGATCTGCTTCGGCGGCAAGTGTCTTCGTGCCGAGGGCTACTGCATCGTTCCGTGTCACCTCGGACAGCACTGCTACAAGGGCACCTGTCTCTGATTTTCGGCGAAAAATAAAACGATTGCATCACATTTGTTGAACACACTCGTTTCGAAAAGAAATCAGTTGCTGCTCGCATAAAAAAACGAATTTGTTGTTAATTTTAAAACAAAAACGGGTTTTTTTGCGAAAAATGGTTTAAAAATGTGAATTTAGTGTGAGAAAACACGAAAAAAACGGAACGAAAATAGAAATTTCGTTGCAAGACCCCCAGCGAAGAAATGAGTGTTGCGCCTTTAAAATCTACAGTAAATGTCAAAAATTTTCAATTTTTTGGTTTTTTCGAAATTTTTTGACTCAATTTTATTACAAATCACTTATTAAAACAAAGAAAAGGGAGCTCAATAAACCAAATTCACCGATGCAATTATGTCGCGAATTTCCGACGATTTGTAGATTTTGTCAATGTCCGTCAGTTCGCTGATGAAGATTTTCGACGGCGCCATTCGTCGAATCTTGTCGAATTTGGGCACGATTCGCCGATTGCGGGCCGCCTGTTCGAACAGTTTTTCGAGCTGCTCGAACGTGGAGTTGGACTGAAATCCGAGCATCACGTCGGCGTCGCGATGGTCGTCGCGAATGAAACGCCGTTTGCGCGCCGTTCGCTTCCTTCGTTTCGTCTGAAAGAGACAGGGAGAAGTAGGTCAAACAAGGTCCATTTGACCTACTCACCTTGGGTTTCACCGCCGACTCGTTGACAATCTCCTGCGTCTTTCGTCTCGCACTGTACCGCTTCGAGACGGGCCGCGGCGACTCGTGGGGCGTGGCCACCGGAGCTCCGCCCCCCGCGGGAGTTGGAGACGTGGCGGCGACGACGACGTTGTTATTGTTGTTATTGTTACGAATACGAGTCGCCGCTGCTCCCTCGCTCTTCGGAATGTTAGCTGGGGGCACTGCAGGGGTTACGGTAGGCGAGGCCACCATCTTGCGACGAACAGTCGGGCTAGCGGCTCCCGGAAGAGCCACATCCGGGCTCGGCGCCGGAGCACTCTTGGGCTTCGTCGGCTCTTTCGGCCCGCACGAGAACGACGGAATGACGGCGTCTGAAAGAAGACGTGCGACGGTCGGTAAACGGGCGGTTCGACTCACTCGGATCCGGCGGCGGCGGTTTCCAGCGTCGAATCGTTCGCTTCGGCGGCTCCACCGCCTTCTCCTGATTCAGCACCGTCTCGCCGGCCGGATTGTCGATCAGAATGCGCTTCTTCTTCAAATGCTTCTCCGCCTCGATCTTCGCGTACTCGCGCGCCGCCTCCGCATCGCGACTCGCCTTCCAACGCGCCTTCTCCTCCTCCGCTTTTCTGGAAAAAGGAAGAGTGTGGAACGGGGGCTACTGTAGGGGGGCTCACCCGAACGCTCCGGTCGCCTTCTCGCTGATCACTCGCCGCTTCTCCTCGAGCTCGCGCGTCTTCGCCTCCTCGGTGGCCGTCAGAATGCCCTTCGAGAGCGACTTCATCTTGCTCTGCAGCTCCGTCGAGCCGCTCTTCATCTGTTTCCGAATCTCTTCCATCTGAAGATGAGAATCGACGGTGTCGTTGAATCAAAGAGAAGGAAAAGAAGACGTGCCTGTTTGTCGAAATCATCGTTGATCACCGGTTTGATGACCTCGTAGGTGCGTTTCGGCTTCTCCGAATCCTTCGCGACAAGTCTCGTCGACTTTTTGTACACGTGCTCCGGCTCCTGCTCCTTCTCCACAAACTTGCCCGCCATCGCCGACACGGTTCCGAATCGTCGCGCCTTCTGAGCGGCCGCCTTCTGTAATCAATCGGTAGATCAAAACCAAGTCACGGTAGATCAAACCTCATCAGTGGCCACTTTCCGTTTCGCGTCGTCGTCCTTCATGTTGAGCGCGCTCTTTCGCAACGCCGACTTGTCCTCCTTCTTCGCCTCGTCCTCTTTCCGCTTCCGTTCCGCTTCCGCTTCCGCCTCGCGCTTCTTCCGCTTCTCCTCCTCACTCGGCGCCACCTTCGTGTCGATTCGCGTGCCGACGTGCACCTTCTCCAGCTTCGTCGGCTGAATCACCGCTTTGCGCGCGAAATCCGTCGCCGGTTTGCGGTCGGCGGCGAATCGCGACGTCGACTCCTCGCGCACGTCTTCTTGCGTCTGACGCACGAACGTCGGTATCATCTGGACGTCCTTCGTTCCCGTATAGTCTTCCACTTCGACGCCGTCGAGTGCGAACAACGTCTCTTCGGGCAGCTCGCCGTAGCACGCCTCCTCGATCATCTCCTCGACAAGACTCTCGGTCATCAGTTTGATCGGCTCCGGAGGAGCGACGAAGAGCTCGTCTTCCGACTGGGGTTCAGAAGACGTCACACTTTTCATCGTGACGTCTTCCTCTTCTTCTTCCTCATCGAGAAACTCCTCGAGCACCTCTTCTTCTTCCTCTTCCTCTTCTTCGTCGTCATATTCGTACTCTTCATCCTCGTACTCGATCTCCTCATCCCAATACTCTTCATCTTCATATTCCTCATCGTCGTAGTATTCCGACTCTTCCGATTCTTCGCCGGAATCCTTGCGTGCCGCCCGATCGACGAGCTTCAGCGTGCATCCGACAGTCCGTCCGTCGTAATCCTCACCTTCCTCTTCAGAAGACGTCATTCCAGACGGCGACATATAGGCGCCCAGCGACGACGAGCCGGCACGTCCGATCGGAAGCACTCGAAAGTCGTCGTCGTCGTCGTCGCCTTCCTCACAACTGTGCACCTCGTCAGACCACTCCTCCTCCTCATCGTCGCCGGGAATCTGACCGTCGTAGGTGACACTGCACGTGAACGTCGGCGCCGGCACAGCGAACAAACTGTCGACGCGTCCGCGTGACTCCTCTTTCCGCGTGTCCGTCAGAAATGTGTCGCCGTCCGACGAGAATTCGGAGACGAGCGCCGACGCATTCGACGGCGACGTGGCGAGCGGGTAGAGCTCTTTGAGGCTCATGTGATCCTTCAGACTGAACGTTTGCGATACCGAGTATTCTTCCTCGTCCGTCACATCTGAAATACTTTTTTCGATTAGAAGAAGTTCAAAAAAAGGGAAAATTTTCCGGAAAACCTGAAAATTTGAACAAAAAAGCGTGCCGGTTACGGTATTTCTTAAAGGCGCAGCGCAAATTTCTTTCAGAGGTCTCACAGCGAAAGCTTTTTTATTGCGCTTTTTATCTTTTTACTATACTATTTGAGTAGTTTTGTATGTCTCGCACTAAAACCGGAATAACATCCCAGCCGTTGGACCGACCGGTCTGATATTTTGCATAGCCCTATGGGTCTCAGAGCGCTTCACCCCTATTACATTTTTGCTCCGGATTACGGTAGGATTACGGTACCTACAGTAGAAACGGTCATTTTTGACACTTTTTCGTACCGAACCGATTGACTTCAAATTTTCATGGGAGCATTATCAGGGTGGGGGAATGTTACTACCAAAATATCTAAGAGGTTTTACGACGATTACGGTAGATACGGTAGTCGGAATTTCGCAACATCACTTTTTCAAGGAGTTACAGATGCCGTTGAGGGGATAGGGGGATCACGGGGAGAGGATATTTTTGATAGGTGGGCAGGGTACTACAGTTACAGTAAGCGGAAATTATCGATTGATTCGGACTACGGTAGAAACGGAGGGGCGGATAATTGTCTGCGTCTCTCACTTCCACACACTCTCTCGCCTTTTTTTTTCTCAAAAATCGAACTGGATCTTCCCAACAACTGATGGAATGTTCCAGAAAGTGGAAGAGGGATGTTCCATGTGTCCCTTTTGGCGGGAGATTCAAACTTTTGCTAGAGCCGTCTTTTGGCGGGGAATTCAAACTCTGGGCAGGGGCAGCTTTTGGCGGGAGACAAATTCAAATTAAAAAACGGTTTCCAAAAACCTTTTTGCACAAAAAAGTTTGCTGCCGACTTCAGCAAAAGCCAGTGGGTAGACGCGGCGGTAGCCGCGTCTAACCGCTGGTGGATTTTTACACTCAATTTACACAAGTTTTCCTTGTTTTAATGAAATTCGATGATTTGCGGTCATTTTCGAAATACTCACATTCTTCGTCGTCATCCTCGCCCTCCGTCCAGTCTCCAGATGAGTATTCGTCCTCCACCTCCTCGTCGTTTTCCTCTTCATCGTTGTCATTGTCGGAGGACGAAGAAGACATGCGTTTGTTGTTCCAAAGGCAAATGCTCGCCGCCGTCGTCACCGGCGTCGTCGCGAGCGGCGTCGACGGATTCGACGGCTCCGTGATCAGCACCAACGGAATCGGAATCCGTCGCATCTTTTGGTGTCCCGTGACGTGACCCGTGACGTCTTCCGTCTCCTCCTTCTCCTTCTCGGCTCTCAAAATCGACTGCAAATTCTCCATCGTTCGATTCGGATCGCGTCGTTTTCGAAGGAGACTCGAGCCTGACAAAAAAAATGACGATCAGTCGAGA
This sequence comes from Caenorhabditis afra, assembly GCA_963570955.1. Taxonomy (NCBI): domain Eukaryota; kingdom Metazoa; phylum Nematoda; class Chromadorea; order Rhabditida; family Rhabditidae; genus Caenorhabditis; species Caenorhabditis afra. The sequence continues at coordinate 7,965,790 of OY751532.1, forward strand.
AATTCGTAAAGAAAAGAACAAAAGAAAGAGGGATTTCGTGGTGCTCCGCGAGCCCTGGCACATCGAAACAACAGCTGCTCTTCATTGGTTCGCCCGAGGGCTCGCCGAGCACACACACACAAACACTTTCACTTTCACTTTAAAACCATCATGCGAACGAACCTCGCGACGAACACGTCGTCGTATCGCTTTCCGACGACTTTTCTCGCGGCGATGTGTCTTCCGATTTCGACGCACTCTCGTACTCCAAAACCACGTTGGCCGCCGTCAAAATCAACGTTTCTTCCTGCAAAATGTAGGCGTGAAATCTGACGTAAAAACTGTCACGAAACCGGTTGAATCGGTTGAATCGTCGAGTTTTCCGTGCGAATTCTGATGCGGACGGCTTCTTTTGCCTCTGCGACACACGCCGCGACGTCTTCTTTCTCTTTCACCGGAATTCCGTTGATTTTGATCGAAGCCGCCACTTTTTTGACGACGTCGGGCGACATGACGTCTTCTTTTCGATTCGAGCCTATCGATCCTTTTCGAATCGCGATGACGCCTTCTAAACCCGTCGGGTCTTCTGAATCGTCGTTCTTCTTCGCCGTCGCTGCTGACGGCGTGCCAAACGTGGCCTCCATCTGGAAACTTCTAGTCAACGGCTTCATCTGCACGTCTTCTCGCGGTTCGACGTCGTCTTCTGAATCCTCTTCCGACGCCTCTGCCATCGATTTTCTCGTCGGCAACGGCGAGCATTTCGGCGTCACCTCTTTGCTCGGCGAGTTGCAAACAGATGCGCGTGGCGTCAACGAGCTCGCCGAGCTGGCCCGTCGCAACGATTTCGACTGGTACCTCGCGAGCATCTCGTCGTCCTCTTCCGATATCGACGAATCGTCGCCTTCTTCTTCCTCCGCGTCGCTTTTCGACGCGAATCGCCGTGAAACTGAAGTGTTTTCCCCTTCGATTCCACTTGATTTCCGTCTAAAACGCACCTTTTTCAGCCAGCGACTCCTCTTTCTTGGCGCTTTTCGTCAAATCCGGCTCACTTTCGGCCGTCACATACTTTTTGTACAGTTTTCGGAACGTGCTCTCGACCTCGTCCTCCTCCTCCGCCTGCAATGATATCATTGCCTCGCGCGCCACCGCCTCACGTGGTCCCATGTGGTCTAGTGGTTAGGATTCGTGGTTTTCACCCACGCGGCCCGGGTTCGATTCCCGGCATGGGAATTCCTCTTTTCTCTCCCCTTCTCACCTCATTATCAGTGGTTCTGCTCATCGAGCGATAGTCGCGATCGCTGCGATACGAGGAGGAGGTGGATGTTCTCGAAGAGTAGGGCGACGTCTTCGGTGTGAAGCGGCCGACGGAAGTGGCAATGGAGGAGGCGCGCGTGCTGCTGCTGTAGCTGTTGTCAGGACTGCGATATTTTGACGACGAGTAGTCGGACGTCGTCGAAAGATCGGTGGATCGGTAACGCGACAAACTGGGGGTATAGGAGGAACTTCTGAAAATGGGACAACTAGGTAAAAAGAAAGAAAAAGAGAAAGAGTACGTCGTTTCGGGGGGTCGATATCGCGAGAGAGTGTCCGAATGGGCGCTTCTCGGCGGGTCGTAGGCTGCAAAACACGTGTGTGTGTGCACATCTGGAGCCAACTGGAGCCCATACCTCCAATGCTCACACTGCCGGCTCGCACGTTCCGCGGCGTGTACGACGACGTTCCTCCTCCACCAGAAGACGTCGCGCCGGCACGAAACGACGACGAAGATGGGCGGTACGACGAAGAAGAAGTGGAAGATGAAGAAGAAGTCGTCGAGGTGAGTTGCTCGGTGCTCCCGTACCGGCTCGAGTAGGAGCTCATTCGAGGTGTGTAGTCGTTCGTGCTCCGAATCACGGAGCTCGCACGACTCGACGAGGCGAACGGATCGTATGACGTGGCACGAGACATTCGGCCGCTGACGACTCCAGATGAGGCGACGACGACGTCTCGCGACTGAAAATGAGAAGTCAAAATGCGACTGGATGGATAGATGGATGAAGGAATGAAAGTGGAGGCATGAGCTCGCGGAGCTCCCGACGAACATCAGGTGATTGACAACTTTATCGACGGCGGGGCTCCCAGAGAGAGAGCTCCCGCGGAGCAGCAGTAAACATGTGCATGTTTTCAGATAAGAGCCCACTCTCATTGAGCACCACATGCGGCTCATTTCTTTCCGTTTTCATTTTGTTACGAAATCTGTTTCTTTTGCGTTCCTTCTCGTTTTCAAATTTGAGAAATTACTTTTAAAATTTCGAAGCTTGCGCGCCCTTATCACCGCCCTCGGCCGGTGCTGCCCGCACCGCTGCTTTTGGCGCAGTCGGTAGCGCGCTCGACTGGCAATCGAAAGGTCGCGGGTTCGATTCCTCGCGCCCGCAATCTGATTTCTTCCTCACCCTTCCCCGTTCGGTTCCGTAGCTCGTCCGATAGGGAGCGGTGTCGCGTGAAGAAGACGTCACTCGAGACGACCGCTCCACACTGCCGCTTCGGTATCGTAGACTTGCATTTGAGGGTGTGTAACTGGACATGGGCTGAAAAGGCTGAAAGCAGTCTTTGAAGGGAGGGAAACCAGGTTACTGTACTTTAAAGGCGCATCGGCCAGGAAAGTAAAGCTTCTGGGGGAAGAAGAAGAAGAAGAAGTTGATAAGCTGATAAAAGTGGGGGAAAGTGTATATTGGATTGGATGGAACTCGAGTGAGAGAGAGAGAATGAAGATTGTCATCTCTCGTGTGCTCTTTCTCTCTCTCTCGCTGTTGCTGCTCCGTGAGCATTAGTGCACCGTTACAACCGCAGCGAAGGCGAAGAAGAAGAGAGGACACCTGACACAACTACACACACACACTCATTCGTTTGACATTTGACATTTCAATGATTGTGTCTCTCCTCCGCAAGCGAGCCGAGCAGAGCTCGTCTGTTCAACCGTTTAAAGAGGCACACGTTTTCATCAGAATACAAAAAAAGGAGAGAAGAAAGGAGAACAACAAAGGAAAAGATGGAGTATTGAGAAAAAAAACCAAAGTTAGTTCGAATTCTGTTCTTGAAATTGTAAAGTGCTTAGAGGTAGGTGGGGGTGTGGATAAGGCGAATTGAATGGAAAAAAAACGAGTGGTAAAGGGGGGCAACAACGAATCGAGAAGCAGTGTGATTATTAAAGTTTTCTTCTTTTCCAGCCAAAAAAAACCCGTGAAAACCAACTAAACTGACAGATAGGGGGGTCAAAGGAGGACTACAAATTGAATGAACGCAGATACTGAGGCACAATTGATTTCTAGCGGAAAAGGGGGTGGGGTACATTCACAGAATGGAGGTGTGTGTGTGTGATCATTTCTTCTTTCGGTTGTTGAAGACCGGCTTCTTGACAGTCCTTGTGATCACTCGGACGGGGATGGCGGTGGGCGCCGGAGAAGACGTTGACGCCGCCGAAGCCGATGAGGTGGACGGCTTGGACGGAGTCGGAGGAAGCGGAGCAGCGACAGTGGCAGGGGCAGAAGACGTCGATGGTTCTGAAACTGAGAAGTGACGTCTTCGTCACGATTCCTGCTGGAAGCCGTCGCCTACCGTCAACGGTGACAACGTCGATGATATCCTCGTCTTCGACGCAGTCCTCCTCTTCCGGCGTTCCTTTTCGTTCTTCGACTCTTGCGATCTTGGCTGCAGGCTCTCCGATCTCTTCCGCCTCCATCTCGCGCTTCTTCTTCTCATTAGCATTATCAGAGGTTTCGGGCTTTGCGAGCTTTTCAGGCTGCTCTTCTGGCTTCGTCGCAGAATCGTCAAGTTGTGCAGATGGTTCAGCAGGCTTTTCAACAGACTTCTCTAGTTGCACCGGCACTTCAGCTGTCTTTGGCTCGTCGGGTTTTCGAGACTCTTCTACCTGCACCGGCTCTTCGGGCTTCTCGGTCTGCTCCGATTCGATCGGCTCCGAGGAGACCTCCATCGTCGGAGTCTTGCTTCTCGTTTTGTCTAGCTCGTCGATCACATCGGATACGGCTTTCGGCACTGGCTCCGCCTGTGTCTCGGGTTCGTCGACAGTCTCCGGCTCAGAACCGACAGGAGTACCATGGGGAGCCCGCAGAAACGGGCTCGACGGACCGGCGATCTCGTCCTCCTCGTGAGCGCTGTCAAACATGGAACCGCTGGCCGCGCGAACGATATCGACGGCCTTCGACGCTGGCTCCGCGTACTTCGGATCTGGAACTTCGAAGGGGTAATATCGAGAAGTCACGATCGTTCTGAACTCACCGCTCGCATCCACATAGCACGGCTTCTTGTGAATGACGGTGGCGCGCGGCTCGAGACTCCTCTTCATCGTCTTCATTCGCTCCTTCTCCCGCTTCATCGCCTTCGCCTTCAGCGCCTCCTCGTCAGACGACGAGGCCGTCGTCGAGGAGTCAGAAGTGGTGTCACCTAGTGGCGGTCCTGAGGCGTCGTGCGGATCCACTGGCTCTGTCGATTCGGAGACTCGAACGGGACGGGAAGAGGAGGAGGAGGGCTCGTTGTTCCCGGCATTCTTCTCCTTCTTCTTCTTCCTGCTGCCCTTGTCCGCTCGCCGCTCTTCGCGTTGCGATTCCTGAATGAGACGTCGAATGATGCGTTCCGCCTCCCTCTCCAGATTGTCCTGGTCGAGCTGAGCCTTGGCCTCTCGTCGCACTTCCTGCTCTCTGGCTCTCGCCTCTCGAATGAGCGTCTTCGCCTCGTTGGCTATCCGTTTCGCCTCTTTCGCCAGCTCTTTCGCGTCCGTCCTCTCGCGAGCCTTCGCCTCCTTCTCGTTCGTCTTCACTGCAATCCGCGAACTCCGCTCGAGATCTTTCGCCTGCCGCACGAGCTCCCTTGCCTGCGCCTTCTTCATCTGCTCTTCGAGCCTCTCGGTCGTCTTCTGCTCGCGCATCTGTGCCCTCACTCGTTTCTCCTCCTCTTTCTCGTACTCGTGCCGCTCCTTCTTCGATCTCACGTCTTCCTCTATTTCCGCCATGATTCTCGTTATTCGCTCGCCGAGCTCACTGTCCAACTTTACCGGATGCGATATTACGTTCAGAAGACGCTGCAAGTTCTGCTTCTCCTCCCGATTGTACTTTGCCTTCAGTTCGGTGCGCGACCTTTGTGGTAGGTACGAGTGCATCAACCCAAAGTCTGTCCCGGTGCTCTGCAGTACCTCGTAGAAGAGGTCCGTCTCGCGTTCGGACCACAGACTCGGCTTCCGGAAGATGCGAGTGCGGAACGACAGCGACGTTATCTTACTGCTCATCCGACCCTCCTCGACCGTCTCCCACACAGACTCGTGGTTGATCTGCGCCGACTGCATCACGAGACTCGACTCGTCGATCACCAGCCGCCCGTCAGCTCCGATCTTCACTTGAGGCGCGTTGACACGTGGCGTCGCCGGCTGCGAGTCGAGATCGCCCGCCTCGGACTTTGTTATGATCGTCGAGCTGGTCGACGTGCGCCGTTCCCGCTTGTAGCTCGTGTTCTCGTTCCTCGGATTCCAGCGTGTCAAGTCGGCCATCGTCCACGTCTGTGTGTTCAGCTCCTCTTTTCCGGTAAACCGCTTCTTCTCTCTTTGACTGAAACATACATTATTTTTTGTTGTGGCTCTTCATGTTTTCTTACTGCCTGGGCGTTAGAATAGCCTCATCCTCGCACATCGACACGTTCCGCGACCGTGGAGTCGTGAGTCGAGACGGCGGATAGGGGACGGCGAACTGACCCGCATCGGAAGCCGTCGGCGAGGGTAGCACGCTGAAAATCCAGTTTCAATCGATAATTCCTCCTCCTTCCCCACCTATCCACGGGTTCACTGTCAATCGGTTGTGGAGCCGAAGAGGAATGCGGTTGCTCGTTGTCGACGACGTCGTCGTCGAAGTGTACATGATGGTTTGTTTCGGAAGGCTTCGTGTCGACGTGCAACGGCTTCTGCGCATCCAAATCCAGCGATTCCATCGATTCGGATGGAGGTTCGAGGACGCTCTTGTCGACGAGAACCTCTTCATTTCCCACCGTTTCCGGTGGACCGGGCAAACTGAAAATAGCAAATTTCCGGTGATTTTACGAGCGAACCGTATACGTTTCAGCTTTCACGGGCGGTGTCTGTTTCGCCGCCTTCGCGATGTTCGGCTTCATTTGAATCCTTGCCCGGCGCATCGTGCTGCTTTTGCGGTTTACTCCTTCGTTTCGGAACTCGGCGAGCACTGAAACGACGCGCGTTTTCCTCTTTTTGCCACTCCAAACTTGGAGAAGGAACAATTTGGAAAGATATGATTGAGGTCGGTCAAAACCTTTGGATACAAAGCTCGAATGAAGAAACGTCTACAACGAACTAATTTTTCTCGGCTTTCAAATCGCAGCTGCAGAGTAATAGAAGAAGAAAGTATGTACAATACAAAAAAAAGGAATCGAGGGCCTAGAGGTAACAGTAAAATTTAATTAAACATTTAGAAAAGAAGAGAAGAAAAACCAAAAGGAAAGAAACACACACACGAAAATCAAGTTATTGCAGAGCCTGAAGTGAATGGAAATTGAAAAGGAGGACGAAAAAACAACAAGAAAAGTAAGAGAAATTGAATGGTCATGGCCAGAAAATAAATGAGAAGCTGCAAATGTTGTGGAATGTCATTGAAGTGGGGGAGGGGAAATCGGGCAAAAAAAAAAACAAGAAAACGGGTGGAATTTCGCAACATTTTCCAATAGATATCACCAGAACGGACACCATCCGATGTAGCTCTGGCACAGATTCATCTTCTCCGTCGCCATGTCGATGAGTCTCTCCAGCTGCTCGTTCACCGTCATCACTTGGATCACGCTCGTCCCTTCTTCGGAACTTCCTTCCGGCGCCACCATCTCGGTTCCTGTTTTTCAAAATTTTAATACTATTTTTTCGATCAAAAAAGGATTTGAATTTGAAAAAAAAGTGAGCAAAACCACTGTAAACAACAACAAGTTTGTATACACAGCCACGCACTTGTTGCGGACTAAGCGCCATACTTTACGACACTTTTTTGAATTTTGGTTTCAGAGCGAGATTTTGGCAATTTTTTGCATATTGAATACGATTTTAGATTTAAAAAAATGAGTGAAAAACTGACCAGCCAGTTTGCGTTTGATGGATTCCATGAAGCGATCGACAGTGTTGACGGAGGGCTCGTTGTGAGTGGTCTGGCGAGTCTGCTCCTTTTTGACGGTCGGATTCTTTTTCATTCCCTCGATGAGACGCCAGTTGATGACCGGATCGTAGACGAACGCCTCGAGGACGGCGAGAAGCGACTCCTGGTTCGTGCGGAGCACTTTGAGCACTCGCTCGGCCGTGTAGCGGTAGACGCCGTCGAGTCCGGTGATTTCCATCGCGTTGATGAGCATTCGCGTGAGACGGAACGGCACTTTCTCGGGGAACTTCTCGCGCAACATCGCCACCTCGAAGCAGTCGCCAAAGTCGATGTGCACGATCTTTCCCGTCAGACGGTCGAGCATCAGATTCGACGGATGTCGGTCGCCGAGACCCAGGATGTAGCCGACCATCGACATGCACGCCACCGATCTCGTGTAGTTGGTTCGGCGATCGAACCACACCTCGGAACTGGGACTCTTGAGCCACAGAACCTTCCGGAGGTCCTCTCCCTGAGTGACGCTCAGTGCCGCGTCGAACAGCTGCATCTTCTGCATGAGAGTGAGGTGTTCCGTGTCCGTCGCGTACTTCTGGAGAGTCTTGTGCTCCAGCGACAACGGGATTTTCGCCTTCTTATCTCGGTACTCTTTGACGAGCGCGTGCAGTGTGTCACAGTTGGGAACCCAGCCGATCAGGCCCGAGTCCTTGCTGAGTGCGACGATCGAGTAGCGCTGAATGGCCAGATTGCGGCGGCACGTCTCCGAATTGTTGGCGAGCAGGGTGTTGACGAGGCCGAAGAGCTGCATGACTCGCTCGTCCTGACGCGGATCTTCGTGTCCTTTCAGCAAGAACTGGTATTCGAGACCGTCCGAACCGCGGATCGTCATCTTGCGAGGCCGCTGCTTGCTCGTGATCACCGACATTTTCGTCGAGAAGCTGTGGATCGAGACGATCGGCGACGACGGATCATACGTGCCGGGCACCGCCAACTCGAGATCCATCGCGCTGACGAGGTTCGGCGACACGTAGACGAGATCCAGAGAAGTGAGCGTCGCCAGCTGATCTCGCAACTTTTTGAACATCTGAAACGAAAGTCACACTTCGGTACTTTCAGAAGTGGCGTCTCACTCCACAATAGATTTCCCACGCCTGATTGAGATCCTTTACGTTCTGCGACTTGGCGAACGCCTCCACATAGTTGGTGGCGTCGCGAATGTCGGAGTGGTACGTCTGAATGAAGCTGTGCTCTTTCATCGTCGTCGGCGAGCCCTTCTGCATCGTCTCGCGCATGTCTTTCAGAGCGTTGAACATCGCGAGCACATTGTTGTCCTGTAGACGTCTCTGAGCGGTTTCATTGCAGAACAACACGAGTCAAGCGGGAATGGCTTACGTGGAAATAGACGCGACTCGCCTCGTCGAGCGCGTCGTGCCACTGCTCGTGCCACAGAATCGCGCATCGCACCAGCTCGTCCGTCACGAGACGACACTCGGCGACGAGATTCGAGTGGTACTCGCGCATCTTCTCGATCACCGCCTGCGCGTTGTCTCGTCGGTGCTCGTTGGTGCTCTTGGCGGCCGTCGTGAGAGCGTAGATGACGGCTTGCGGACGATGTTTGGCAATGTCGCCGAGCACTCGCACCACCAGCTGAACGGGACGATCGTGCGCGAAATCGAGCCGGCCCATCAACTGCGGGACGACCTCGAGCCACGTGGTGACGGGCAGATCGAAAATGTTCTCGGCGAGCGCGTTGTAGACGTCATCCTCGTCGCCGTACTCGAACCACAACTGCAGCAGACGGAGTGTGTCCTCGAGCCGCGAGCCGGGCGAACTCATCAGCGCCTTCGTGAAACACAGAACCGCTTGTTTCGCGTGCTCCAGGTGAGGAGCGTTGCTGTGGCAACTGGCGCCGCCGACGTGATACGGAGAGTACTGATGAGACGCAGCGGCGGTGGAGGAGGAGGCGTAGATGTGATTCGGCGGCAACGGCATCAGTTCGGAGAGTGAGGCCAGTGGAGCCGGCACCGGGAAGTCTGTAAAAACTAACAGGGCGGTCTTCGCGATGAGGAGACGAGGTGCGGAGACACGTACCAGCTATGGGTTGAGTCGCCGTGGTGCTGTGGAACTGCGCCGGTTGTGGAGACGTCTGAGCAGACGGTGGCTGTGGAACAGGCGCCACCGGTGGAAGCGGGGACGACGCGCGGCCGAAGATCGACGGGAGGCGGTCGCTGGGCGTCTTTTTGCTCGGGTGCGGCGATCGAGTCATCGGTTTGACGGGCGGCTTCGTGCACGACTTCTCTCGCATGACGGCGTAAAAGTGGGTGGAGGCCATCTTGTGCCACACTTTGTGCCAATCCGGATCGTATTTGGCCGCTTGCTCGTAATACTCGAGCGTTTTCTTGAAGACCGCAACTTCGTCCGCTCGTGCTGCGAGAGGAGAGTGCTCGCCAGTGTTCTGAAAATGAGCAGCGCTTTCAGTGCTTTCCCGAAACAAAACACTCACTCCAGTGTTCTTCGTGCCAACTTCCGTCCATTCTCCCAACTTTAGCAGCACTTTCGCACAAATCCTCATCGGCTCTTTCGTCGCCGGCGGAATTATCTCTCGGCCCGACGGTGTCGGAATCGGATTGCCTCGTTTCGTCCAGTGATCGGCGAGATCTTTCAGCGACTTGATGGCGGCCGTCTGTTGATTGTCCTGGTAGAGTTGTTTAGCGAGCGCGAGCAGCAGGAGTGGCTTGTCGAGCGGAGCACGCGCCGCCATTAGGTCGGCGTCGGTCGGCAGCGAGAGAAGTTCGCGAAGAACGGCGCGCGACATCGAGTTCTTGCCCTGCTTCCGGCACATCGAGGCGAACTTGACGCGGAGTGGATGCATCTCTTGTGGCGAGAGCACGAGACCGCGGAGCATGATCAGACGTTGCCACTGTTCGACGTTGCGACGACATCCCTGAAGACGTCGACTCCAGAGGAGGGCGATGCGGGGACGACGTTCCGGACGGGTCTGCAATTATTGGAGGTCACAGTGGTATCGTCACGTGACCGTCTTTCCCCGTTTTTCCTCGTGCTGACCCGTGTCCCACTTGCCCACTACCCCAGTTCCCTTATCGACATCTCTCTCGCTCTTTCTCCCCCTCTCACTCCTCCACCTCTTCAGTTCCCCTTTCGGAAGCGACACTCAGAAGCTGCATCCCCACGATGGCGGGCTCCTCTTCCCGTCGTCGCCGTCGCGGCCCGAAAAACGCTCGCTACCGTCGTCCCGGCAACAGTTCACCGCGCAACTCGTCGGGCTCGGTGAGCCCGACGAATCGCCGAATCGGCAGCCGTTCGACGTCGAACAGTGTGTCGGAGAAGAGTACGACGACGGTCACGACGGTCACGAGCACCGCGAGCTCTACCGGCACCGACTGCTCCGACCTGAGCAAGGCGAGCATCAACACCGAGTTCAGGTAGGTAGCGCCTTCTCACAATGACTACAGTAACCTGCTCTATTCTGTTCAGCGTCGTCGCACCGGACATGTCGATCGAGCCGGGCGATCAGAAGCTCGTCTACACGCTCGACGACAAGGGAAAACTGGTGATCATCCACCGCAAGTGCGGCGACATTCTCTACATGCTCCGAACCGTCGACGGACGTCGCATCTACGTTGAGAAGACCGAGCAGGGCGCCTCGTTGCTCATCACGAACCGGAAGGGCAAAGTGATTCGGGCGCTCGCCGGAGAGTACTAGTCCCTGAAAGGGGGCTCGCGAAGAAAGAAGCGCGCTTGTTTCTGACTTGTGTGCAGGGGCAAGAGCGTCTTTCTACAGATGACAAAAAGGAAAAAATTGAAGCTATCGACCGAATTTGTTTGTTTTTTGTGTAATAAAGTAATGTGTGTGTGTGTTGCTCTCACCTTGTACTCGATCGCCTCCTCGAGTTCGGCCATTTGCTGCACAAAGATCATGGGCGTGTAGGCACGCTCGTAGCTCTCGCTGGCCATGGCAGTCAGATCGCTGTCGATCATCTCGCGCACTTTCTCGATCAGACCCATCGCCTTTGTGTTCTCGTCGCTGAAAAGAGACGAGGTAGGTGGAAATGGAAAAAGGAGCGCACGACTCACTTGTGAACGGCGACGACGGCTCTGAGCATTGCTCCGTCCTGCGAGTTCTCCGAGATCACCGACACGTACTCGGCCATCTTCTCCCAATCGTCGACGGCCCACGCGCCTCTCGCCGCGATCACCGCCGTCTTGTGGTCGAGCTGACGGGCGTTCTTGCCGAGAATCTCGGCCGGATCGCGTTTCTCGCGGTCGCGCGCCCAAATCAGCGACGTCTCGTTGAGTTTGTCCCACTGGGCGAGCGCTTCGAGGCATCGCATCTCGTGCATACGCGCGTCGTCGATCGAGAAGGTGTCGGCCGCCGAGGATGATGTGGTTCTCGAGTCGGTTCGCATCGACGAGTGCGACGAGGTGGAGAGCGTCTCGGTGTGGTAGGCGTCGAGCGCCTTCTCCCACTCGTTCAGCTTCTCGTACCACCGACCGCGCATCTTGATGTTCATGCGATTCTTCTCCGCGTGCCGCACCACACCCGCCGCCTCTTCCTGCACGTTCAGCTTGTTCGCGTAGGTGATGAGACTCTGACAATCGTCGACGGTCAACTTCACGTCTGCGTCGCCGTTGTTTCGCTTCAGAATCTCGGTCTCCTTGTAACGACACGCTTTGGCGAACGCCTTCGTCGACTCGGCGCGATAGCCGAGAGCCTTGCTGTCGACCGGAAGCGGTCCTTTCTCCGAGTGATCCATGAACTCGGCCAGATTGAGCACCATTTGGATGAGCTCCGGATAGCCGGTGTCGAGAGCGCGCGTCAAGGCGGCCGTCAGATCGTCCTGCACCGTCGAGTCGAGCTCCGTCCAGACGGACATGAACGCGGCGGGGAAGAGATCGCGCGCGAGGTGCGGATGCTGGTCTCCGAGAGAGGCGGCCGCGCGGAGCGACGGACTACTTCCGCTCTTGAGGAACGCTATGCGAAGCTTGAGAAGCCACTGTAGCCACTCGTCCTTCGACGTCAGGTTCTCGTTCTTCCACACACCGAACAGATCCTTGTTGAGCGTCTGTTTGGCGATTCGCGACGTGGCAAGCGTGTTCGAGGCACGCGACGGCTTCTCGACCGGCGGATCCGCTGAAACTTCTCCGAATGATTGGTTGTATTTCTCTGTGTTCTAACAATGTTCGACTCACTTCTGTCCTCTGCCATTCCGTACTTGTAGTAGTCGTCCCGAAGGCCGTTCGTCTCAGTCCGTGATCCGGCGCCCGCCGAGTCGATCGATCCGTTCATGAGTCGTTCGTGGAGCTCCTGGTTGCCGAGAACCGCACTCGCTATTCCGCCGGGTCCACCGGCTCTGAGTGTCGCCTGCGCCTGCAGGTTTCCGTTCGAGCCGGCGAACACCGACGCGTTGACAATGTCACGTGACATTTGTGCTCGTTGAGCCAACTTGCGATACGTCTCGTAGTGTTCGCACTTGTCGAGCGCGTTGTCGCGCAACTTCTGATCGACGCCCCGTTTGAAGATGTCGAAGAATTTGCCGAGCTGAATGATGACCTCGATGAGGAGGAGGAACAGTTTGTCACGCATCTCGACCGTCGAAATGTTGTGGTGCCAGCTCTGCATCATGCGCGGCGCGTACGCCGACACGTCCATGTGACGACTCATGTGGAGGACGGTGTCGAGCGCCGTCTGACGAATCGACAGCTTCAGCGAGACGTCGTCGAGAATGATGAGCAGCGGCGGCAGCACGAGATGAAGGTGTTGCGTGATGCAGTACGTCAACGGCTTCATCGACTCCATCACCTTCACCGTCAGCACGCGCTCCTTCGTCTTGTCCGTTTGCAGCACCGTCAACAGATACGGTATCAGCTCGCCGGTGTACTTGCTGAAGTCGTTTCCGATCGCCGTTCCCATCTCGGTGAGCACTTGAATCACCACCATCTTCACCGAAATGTCCTCTTTCCAGGCATCCTGCAATGGTATTTGATAGGATCTTTAGTCCGAAATCCGTGGAATCTTACCGCCACAATGGAAAAGATAGCGGGCATGTAGGGAGCCGCGTGGTCTTTTATGATCGCGACGAAAATGGCGAGCTGCTGGAGGAAGAACTCGCGAAGGTTGGCTCGATTCGAGGTGGCCGTCGTTCGTTTGCACACCTCGATGAGGCGCGGAACGACTTGCTCCGCGTACATCGAGGCGCTGTCGCCGAGACTGCGGAAGATCGTCACGATGGCCTGCGCGATCTCGCCGTAGCTCTGCGAGTCCTCGTCGCCCATCAGCAGCATCAGATTGGCGATTGTGATGGCCGGATAGAACTCCTCGAGGGTGCACTTCTCGTAGTTGAACCAGTGAATGATCTCCTGTCGCGGATCCTTCTGGTTCCCGTCGGAGATCGGCAGTGAGAGGGCGGTGCTTATGGCGGTCGAGCTCTGCACTGAGCCGGTGAACACCTTGTGCGTGTACGGATCGATGGCTCCGAGGATGCCGAGCGTCTTGATCGCCTCCCGCCGCATCGTGTTCGACATCACCGTCTTCAGGATGCGCAGAAGGTCGTCGAGAAGTGTCGGATAGTCGCGGTACGGATCGACGACGTACGCCGTCGATCTGCATATTCCTCCGATTGCTCGAAGGGCCGCCTGAAATCAAGGATCCATGGTGAAATCCAAAAAAAATTTGGAACGCTTCACGAATTTGCGTGTCATCCTTGCGCAGGGGCCATGCTAATCTTCTCTGTATTGTTCCAATTTTAGTATATGTTCTCGGAAGAACGAGACTGTGTGACATGGCATCCGCTTATATAGGGGGGTCTAGGCAAGCGGCCGACATCTCGCGGGTTCCGCCCGCCACTATGCAGTCCGTGGGAAGGGGGCCCCGAACCATCTGCTGCGTCGTAGGCTCCGCCCCTTTCGCTCACAGCATAGTGGCGGGCGGAACCCGCGAGATGTCGGCCGCTTGCCCAGACCCCCCTATATAAGCAGATGCCATGTCACACAGTCTCGTTCTTCCGAGAACATATACTAAAATTGGAACAATACAGAGAAGATTAGCATGGCCCCTGCGCAAGGATGACACGCAAATTCGTGAAGCGTTCCAAATTTTTTTCGCAATTCCGTCTAGTCGATTCGGAATTGCCACGTCACGCCTCACCTCTCGCTTGTGCAGACTGCTCGAGTCGTTTATCATGTGCGTCAGCTTTTCGAACAACGGCTTCAAATTCTTCACTATCTCCGCGCCGCCGATCACCGAAATCTCGCCGATCGCGTTGAGCACTTGAGCCGTCACTTCGGTGTACTGTAAGCAAGGAAATGTGAGGGGGGAAGGGGGAAAACTGTGAACTGCTCTGGTTTTCATTTTTTCGGCGAAAAAGGGACACAATCGCCGAACAGTGTCATTTCTAGACAAAACTCGTGCATGCTCTAGAATGGATTCGATGGTCTTTGGGGCTCTTTTTCCGATGTTCGGAGCCACGGTTGTGCTCTTCGCTTGCGGCAACAAGCGTCCTCCGAAGACGGAATCGAAAACGACAACGAAGAGTACAGAAGAGCCGAAAGTGGCCAATCCGCCGCAGCAACCACCGACTCCGCCCCCTCCAGCAGAGGAGAAGAAGGAAGAGAGTCCGAATCCGGCGAAAGAATCGAAGAAGGAAGGGAAGGAGGACAAGAAGAAGGAGAAGAAGGCGGAGAAGAGTGAGGAAAAGAAGAAGTCAACGCGAGAAAAAGCGTCGAAGAAGGAGGATTCGGGAGCCGAGAAGGAGGAGAACGTTCCAGAAGTGTCGAAATCGTCGAAAAAGTCAGAAAAGAAGAAGGTCGGCGCTCCGTCGGCGATGCTCACCGCCAAGCCGTTGACGTTGATGAAGACGGCGAGACCGGCGTCGCAAATCGGACCAAAGGTAGGAGGTGAGCAGATCCCGAAACTATAGTTCTGTTTTCAGCCTGGAGCCGCCGCAGACGCCGACGACGCCGGCTACGAGAAGCTCGGCGACATTTCGGACGACGAGCTCAAGAAGATCGCCGAAGCGGCTCCGAAAGTCTAGCTGTCGGATCTCTCTCTCTATCTCTATCCTTTCCTTTTTCTTAGTGAAATGGAACTCTTGCTGATGTTTTCGACCGTTTTCTCTTCCCACATAAAGCTGCCTTTCCTCACCTTCTGATCGTTTCTCATCTTCGGAATCATCGCGATCATCAGAGATCCGACGTAGGGCCGCATGAACTTGGGACTCTGCTTCGCCAGCTGAGCTATCATCTTCGCCGAGTGCTGCTCGAGTCGCGCCTGTCCACTCTGCATCATTTGGCTCAGCGTTTCGAGCAACATCAGGCGAAGACGTGGCAGCACGAGAGCCGGATTGAGCTCGGCGAGACGGCCGAGAAGTGTCACACACGCCTGCTGCATCTCGAGCTTCTCGTCGTGCAGCGCCATGAATTGCACCTCGAGCATTTCGGGCTGCGCCAGGTGAGCCAGAAAGGGGCGGGGCATCTGACCGAAGCACGAGATGACCTGCATTCGGACGCGGACGTCTGGAAGAGACGGGAGTTTTAGAGGGGGGCGCTGGGTGGACAACTCGAGTACCTGGATCGTTGACAATGACCGAACAGACGGCGCGAAGCACTCCGTAGATCGTCTGCAGAAGGCTGTTCCTCTTGTCGCTGGTCACTTTTTTGTAGACGCCGACGAACGGAACGACCATTTCACAGCACGACGAGACCGCTGCCAGACGGATCTCGACGTTCTCGGCGGTCAGATAGTACTGTAAACGAGGGTTCAAAAGAGATCTATCGGATGCTCGGAGAGCTCTCTTACATCCGCCACGTATTGCATGATTCGCTGAAGCGCTCCTCTCGAAAAGTAGAACTCGCCGAGAACGTCAATCGCCAGAACGATGCGTTGAAGCTCTTTCGGATCGGTCTCCGCCTTCTGTAACTTTCAGGAGGCTCAGAAGGCGTCGACGGTGACGCTCCTACCTGCAGTATGATTCGGGGACTGGGCGGTCGATTCGACGGCTCCGATTTGGGAGGAATCGCGCAGCCGGTGAGCGTCTGGTAGACAGAGGCCATGACTCCGTCCTGAACGTTCAGCCGCAGCTTCGGAATGCGCATCATGATCATCTTGAGGACGTTGGCCAGCGAACGCGACAACGGGATCTCCATCAGCACCGGGATGATCGACTTTATCTGGAAGAGAGTGCAGCGATTTCAGACGGTGTCCAGAGTGTCGAGAACGAACCGGCGCCGTCACTTGCTCGTGGTAGGCGTCGACGAAGAGGAAGAGGAACGTGAAGTAGCTGTCGAGAATGTCCGAGTGTTGCGGTTTGCGGATCGCGTTCGAGATGAACGTTATGCACTGTTGGACGTGCCGCGAGTGAACTTCCGGATTCGAGAGCATCATCATTCCGAGCGCCGGCGCCGCCACCGCACTCTTTTGAAGTCTGAAAACGGGAGGGCGTGGCTTCTTTCGCTTCCATCTCTCTCTCTCTGGCACTTACATTGCAAACGACGTGTTGAAGGCGAGCGTCTGGAACGAGAGATCGCACTGCGGAAAGGCGCAAATTCGTGGCAGCAGCTGCATGAGCACAGTGCTCAGATACGTGGCGCTCGTCTGTTTTTGAGACCGATTCGCGTTGACGAGCGGAATGATTTTGGCGACCGCCTCGAGAATCTTGCTGAAATTCTCGCGGACGAGCTGCCGCGCCGTGGCACTCTCGACGATGAAGAGCTTTCGCGGAAGGGCGAGCCACTCGACGCCGTCCTCCTCGTCCTCCTTGAGGAATTTCGTTTTGACGAACTGCGACGACTCGCACCGCACCATCTCGAACGACTGATCCGAGATGCGGAGCAGCTCGTTGAGGATCAGAGCGACCGAGTGCCAACGGTCGATCTCGTCGCGCGGCGTGTGGCCCGACTGGATGGTGAACGCCTCGCGGAAGCACTCGTTGAACCACTCGGTCTTGTGCTTCGTTTCGCGCTGCGACACGATCGTGAGCACCACGTGCAGTGCATCGATCGCCGCGATTCGGACTGCGGGATTCTTGTCGCGAACCGCATTGAAGATGTACTTGAAGAACAGACTGGCTCGCAGAAAGAAGGCCGTCGGTGTGGCGAGTGCGATCTCGCGCGAGAGATGCGCGGCGGCCAGGTGACGGATCTCCTCGATCTCGGGAGTGTTCCGCAGATGGTGCGGAATCGTCGCCGACACCGGAATGAGCCATTCGTAGCAATGGTCGAGACAACGATCGACGAGATCCGCGGCGAGCGCCTTGCACGTCGTGATGAGGTAGGCGAGCGCTTTCGACGCAAGCTTCACAGTCTCCTCGTCCATTCCGCCCGAGTTGAGCGATTTCAGCAGATAGTTCGAGTATCGGACGACGTTTCCCGCGTGCGTCTCGGCGAGACAGACGATCAGATAGATGCCCGCTCGACGCTGATCGATCGACGGTCCCTTCATGCAGTTGAACACCGCCGACTGCGAGGCGCCGTCGTTGCGGCCGTCGAGCGCGTTCAGAAACGCCTCGCTGAACGTGTTCGGCTCATCTTTCAGCTCGAATCGCACGTATCTGGAAGACAGTTTTCGATTTTTTCATGAATGTGCTCGCTTACTTGGAAAGCTCTCTGGCCGCATTGCGCTGATTGACGTCTTTGCTTTCGGTGATGCGATTCCGGTACTGGGAGGCGAGCGAGCGCGCCGCGTCGATGCCTTGCTGAAATAACGACAAACCGGGGAGGGTGGACGCCGACTCGTGGGCTCAAGAAATCGCCTACTTTTCGGTGTCGCTCGTCGAAATCCGTGATGCGGTGCGCGTCTTCGCTGATCGGCACCGGCGTCGGCGGCTTCTCCTCCTTCTTTTGAGCGTATCCGAGCGTCACGTTCGGCATCATGATCAGTACATTGCTGAACGTTTCTATCAGAAAAACAGCGACAAATTCGCAGAAATAGGGCTCCTAAAGCCTGGGATCAGAAAACCCAATTGAAAGCTTCGAAGAGGACATAGTGATAGAAAATAGAAAATAGAAACTGTTTTCTAATGGAAAAACGATGAAAATTGAAGGAAATCAACAAGAAACGAGGAGAATCTAGAGCTAGAACGGCGGGAAGTTGGAAGAGATTATCGATTGAAGACACGCGGAGCGCCTCTTTTGAACCGATCCATGTCCTCCGTCCGCACGGCTCTCCTCTTCTCGTCGTCGAGCCGATCGCGCCGCTTCATGAACTCCTTCTCCTCCCACAGCTTCTGCATCATGTACGCGTCGTCGTCCAGATACGGCACCTCGTACTCTTTTTGCCCGTTCTGCGGCGGCGAATAGTGCTCTTTTGCCGCTTTTCTGCAAGAAAAACGATGAAATTCGATGTATTCCGGGCGATTTGGGAGGTGGTTACTTGTAGGTGAAACCGGCGAACGAGGTGATCGTTCGCTCTCTAGGCGCGGCCGTCTCGCCCGTTTCGAGCCGGAACACGGCGTCGTTGCGCTCGTGAACGACGTCTTCGATGCGGTCCATCGTCTCCTGCACACGGTCGAGTCTCTCCGGATTCGGCATGTTGCGCGCGCGTGACACGTGCGCCTTCTTCATCGTGATCAACATGTTCCGTTCGATTAGGCACACATACCTGCAGGGACCTCGTCGTTTTTTTTTGCTTTTTGAAGGAAAATTGTGTTTTTACCAAAGTTTATGGAGATCCGAGTTGCTTTTTAGCCGCAACTCTTCGGCCGTCCACGATCTGCCGGGTCTGTATTTCGGGCGGAGCTCCGCTTTTCCCCAGTTCGCCTGATCGTCGAAAAACTGCGTGATTCGGCTGGTGAAACGAGTTGTCGACACGTTTTGCGACCTGAAACGCAGAAAGGCTCGTTCGTTTTGCAGTGAATTGAGGGAAAAATCGACTCACCTGACCGCCGAAGCAACCAAGTTCGGCAAGTTACGCAGCATTGTTTCTGGAGAACCTGGAAGTTTGAAAAGTCGATAATTTGACCAACATTTTACATTGGAAAAGGAAAAAAATAACATTAAACGTTTGTTTGTCCATGAAAAGTGTGAAAAAATATAAAAATCGACAGAAATCGTTGCAGAAAAGTTCCCAGAGGCCATTGGCACGAGTGATGCAAACGCGCTCCACCGCACACATGTCTCTTCCCCTTGGCGGCAACTCAAATCGAAAACTCTAAATCTTCCTTGATTCAAACATCGAATTCGAACATTTTATACAAATACACGTATCGAGAGTAAGGAAAACGAGTCAATATCTCTTTCGGCAGTACTCGCTGCTAAAATTAAACATATACAGTCGAATATGGATCGCTTGAAATGAGCGAAACACCCCAAATCGCTCGTCGGCAATCATTTTCTTCACAAAATCCATAAATTTGTTTTTTCGCTCACGATCTGCCACTTCATTTGGTGTTTCAGACATGTGAACCTGCAAAAAATGACAAAAATAAGAGGTTTCCCGAAAATTCCGCCGGTTTTTCACCTCAATGTTAATTTGGCATATTTCAATGTGATGCTCGTCTAATTTTCCATTTTTCGCGAAAATATCGAATAATTCGTATTCAGCTCCTTCGGCGTCCATCCACAAATTATCGATTTTCTGCAAAAAATTTTGAAAATCTGTTAATTTTTCGAAATTCAAGCTGCCCACCTTGATTTTCAGAATTTCCTCGACAAAATACACGAAATCCACGTGTACAACACTCTTATCGTAGTATTTATCTGTAATTTCAGAGAAAATATGGAAAACGGCGGCCGTGGAAGAGCGAAACCTCGGCCCTGGACGCTGGCGATCGAGTAGCCGGAATGGCCGGAAACGGCGAACGGAAAGAAGAGTCCGAGACGCGAGTAGAGGCCCGAATTCACGTCCGTCAACGGATCGGCTCCGTAGAAGTCGACGAGCTCGCCGAGCCGCTCGAGTTTCTGAAATGAGTGAGCATTCGGGAAAAGCTGGGGGAAGCTCCAACTCTTCGATATCTCAGCTCCCCACTGATATCCTTGCCGATTCCGAGCGTCACAAAGTTATTCTTCTCGGCGTTTCCACTTCCGGCCGCTCGTCGCGCTTTCTGAAACTCGGTATCCCGTTTAACACGTTGCGAGTCGCTACTCAGCGAATTCCCCCCGACTGTTTCTGTTCCAATTCCTTTTGTTCGCTTTCATTCTCTCGGCGCTTCCCTTTCAAATGAGATTCGAATCTTTCTAGCCCCGTATTCTTCCGAATCGCAACATATAGATCGGAATCGCAATTTGGGAATCGTTGTAAAATGTAACGTCTTTCTTTTTCTGGCCCATTCGAAAATTAGGGCCGCGGCGATGCTTTCAACCGTGCTTATCACCGCCCTTGTGGTCCCACTTTACGTGTTGTGTGTGGCGCAGCCGGTAACGCATTTGGCTTTTGTTGAACCACTCGCAAGTTCGATTCCTCCTCGTGTCAAAACGTTTTCTCACTTGTTTCGGAAGAATTAGAATCTTGTCCTCGTCCTTATTCGGCACACTGATCACTCCCAGCCGCTCGATCTCCGCTTCCGAGTCACAAATCGTCACATGTTTCGTGAAATCGTCCCAGAACTGCAACGAAGAAGAACATAGCCTTCTTGTTCTCGGAAGAGTTTTAGCCGAACCTCAACGGAATTCTGAATCGGCATCATTTCGCGATTCGCGCACTTCAACCATCGCGCAAACACGTCTTCCGGATCACCGTCCGAGTTCAACGTCCTCAAATCCATCTCGTCAATCTCACTCTCGTCTTCCAATTCAGTCAAATAGGACTCCTTAAACAATGTGGGTACTATGCTGAAACTGAAGAGAAACATCAGACCTGACTGAAAATCCTGATAGTCAAATAGACGAACAAGAGCCCGATGAGGAAGGCAAACGACTGCGGAAGACGAGGAATCATCGTCGTCCGAATGATTCAGAAGATAGAAGACGTTGGAGAAGAGGACGACGACAAGTGAGATGACCAAACGGAAAGGAGGGAGGGATGGACGACGACGACGACTATTTTGTTTCGGAGATTGATGAGGAACGGGATAAGCGTTGCCGTTTTCCAGTGAGAGTCCCAATGCACTTCCTGGATACGCCCCGTCGACGCGCCCGTTGTCCGTTGTCCCATGCTAAACTTTTTCCCAGAAAACGGAGGTGTCCCGTTTTGCCACGTCATCTCGACAAGCACCTTTTATTCAACCAGAATGAACCAAGCGGCTCCGCCGCCGACAGCGCGCATTTTACCGCCTGTAGGTGGTTGCGTTGTCATGGGTCCGCTGGCCGAGTGGCTCATGTGTTTGTCTGTCGGGTGAGGGTCCCTGGTTCGGTCTTTTGTGGGGTTATTCTTGTTTCTTCTTGCCCTTGGAATGCGGACAAATAAACAGACACACAGACACACAGACACACAGACACACAGATATACCCCGGACGGTTTTTATTAATAAGGAAGATACTCCAAATCCGTCGATAGCCGGCGGCGGCCGCGTTCTTATCACCGTCCAGACGGTTCAGATTTGGATGCTCCCGCTTGGCGCAGTCGGTTACATGTTGTGCCCGCGGGCGAGACCTCTAGAGGTCGGGGGTTCGATTCCCATGACATTCAAAATTTTTCTTCAGCAGTTCATACGAAAAAAAAAAAACAAAGTGCAGGTAACGAATTTCCAGAATCACTTGAAAACAAAGATTATTCATCAATTGACTCTTCCAGAATGGTTTTCGAACCTGAAATCTCACTTGACACAAACTCCGAAACGCCGCTGTGCTTTGTGTTGTTGATCGTGATGCAAGCGCAACTATTTCGCAATCGCTTCCCTTCTTCCCCCTCTAAGCACCGCCCACTTTTGCGAAGAGCATAAAAGAACGTCGTCGAGCTCGTTCTTCACCTACAACTTCCTTCATTTCTTCCTTCTAAAACCAAAAAAACCAGAAAATGTGTCTCTTCACCCACGTCGTCGTCCTCGGAGTCGGCTATTGGATCGGAAAACAGTGCAGCGAGACAGTCACGGTCAGCTTATTTTTTCCCCTTTTTCACAATTATGTAAGTACTTCAGATCAGACAATTGGCGGCAAATCCCGGCGATCCGGATGTGAAGGAATACGTGGTCCGAGTGGAAGGAAAGAGAAACGAGAGACACGGATGGATGTGTCACGGGACAAAGTCCGCGCCGATTCAAGAGTCCGACGAGAAATCGAAGAATAAGGACGTGTGAATCTTTGCTCAATAAACTTTATTGAATAAAGTTAAACCCATGTATTTTGGCAGGGGGACCAGGGCCAGGGTCAAACGCTAAAAAGTCGACGTGAAATTAGGGCCCTGGCCCTGTCCTATCGAATCGACACTCTGAGACTACGTATCGGGTGTGTTGGACTAGCCCTGGCCCTGGCCCTGGCCCTGGCCCTGGCCCTGGCCCTGGCCCTGGTCTTGGCCTTGGCATTGGCCCTGGCCCTGGCCTTTCGAATCGACACTCTGTGACTACTTATCGGGTGTGTTGGACCTCGGCCCGGCCCTGGCCCTGGCCCTGGCCCTGGCCCTGGCCTTGGCATTGGCCCTGGCCCTGGCCTTTCGAATCGACACTCTGTGACTACTTATCGGGTGTGTTGGACCTCGGCCCGGCCCTGGCCCTGGCCCTGGCCCTGGCCCTGGCCTTGGCATTGGCCCTGGCCCTGGCCTTTCGAATCGACACTCTGTGACTACTTATCGGGTGTGTTGGACCTCGGCCCGGCCCTGGCCCTGGCCCTGGCCCTGGCTCTGGTCTTGGCCTTGGCATTGGCCCTGGCCCTGGCCTATCGAATCGACACTCTGTGACTACGTATCTGGTGTGTTGGACCTCGGTCCGGCCCTGGCCCTGGCCCTGGTCTTGGCCTTGGCATTGGCCCTGGCCCTGGCCTTTCGAATCGACACTCTGTGACTACGTATCTGGTGTGTTGGACCTCGGTCCGGCCCTGGCCCTGTCCCTGGCCCTGGTCTTGGCCTTGGCATTGGCCCTGGCCCTGGCCTTTCGAATCGACACTCTGTGACTACGTATCGGGTGTGTTGGACCTCGGTCCGGCCCTGGCCCTGGCCCTGGTCTTGGCCTTGGCATTGGCCCTGGCCCTGGCCTTTCGAATCGACACTCTGTGACTACGTATCGGGTGTGTTGGATCTCGGTCCGGCCCTGGCCCTGGCTCTGGCCCTGGCCCTGGCCCTGGCCCAGGCCCTGGCCCTGGCCCTGGCCCTGGCCCTGGCCCTGGCCCAGGCCCTGGCCCTGGCCCTGGCCCTGGCCCTGACCCTGGCCCTGGCCCTGGCCCTGGCCCTGGCCCTGGCCCTGGCCCTGGCCCTGGCCCTGGCCCTGGCCCTGGCCCTGGCCCCGCCTTATTTTTCAAGCCCCGGCGAGGCTGGAAAAATGATCGGGCCAGACTGAGGCCCGGGGCCGGGCCGTACCGAGTACTTCTTATCTGAGTTGCAAGAGAGGGCCGGCCCTCTAGCCCGCCGGGCGTCCCGGGCCTCAGTCCGGCCCTGGCCCGGAGTGGCCCGGCCCCATCATTTTTCCAGCCTCGCCGGGGCTGGAAAAATAGGGCCAGGGCCGGGCCTGACTGAGGCCCTGGACGCTCGATAAGCAAGATGGCCGGCCCTCTCTTGCAACTCTGATAAGAAGTTCGGTACTCGAGCCGAGTGAATACGAACCGAATCCGAGTACTCGGTACACCCGGTCGGGTATGGAACCGAGTACTTTTCAAAAGTACTCGTACCCGAGCACTTTTTACTTGGGTACGAATTCAGAGTTTTCGTATCCGAGTACTTTTTACTCGGGTTCGAATCCAGAGTACTCGTACCCGAGTACTCGAGTATTCGGGTACGAGTACCGAGTAAAAAGTTCACGGAAAAATTAGTACGAGTACAAACGTATTCTTTCCCAATGCAGTCAATTTTCACTTGAATATTTTTTAATCTTTTTTTCATTCACGTCAGTACTGTTGCAAGTCCTCACGGCTGAAGTATTCGGTAGTATCGAGATTTGGTATCGAATCGACACTCTGGTATGGGGGACTAATTGGACCAGACCTGTATTGGAGCGACCCCCAAACGGATTCATTTTGAGCGCTTATATCAGGAAAACTAGGATACATAGAGGAAGAGTGACAACTGTCAAATGCTATACTTCGATAGTTGACACTTTTCTCCTATCTCATCTGGGTTTAATGATATTAGGGTTAAAAGACACGCCGCTAGGGTGCCGCTCTAAAACAAGTCACTTGAGGTGTTTGTTTGACAATTGCCGAAAACCAAAAGTTGAGATTTCAATAAGACTTTCCCTTTTTCCCTAAAACTGTTCTTCGAAACTACCCATAAGCCCCTAAATCGTAACTCTGCCTACCTTACCAGTCAGTCTCCTGGAGCTCCCCAAACCACGCCCATTTTCACCCAACTTCGAATCTAAGTAAGTAGTAAATATTATAAAATTTTCAGGAGATTGACTCATGGCCTGTCGGACAACTGAAATCATTTTTCAAATCCAAGTGGGAACGAGGACGTCACATCAGTGTGTGCCCTCGACGTTAATCTACCCCGGCCTAGAAAACCGGCTCTCACGGCCACACGGCCACCGAAAAAACTCGAAAAAAACTTGAGAAAAACTCGAGTTTTTAGTTTTTTTTCGCGTTCGCATCACCCCATTCGAATAATTTGGTCGAACGGCATTTTTGGTCGACCAATCGGTCGAACAACTGTTCGAACATTTGGTCGACCAATAAAACTGTTCGACCAAATTATTCGAACATTTGGGCGACCAACGGTCGACGAATTTTCTGCAAACACCGTGACGCAAAATTGCGGCATGCGCGCAATATTACGAGCGCCGCGAATATTCAAACGTTTTGTTGTTTTTGTTATTGTCCGTTAAATAATCTTGTCACCGGAGATCAAAAATGGACGAAGAGAAGACACGGCCAAATAGGCACCGCCCATTTTTCCTCAATGGCACTGTTACACAAAACATTGCAGGTCTGCTACTTAAAAAACAGTGTTTAACGGGTTTCGAAGTTTTTAGAAGGGCGGTCAGTTTTCACACACGTTATAACTAATGCGAGTCGAAATTTCACTGTTTCAACTGAGCAGATGCGTTCCATGAGCTCGTTGTCTTCGCTTAAACGCAGTAGACTTGCAATGTTTTGTGTAACCGTGCCTTTGCGAAAAAATGGGCGATGCCTATTTGGCCGAGTCGTCTTTTCGTCCATTTTTGATCTCCGATGACAAGATTATTAAACGGACAATACGTTTTTCGCTTTTTTCCCATTTTTTGCTGTTTTCCTCGTAAATTACTTTCTGCTTGTTAACTTAAATAGTTTCGCATTGTAGATCTCCAAGTCGGAATGTCCAATTCCGAAAAAAAGTCAATTGTTTGGACCTTTTTTGAAAGGCAGCCGACAAATCGGAGTCATCGATCACTTGTCGTCTATGTCGACGAAAATTATCCTTCACGGGAACTACTTCGAGTGCCATAGCCCATCTCCGAACTCATCACCCAACAGAATTGAAAAATGAAGAGGAGAAACGAAAAAATGTGGGTAATAGTATTATTGTTATAGAAAAAAAAGAACTGTTTCCGTGCCAGGTTGATCTAGGGCAAAATAGCGTGCAACGGACACCAAGCGATGGGGAAATGAGTGCGGAGTGCAGGCGTATCTACTGAAACCGGCGGAAATGAAGACACTAGAGGATAGTGTGCTGCTACTGGAGGTAGTTCTCAAAGTGGTTCGAGAAGTCTAGATGCACTTCCGAGCCTCGCTCATCTTTCCGAGGCCACCTATTTTTCAGTAAGTTAACTTATGTTCTGTCGAATCGTCGTCGCAATCGACTTGCGACATCGACGATCAACTCGATGCTTCTCACCGCCGCCATCGACGAGTGAGATCATAAGAAAGCAATTTTTTCTATTAAAAATCTTCAGGTTGCCTGATGTTGAGACAACAAAAACTATATCTCATCTCGAAGCGGATCCCGGGATAACGGGTTCGAATGAAAGACACGAATCAGACGACTCGGACGACTCCGACGAATCGGACGCCTCGCACGACGTCGATGATCTCGAGTGTCACGAGATGCGATCGATGTGGCCGGCTCGGTGCAACATGTCACAGATTCGCGCGACTTCGACGATTCGGGGAACCGTTCATTTGAATGAAGAAAGTCTGTCATCTTTAGTTTTTTAGTCTAAAACGATCTACTTATATTCCGACAGGTCAACGAAAGTAGCCTAAACACGTGTTACAACAGTAAAGATCGAATATTCGAAGACGAATATTCGATCGAAGACCACTGTTCGAACGAAATATTCGAATAATCGTCGAATAACGCGTCGAGGGCACACACGGCGTCACATAGCTCATTCCAGATGTCCGTACTCAATTGGCTGAAAATCTCTCTCAGTCTTGAGAAACTTGAGTGAGGTTTTGTGACCAGGAAAACGGAAGTGTCTTACTATCATCATTCGGTTGTTTTCGCCGCTCCCCGCTTCCTCCGAACCAAAGTACAAGAGTCTTCGACGAGAGAGCACTGCGAGACGAGAGACGCAGAGCAACGACAGCAGCGAGACTGTTTGCGTTGAGAAACACGAAAAGCAAAGCTCTTCGCCGGGGCTCGCCGAGCCCACTCCCACGAAAAGAGCCACTGGTCAGTCAGCGCCTCTTCTTCTTCTTCTTGTCGATTGCAAGTTGCAACAACCTGTACTACTTCTCTCGACTAACTGACAAATGCTCCCCAAATCCTGTTCTGTGACTGATATTTCCAACAAAACAGCGCAGCGCGAAAACGGAGAGAATCGTTTGAGAAGTGAGTGACGAAGATGACGTCAGACATGCTCAGAAATAACGACGATTTAAGAGGCTCAAAGCGAAGAGGGCTCCGACATTTTCGATTACAATTTGGATCACGAGATTACTGGAAGGTGAGGAACAAAGTGATGACCGAAGGCTAGAGGATCTGGATGTTTCGTAGTCCCGCGGCCTAGAAATCTCAAGTTAGCCGTTCTTAGTCCATAGGTATGGAAAGCGCTCACGAGAGGTATCTAACCCAGAACCCTTAGAGAGTGCAAAATAGAAGTTTCTAGTCCCCCGACCTAGAAAGCTCTTACAAGTGATTTCTAGTCCCATGTTCTAGAATTAACCCCGTAAAGGTTTCTCGTCCACCGGTCTACTAACTAGAGCTTTTCAGTCCACACGGTCCTAGATAAAAACAAGCCCTAGAGGCTTCTAGTCCAGAGCCCCTAGAAACTCTCTTTCTGGAGTTTCATAGACCCGCATCCTAAAAACCTATAGCTAGTGATTCCTAGTCCATCAGCCTGAAAAGCTCCTACTATATTCCCATGGCCTAAAATCCAACCCGTCTAGGTTTCTCGTCCACTGGCCTACTTTTATAGTGCAGAACTCCTAGAAACCCTCTTTCCGAAGTTTCATAGACCAGTGGCCTATAAACCTCAAGTTAGGGATTCATATTCCAGTGGACTAGAAACCACTCCTTAGAGGTTTTTAATCCCATGGCCTAGAAAACCCGCCCTGAAAACGTAGTCCCTCGCTTGCCCTCCCCCTCTTCCTTCGAGAAGGGAAAGAGAGAGATTAATTCTCGTTTTCCCGCCGCCACCGCACACCTACATTTTCTCATTTCTCCCTCTCTCCGTTTTATTTATAAATATCACCATAGAAACTGGCCGCCCGACACAAATTTAGGCCCCCTTTCCTCCGTTTTTCTCTTGTTTTTCTCTAAAATTGTACGACTGAAAATCTAAAAAACACAATTTTACCAAATTTTTAATATTAAAAAAAAAAATCAAGCGACAAAAAAGTTTCAAAAATAAAGAAAATAGAAACGCATTTTTTGGAATAAAAATTCGAAAAGTAAATAAAAATAGTGGAGAAAGTTTTTTTTTTCTTTTTTCAATATTTGCACTGGCTCATATTTAGTTGAAGCGGAGTTTTTTTGGAGAGCGAAAAATAGAAAATGATGAGAAAAATCAATTGAAAATAAATAAAATTCAATTTTGAAAAGCTTCTCCGAAAAAAAATTTCAAAAACTTCGGGAAAAAAATTTTTTTGGAAAAATTTTAATTTTCGAAATTCGGCGATGTTTCAAAAAAAAAAACGTTTTTCTCGCCAACAAAAAGTTTTTTCCCTTCGTTTTTTTTCACAATGAATCATGTCTCGTATTTTAAAACGTAGTGCAAGACACAAAAAACACTCGCCTTTTTTCTCTTTTTGCACTTTTTTCCTTCGATTCTCCCCAATTTTACGCCTGTTTTCACTCGAATCTTTGCAATTTTCCGCTTGAAAATTGCAATTTTTCTATTTTCGTCCATTTTTTCCCGAATGCTTTACAAAACAACTTTTTTTTAAAATTTGAACGAAAAATTAAACAAAATTGGGTCTTGACACGAACAATTTTTCAGTATTTCGCAATTCTCGGGTATCCTTCAAATCGCGCCGCCCATCACGATTTCGTCGATTTCCGTCGAGAAAAACGGAAAATTTGAATTGGCGCCCGAACCGAAAAATGACGGATTGACCGCGAAATTCGTCGGATTCTTCAAAAAACATCTCAAGTGAGTTTTGAATTTTATAATAAAAATTATTCAAGTTTTCGAAAAATAAAAAAGGGAGAAATATTTTATTTTTTGCGGTAAAAAAAATATTTCTTAAAATCAGCTGTCACAAATCGCTGACAGGGAGAAACAGGAAATGGGCAGAAAAAATAGGCAAAAAACAATTTTTTGCTCACTTGGAGCCAGAAAATGGGCAAATTTTGCAGTTGCAGGTGAGCCTCGAACCAAGAATTGGTGTGGAAGAGGAGTTTTCTAGGCCACGACAGAAATCCGCTAATTTTGAGTTCAAAATCTGCCAAATTCGATATTTTCGGGTTTTTTGTATGCAATACGCTGAAAAATGTTTGTTTTCGAGGTGTCGATTTACGGTGTTGGTCTCGCCACGAAGAGATCAAATTTTTTCACTCGGTTTTTTTTCTAAATTTTTGATAAAACCAACCGTTCTAAAGACTTTTTTAAATATACATTTTGAATTACAAACAAAATTTTTCATGGTATTACAGTATTTTTTTAAACAGAAAAGTCATTAAAACGGTTTGTTCTAAAAATCGAAAATTTAGAAAAAAAAACGAGCGTACAAATTTGATCTCTTCGTGGCGAGACCAATACCGTAAAACTGAACAAAAAACCTGATAATAATTCTGTAGGTTCTCAAGGAAAAAAAGAGAAATTCAAATTTGGCGCGCTTTTTCACTTACAAGACCGCTGGGCTAGAAAACTCGGTTTCCGCTCTTTTTCGCTATTCTTTATTTGGCTGTTTCGTCGGTTCCACTTGAAAACTAAATATAAGTCTCCTCTCTCTCTCTTCACCACAAAAAACCAGTTTTGTGTGTCGTTTTGGCCGAGGAGAAGAGGAATCCGTGTGTTTCGACGTCTGCGTCTCTCACTCTCGCACACTCTCTCGCTCTCTCTCTCTCACTTCCTTTCGCGCCTAAAATCGACCGAAACAACGCCAGATTTCTCGATCGTCACCGTTTCCCCCACTCTATTTTTTCCATTTTTATTTTGTTCGTTTCTGTTTTCAAGCCATGGATGGGCGGTAACTGGATATTCTGAAAAAAACGAATACCAGCACCTCACTTGTTGTCATGTTTTGTGACAAGTGACACATACACACTCACCTAAGGTCAGTTTTCGTTGTGTTTTTTGTCACGCCCCAAATTGTGGCTTATTTTGGCCATTACCAGGGCGCAGGCCGGCCCGGTCTGGAATTTCAGTGAAAATTTAAAAGTGCACCTTATTTTACCGCTGAAATTTATGTTTTTTTCATCAAAAATGATATAGAAACTGAAAAGTTGTTGTTTTTAAATTTTCAAACTGTTGAACATTGAAATTCCGCCAAATGGGCAATAACGGATTTTCGAATTTCTCAGCCATTTAGCCAAAGTTTGTGCACAAAAACGGCTCCGTTCGGAGCAATTTGCATTTTTAAAGACAATTTATGATTTCTGAACGCAGTTTTCAGCTAAAAATCCCGAAAAAACGGAAAAAAATGTGCGAAAAAATTGGTTTTTTTGGTGGCCGAAGTTTCGCGTCTTTCGGTATTCTAGGCCACCGGCTGTGTTGTTTGCCTTTGTGGTTACACTTTTTTTCTCCCAAAACACCTCACCGTGTGGGTAAACAAGAACCACCGACGGAAAAAGGCCTAACACGCACTAGTACATGGTGGCCGAGAAAACCGTCGTCGGATTCTAGGCCACGAAGAGAGAAAAAAAGCAATGAAAACGCGCATCGAAAAGCGCTCGTAAAAGCGGCGAAAATCGGCATAAAATCGCCGCGTTTTCGTCGATTTTCACGGCTTTTCGTTTCGTCGTTTCTTCGCGGAAACTGAAAATCAATCGATATTCTTCTTTTTCCAGAATCATCCCTGTGATGCGAACGTCTTCTTCTTCTTCTTCGCCGACGCCTTCACAGAATCCCGAGCCGAATCAGAAGAAGAAGAAGAAGAAGACGTCAGATTCTGCTGACGACGT
This sequence comes from Caenorhabditis afra, assembly GCA_963570955.1. Taxonomy (NCBI): domain Eukaryota; kingdom Metazoa; phylum Nematoda; class Chromadorea; order Rhabditida; family Rhabditidae; genus Caenorhabditis; species Caenorhabditis afra. Next base: position 7,996,414 of record OY751532.1, read on the forward strand.
CGACGACGACGGTGTTGTTGTTATTGTTGTCGACGACGACAACGACGGAAAAAAAGTGGCCGAAATGATGGACTCCGACTCGGCGGTCTACGAAATCGACGAGCTCAACTCGACGATTGCTCCGTCGAGCAGCCGACAGTGCATTGTGGGAGACGACGGTAAGTCGCGCGGTGATGCAAGTGCGCTCTATTGAGAATTGGGGCGAAATGGGCGGGAAACTGAATCCCAACGACGCTCCGTTTGTTTCATAGTTTCAAACAACCGCGCACTGTTTAGCCACCCCGTAAATCGGTTCATTGGTGTGCAATAGAGCGCACTTGCTGACTCGCTTCGAATTACCGTAACCCATTTTGTGTGCATGTTTTCTCGACGTTTCTGACTGAAAATCGTTGCCGAATGTAGTCAGAATCGTCTTCTTCTTCTTATTCTTCCCCTTCGTTTTCTCACACTCGCTGTCTATATACTATAGCCGTGATTGGTGTTTCAAACGCGCCCCGCTGAGACAGTACTTCGCCTCGGCCGAAATTCTTTCCGACATTTTGTCGTTTTTCGCCAATTTTCGCGCGATTTTCTCTATTTTTCTGGGGAAAAATTGAATGAAAATGTTGATAAGCTGCCCTGAAACCAAAATTTCAACCTTTTCTGTCGAAAAAATGAAGGAAATCGGGTGAAAATCGAGAAAAACGGCCGAAAACAGAAAAGAAATTCGCCGCCGCCACCCAGAAATTTGGCTTGCGTTCAATGGAGCGCGTTTGAAACACGAATCACGGCTATAGTAGTCCAATTTTTTTTCGCTTTTTGTGTTGACACTTTACGAAAAACACGAGAAAAACAAGAGAGAGAATTAGGAATTAGTGTGGTTTTTTGGAGGAGGAGAAGAAGAAACAAGAAGACCCGACACACACGGGAACGTTCACCTAATTATCGATTTTTCCCACTTGGCTCGAAAAATGACTGAAAACACTGGTGAAAGTGAGCGTTTTCCCCTATTTTCCTATTTTATTCTAATTTTTCATCCATTTTGAAGACGTCGAATGTGCGGTTGTGGTGAAGAAGGCGAAAAAGAAGACGAAGATGATGCAACAAAGAACGGAATTCCATCCGCGACCGCCGTTTTCGTGTGTGCCCATCTACACGGCCATCTTGCTCGGACTACTGGTTGTCCTCATCGTCGGCGCTGTCACCACCATCGTCGACATGCGTCCCGAGCTCATCTACGGAGCCGCGGAGGCGAGCGCCAACTCGACGGAGCCCGCCATCGAGTTTTCGACACTCAAACCGCAGTAGACCTGCTTCCCGGGCTCATATCTTGGGAACCGGAAGGGGTAGAGGAAAAGTGTCAACTGCTCGAATATAGCTGGCAATGTAAGGAACATTTTGTTAGTTGACACTTTTCTTCTATCTATGTCAGTTTTCAAGATATGATTTTTGGAAACCCATGTACTTTGTTGTTTCTATTCTTTGAATTCCCCCTCCCTCCGACGCTACCGGTGAAAATTCACTGTTTATTGTAAATTTACTGAATTTGCATAATTTTTATTAATTTTTCTCGCTTCAAACAAGACGAAATGAAAAAGAAAAGAAAAAGAATAAAAAACACCCGTTTTCAAATCGAAAAAGAAAAATAATAAGAAAATGGTTGATAGAGAGACCGGGTATTCGAAAAAAAAATTGTACTTACACAAAAATATACAGAAAAAAAAGAGCTATAATAGATTTTCTAGTTTGTGAACGTCTAGAAACTATCGGCGATATTGTTGATGTGCGTCTCGATTTCGTCGAAAAACGTGTAAATCGAGAGCGCGATGAGGACGATGAAAATGGTGATTATCAGAAGGGTGATGATAAGCACTCTGCAACGATTCGAGACATGATCACACTTTGGGGGGTACTGTAGTGAGGAGCTTGAGCTTAGTGGCCTAGGTTTTGCAAGTTTGGCCGGCCAGTCTTTTAGCTTCATATTTTGAGAACCCGAAGAGATAGGAGAAAATTGGCAACTAATGAAATATAGCCGACAAATCAAAGAACATTTTGACAGTTGATACCTTCTTCGTGTTTTTTCTAGTTTTCAAGATATGAAAGGCTAAAAGACCATCAGTCTAAGCGTTGCTCTAATTCAGGATTTACGGTAACTGCTTTGTACCCACTTTCGTTTTTTACATCAATAACCTAGAGTTTAGGGATGCCCGGAAGTAAAAATTTGAAGATTTTTGAAAGACGGAAGTCGGAAGTCGGAATTCCTTATAATCTCTGATCCCCTGTTCTAGAACAGAACATCGCCAAACTCCCCCCATATTTCTCGTTTCCAGAAGATACCCATCTTCTCTTCTCCGAAACGCCGTCGTTGCCTCCAAAACGAAACACTCTTTTCTTCTTCCCCACTTTTCCATACACTTTCTGGGGGGAAGTGAAGACAGAATCGTAATGGGTTATATGAACAGTTTAATGGTAGAGGGAAGGGAAAACGAGGAGAGGGAAGGGGAAAACAAGAAGCACGAAAACAAGGAGACGACGACGAATCAGGAGATCACAAAAACGAGAGATTGTATCTGTAGCTTGACGGGATGACATGAAAAGGCCAATAGTCACAAATCGTTCGAAGAACTGACGACGACGGCTTCTAGCTGGCTCAATGGCTAGGACCGAACCAACTAGGCCTCTAGTAGGTTTTGGAAAGGAGCATAGAGAGGTCAAAAATTCTAAAGGCTTACGACTCTTCATTGAAGAGCCTTTGGGGTACTAAAGTTGGCAAGTTCTAAACTTGACCTAGGGCGGCACCCAAACGGCTGGTCTTCAAGCCCTCATATCATGAATACTAGAAGAGGTAGAAGAAAGTTGTCAACTAACAAAATGTTCCTTGCACTTCCAGCGATATTTCGGCAGTTGACAACTTTCTCCTATCTCTTTTAGTTTTCATGATATGCAGGGTAGATGGCAAGCCCTGTTCGCTCTGGTACAGGTTTCGTGGTAGTCCCGATCCTTTGATCTTCCCAACTCCCCCCGCGGGGCGCCTTATTTTGATCTCCATCTTTGATCTACTAACGCTGCCGCCTCTTCTCTCGCAAGCCATGTAATAAACGATTACATTGATTATGCAATCAGAGCGACAAGACCCCCCCCCCCCCCTTATTGGCTTCTGTGTGAAAAGTGCGTGCTTGCGCATCCGGATAATGACGTCAAAATGGGCCCCGATGTTGGTCACTTTAGCAGGGAGGGAACGTAGTGTGTGGATAGGCAGAGAGAGAGAACGAGACGCGGAGAAATGGTTTCTTGTTTCTTTGGATCTGTACACATATGCAAAGTGGCGGTGACCGCTTCTTTTTTTTGGATTTCACGCTGGGACCGTTTTAAACACACACACAATCACGACTTTAAGCTTGATAATTGTAAAGTTGGTTTAAACAAACTTTGAATAGGTGTGAAGATTTTTACAGTATTTACTGCTATTTGAGCGGTTTCCCCAAGTGGCTTGTGTTTCAGAACACATTTTTTTATTTTCGAGGAAACAGTGGAAATTTGACAACGAGGGATGGTTTTTCCCCGAGAAGTTTCGTGAAATTCGGATAAATTTGAAATTCGCTGAATTTTGTATTTTTAAAGGCGCAGTGCCAATTTCCTTCGAAGGTCTTGCAACGAAAGTTTTTTATTGCGTTTTTGCGCGTTTTCTCATATTGAATTTTCATTTTTCCCCGACTTTTCCCATAAAAAGGTGCATTTTGTTTTTTTTCGCTCAAAAGTCACCTATTTATATCATTTTTCTTCCCAGAAATATGTGAGCACCAACCTGACGGGACACGCTGGCGTCAACGCATAATAGTCGGGAATATCGAGTAAACGGTTTGGAATAAGAACGGACCTGTGCGACTGTTCCCTCTCGATCCGCTGCATTTCTTTGTGCGGCAACGAGAGAGGACGCATGTCGAAGCAGCGAGAATTCGCAGGATTTGAAGACGACGACGACGAGGAGGAGGCGGAGGAAGAGGTGGGCGAGGAGGCGGACGGCGGAGAAGCCGTCGGAAGCGGCGGATGATGATGATGATGATGATGTGGATGGTGGTGAGGATGTGGAGTGTGAGAAGACGATGAGATGATCGGACGTCGAGAGGAGGCCGACGAGGAAGCCGTCGAGCTCGCCTCTGGCGTTCTGAAACTCCGCACAGTTCGCTTTTATTCGCTTATTTTGAATTGAACAGGGCCTAGAAAACGTAAGTTCGGCCACAAGGTGACTTGTTTTTTGTGACTTCAAGTGGGCAATTTGCTGGCCATGTTCACACCCAAAACCGTACAGAAATTCTAGATTGATTCGAGTCGTATGGTTGGGCTTAGGTCTTCTTGCTCCACGGCTGATAACCCTTCGCTAGCTTAAAGATTACCGTAGAACTCCTAGCGGATGCCAGCCCTAATACTTAAAATTCTAGAAAACTTTCAGCAGCTTGTCATGTTTCTAAATTGTTATGACCGGAACTTTTGTTTGGCACTTGGTTCTTCTTCGAGACCACCCACGGTATCAGAGCTCATATCATTAAAACTAGAAGAGATAGGGTAAAAGTTTCAACTATCAACTTGTGCCTTACAATCTTGGCTACATTCCGTCAGTTTACAATTTCTTCCCATCTCTTCTAGTTTTCATGATATGAGCCAATGATAAGAACGGTATCTCAAAAAACGGGTTCAGGTGGATGGATCGTGGCGTATGGTAGTTTATTTGATCCCATCGATATCAGACACACCCTCATTACACCTCAGACAAACAGAACGTGAACCGTCTCATCGTTCTCTTTCCTAGACTAAACACACTTTTTTCCGCATCTCTTTCCTAATACATCATCTTCAAACATCCAGCCCAAAAATCGCCGAAACAACGACTAATCGATCAGAAGACAATTGGGAATGATGACGTAAGAATCCTCTCCTCACCTCTTCACAAATCCTCCTCCGAACATTCTCGAATCGTCAGCGAACATGGACTGCGAAGGGGGCGGTGGTGGCGGCGGAATTTGTGCCAAAAAATCGCTCATCGACGGTTTCGAGGCGCGTTTTTTGCCGCCGCCCATCATTTTCCAGCTCCGCGAGCACAAACCGGTCAGCTCTTCCACGTTTTCGTAGACCTGTCATCATCAGAATGCCTCATGAGAAGACGTGAGCTCAATGCGAACTCACCGGCGACGCCATCCCAGAAGACGTCGATGTTGTCGACGACGACGAGACTGTAGACGTCGGCGAGTAGACGTCGTCGCAAAACGTCGACACATCATCGTAGACACCCATTTACTGGAAATCAGAAATATTTAGGAGATAGGGCCACGACTTCTAATAAAAAGAAAAAAGAGAGCGTTACTTCAAGAAGCAAGGGAGCTATCAAAAAGTTGTCAACTGCAAAGTTGTAGATCACAAAAAGAACTACAACTTTCATGTTGATAACTTTATGATTGCTCTTCTGGTTCCCGAGATATAAGGAGATAAATAGAGCATGGTCGACCATAATGGTGGTAAATGACAAAAACTGATATGTGGACATCAAAGTGAGATGGAGAGAGAGATAGAGAAAAGGAGGAGGCGCAGACAATGAGAGAAAAATCAGGAACTCTGGCAAACCATGGGTATATTTTGATTTTTCATTTCGAAAATCTGAACACCTTATCAACTGTATTAGAGCGGTCTTCGGAATAGTTCGAGTTTCAAAGGTCATATCTTGAAAACTGGCCGAGATGGGAAAAAAAACCTCTAAAACAGTGATTACGGTAGAACAATTCACATAAAAACACAAGAAAAAATGACAAAATGCACATCGCACAGGCCCGTCCATAAATAGACTCCGATCGGTCAGCACATGAGGAAAAAAGGAAGAGGGTAGAGGAAATGGAAGAGAGGGAGAGGGGGGTAAACGAGTAGTACAAAACTGCTCACTCTCTCTTTTTGACACCTCTGTGCTGCTGCCCAAAAGAGAGAGATAGAAAAAAAGAAAGAGAGTGTATGTATTCTCCCCTCTTCATTTCGCTTTTTGCGTTCTTCTTCTTCTTCCTTCGGGGGGCGCTTTCTGTTTGTCCAGTGATAAGCGCGGCTTTTCGTCCTTTCTCTCTCTCTCTCTCTGATTGCAAAGTGTTTGTATTTGCATACACAAATATATACTGTTCTTCTTCTTCTTCTTCTTTTCTCGGTGCCCGATGCCCAATGACCATTGGGATAGAAGGGACGAGAAAAGAAGCCGTATGTACCATTATGTTCAACGATTTTTCGAAAAAAGCTAGTAATTTTAATGAAAACTTAAAGGCGCATGGCTTTGTTAGATGGGTGGCTCTCGCCGCGTGGGACGTTGTCAGTGGTGGGCGAAATTCGAAAAAACTCGAAATTTTTTTGAATTTATCGACAAACCGTTAAATTTATCAATGCTCTAGTTTTGGAAACAATTTTGATAAATCCATTGGGGCCTCCTATTAGGGGGACCCTTACGATTTTGGGTTTCAGGACACAAAAATTGAAGCTGAATAGGTCCGTTAGAACCTTACTAGTCAGTAGAGCAGTTTCTGGAGATTGTATTTCGAAAACTAGAATAGATAGGAAAAAAGTGTCAATTGACAAAATATTTCTCAAAATGTCAGCTATATTTTGAAAGTTGACACTTTTCTTCTATCACTTCCAGTTTCCCAGATATGGGCTTGAAAAGATGAGGCGACCCAATAAAAGGGTAAAAGTGAATGGAAGAAGATGACCATCGAAACCCATTGTATGGCCAGCCACATCGTATTCTTTTTCCGATACCGATATTTATTCGAACGCCGAAAAAGGTGTGCCCGAATGAATCAAATATGTATTTGTATGGGTGGGTGAGAAAAAGCGGGATTTGAAAATCGAAAGTGATACCCCCCTTTCGCCCTTATCTCTTCTTATTTCCTTTCGAAACCAAAGGATTAACAACACTTGGTAGGAAATAGAAAATTTAACGAAAAAAATTTGATTCATGTGAAATTTGTGTATACAATGAATTTATGGAAAAACCAGAATGGACCAAGCGGCTCCGCCGCCAACAGCGCGCATTTCACCGCCTGTAGGTGGTTGCCTCTGCATGGGTGCGGTGGCTAAGTGGCTCATGTGTTTGTCTGTTGGGTGAGGGTCCCTGGTTCGGACTTTTGTGGTGGCATTCTTGTTTCTTCTTGCCCTCGGAATGCGGACAGATAAACAGACACACAGACACACAGATGGATATACCCCTCACGGTTTTTATTAATAAGGAAGATATAAACATTTGGGAAGCGAACCGCAAGAAAATTGAATTACACGAAGAATACTTTTCGAGAGTTATTTTTCAAGGTGAATTGTGTCGATTTCCGCCTTTTTTCTAATTTTCTCAAGGTTATTTAAACATTTTTCAAATTGAAATCCTTCTTTTTTTGAGAAAGAGAGGGAGAAGAATACTTTGAGATTTCCAAAAAAAAAAAATCATTAAAATGTTTTATTTAATTTGTAATTTTACTGAATTTGCAATTAAAATTGACTTTTTACTGATAAATAGTGCGAAAAGAAAATCAAATAAAAAATCAAATGGTTGGAAAAAAGAACAAAAAAAGCAAAATTCAAGCGGTGACCCGGATGTCTTGAGTTTCAGAACTTCATATCTTGAAAACTAAAATAGATAGAAGGAAAGTGTCAACTGTTCAAATATAGCTAACAATGTGAGGAACAAATTGTCAGTTGACACTTTTCCCCTATCTCTTCTAGTTTTCGAGATGTGAAGCTCTGAAACTGAAGCCATTCGGAAAGCCAGCTCTGTACTTGTAAAAACACAACAACAGCTATTAAAAACCTTTCGAATTACGAAAAACTTAATGAAGTCTGGAAGTGGCAAAAATGCAACAGAAGCGTGTGGCGGTTCAAAAGTGGACAATAAAACACGGGCGGTTGTATCCCCCTCTCGCCCCTTTAGATCCGAAATAAACGGGGTCTAATCCTGCGAGGTGTAAATTGGCATGTGGCTGAGCAAATAGAGATAGAGAGAGCACAAAAACAGCCGTTCTTTTGCGGGAGAGCATCCATCGGAGCACCGGCGGCGGCGGCCAGGGAGCCGAGGAGGAGCCACAAAGAAACCGTACAGGCGGCATGTTGGAAGGGAAAGAAGGGCTCGCGAGCTCATTTCAGAGCTCAGAGCTAAACAGTGCTCTGGGGATGACCTAGAAAAGTCGTTACTAAACAGTACCGGTCCAAGAGGTAACACATGGCCGTATTTCTATATCGATTTATCTCGAGAACCAAAAGAGCTATCGAAAAGTAGTCAACTACAAAGTTGTAGCTCTTTTCGTGCTCTACAACTTTGCAGTTGACCACTTTTTGATAGCTCTTTTGGTGGCCGAGATAAATGGAGACTGAAAGCCCCAGACTGGCAACCGAAAGAGAGCCCAAAAGTGTCACTTCCCACGAAGGTAAGCTTTCCTAAGCCTAACAAGCCACTTGTGTGTCTCGCGGGAAGAGAAGAGCGAACGAATTCGCAAAGAAACAAGAACGCCTTGACGTTCCTTCTCTCCCCATACACTCGATAATTGCCGCTAATCTCTCTGCCAGAAAAGCGACGCGGAGGTGTCGACGGCGAAAAAAAAAAACACGGATAATGACTTTTGGGGGGCGAGGATCTGTGTGTTTTACAAATTAGAACGACCGAGAGAGAGAGAGAGAGAGAGAGAGAGGTCGCTACAACTATTGCAAAACTGTGTGACATGTGACACCAGGTGGTTCAGTGCAAATGCGCTCTATTGCAAACTTGAAGAGGAAGAGAGAGATATAGAGTGTGCACGCATGAGAGACGCAGACGGGAGTGCAACGGAGCGAGTTTGCATTTCATAGGTTCTGCGAAACTTGTGACCCCGCAAATACGGTATTGGCAATAGGCCACGGCCTCTGAAGTTGTGATCCTTTAAGCTTTGGGACACAAAGTTGCAGAGGCCGTGGCCTAGGTTGCCAAAACTCTTCCAAGTGTTCTTCACTCAAATTTAGCCACCCGTTCTATTACAGGTTTTACAGAACCACGGAAAACTATTATCCGACGAAAGTGCAACCTCGCTCCATCGTACTCGTTTTCATGTGTAACATCAGTAAATACGCTCTATTGACGTATTTGGACCCAATGGATAGGACATAACTTCGACGAGGCTCCGTTTTTACGGCCGCGCCTTATTTAGCCCCGTAAATCCGAATCCAGCTTATTTCCAACAAGACAGACGCGAGAAAAGCGCTGCGAGACCCGTAAGGTACGGTATCACTCGTTTTAAAAATATACGGGTGTGCAATAGAGCGTATTTGCTGGGTACTAGATATGATTCGCCAGATTCAGATATTCCCAAACGAATGCTGAGATTGAGATTGAGATTCAGAATTCAGAAATTGAGAAAGAGAGAGAAGGTGTAATTACGGCCGGACTGAAGAATGGACTGGATATTCGAATGGGGGGGGGGGGGAGGGGAGTGGTGGAAGAATGGCAAACGGCGGGATTTCCAAGATGATCTCTCTCTTCATCGCAATAAGCGAATGAGTTAGACATAGACAGAGAAAGAAGATGTGGGGGGAGATTCATAAATACTTGTCCTCCGCTGTGATGCTGTTGTGAGCGAGGAGGGGAAGAAAAAGAGTAATGTAAGTACTGGATTACGGTATCTTATAGTTTACAGGTCGTCGGAAGCAATAAGAGCTATTGCAGACTGGGTCGTTGTAAACGGGTCGGCAAATAACTCTCTTGTTTCTTAGAACTTTCGAACAAGTAATCTATGAAAAATTTAGATCTCGGCAGACTTGATGGAAATTTTGACGGGCCGACCCGGAGCGAGAAAATTAATGAAAAAAATAATAAATTTTTTTAGAAAAGTATCATTTAATGTTAGGTTTAGGTATTTTATGATGAAAAAGGGATTCGATTTTAGCACCAAAACGCCAGAGCGTTAGTGCCAAAAAGTGACACTACTGAACGTCTTATTCTGCGAATCCGGGCCGACCGGGCCGGTGAAAATTGGCTCATCGGCACGGCCCAGCCCAGCCTAGCCCGTAACATGTCTGGATCACTACAAAATGACGTCAAAAGTTAGTCAAGTACGTACAAAGTTGAAAGCCAAAAAGTGGCCGGGCCGAACAAATCGGCCCGGACCATGTCGGCCTAGCCACTTTTCGTCTTATAACTTTGTTGGTAGTTTACCAAAATTGGAAAGCTCAACGTCATTTTGTAGAGCACACCGAGCGCTACATTTTTCATACATTACTTGTTCGAAAACCCCAAGAAACAAGGGAGATACCGTAAAACCTCTAATAGAGCGACGTTTGGAGCTGGGGGTTGAAAAATAGATCGGCACCCTGCCTTAAACGAGTGTAAAACGCTCATTCAAGTTCAATGGGAGTATCTTGACACGGCAGTAGTCAGGAAAGTACCGAATTGCGGTTGAGATGAAAATCAGTGCCCTGGGTGTAGAGTCTACACTGTAGACGACATTTGAATAGGAGGATTACGGTAGTTTCAAGAGAAATGTGCGACTAGACTAGCAAAACGAATGAAATGAACACGGAGGGAAAAGTTTCATAGTTTCTCTCCTCCTCCCGCCCCTTCCATCCATCCATCCTTCCAATTCCAACCACACACAAGGAAACGCCAATCCAACCCTAATGACTCTTGTAATCCACGAAAACAACGAGTTGTTGTGTGACCTACTTTTTCTCCCAGCGCCAAAGAAAAAGCTACAGTAATCCGTGGTCACTTTGGAATGTACAGTCGAAAGTTTTTTTTTCTTGTTTCGCTATGTAGGTAGGTAGGTAGGTAGGTAGGGGCGATTTGCAATTAAAATCCACTGTCAACCGTGGGGAAGGGGGCGAGAAAGGGAGAAAATGCGTGTCGTAATAATTTATAATTGTGATTGGAAATTGGTGACGACGACCTCTCTTTTACACTACCCAAACAGTCATCCAAAGTTGAATCTTAAGGGGACATGGGAGTTTTGGGAAATTGATGGAGTTTCAACTTTCAGAGGGCATATCTTGGGAGTCAGAAGTATTCCACACATTGTCAGTGAATTCTAGAAGACGTTTCCCTGATTCGAGGAGGGGGGGGGGGGGTCTAGAAGACCTGGACGAGAGATGGGCGGAAGTCGAAGTTCCGCCCATCTCTGGCCAGGACCCCCCCCCCCCCCCTTACAGACCCCCTTGGGCCCTTGGAATACATCCAGCCTAGACTTTCTTAATAACCCTCACTGGCCTCCAATAAGCTCTTAAATAGTGTTGGACATTAATTGCAACCTTGATACTAACTATCGGTATTGGGCGTAGGGTATCTTGAAAACTGAAAGAGATCGGAGAAAAGTGTCTACTAATGAAATATAGCTGACAGTGCAAGGATCATTTTGTCAGTTGGCACTTTTCTCCCATCTCTTCTCGTTTTCAAGATAAGAGCTCTATAACCTGATGGCCATGAAGGAACACCTCAAAAAGTACGATTCGGGGGCGTGGGGCGGTTCGGATGAAGAGCGAAAACCGTCTCTCTCCCTCTCCCACCTGTCATTTTTCTCGTTTTCTCTCGTCGTTTTCACTTCTGCCCGTCATTTTGAAGCGACGACGTAGAAAAAGAAAACGAAGAGGGGAGGATGAAAAGATGAACGCGACGGATTACACTTCTTGTTACTATTCAGAACGAACGATGGAGAGGGAAAGAAGAACGGGCGGTTTCTTCTTTGTGAGTAGGTCAACACTGACGGTGTTACTACACTAAGAACACGGCGGGACTGACGACGTGACAGGTGGCGTTGCTTTTATTGCCAGTTTGTTGGGAGGTACAAATCATAATATTTGAACGGCTCAAACTCGAAAACTGTCGGAACGAGCGGGAGTTGAAGGCTTACACCAAAAGCATGAAGAATCTGTCGTTGGGCCAGTCAAAAACAATGTTTTTCAACTGGTAGTTCATCACGGGCTGACGGGCCGGGCCGAGGACATTTTTCAGCCAGGCCCGGCCCGGCCCGTCGCAAGTCTGAACAACATTGAAGATTCGGGGAGAGACTGGCCCAAAAGGCCAATACTCGTTGACTCTGGGCTCAATGACTTTCTACTGTTTCACCATTCTCTACTTTTACTTTTATGCACTTTGAGCCTTGAGTCAAAGTGTATAGGCCGGCCCAAAAGGTCTCTCAGCCGACAGTTTTTTATCTCTTTCGATCTCGAGAACCGGGAAACCTATTAAAAAGTTGTCGACTACAATGTTGTAGCTCTGTTTGTGCTCTACAACTTTATAGTTGACCACTTTTTGATATCTTTTTCGGTGGCCGAGATAGTACTGACAGCTTCACAACCTTAATATCTTGGCTCTCAGACCCCGGCGGCAAAATTCGACGCCAGGATTTTGATCCTCAGTTGTGACAATGTCAATGTCACGTGCGGAAGGAGAGATGTCCTCTCTATAGAGAGTATATTACTGTGTCACTAATGCCACACTTCACACGTCTATTCTCCCTTCTGATTGTGATGACACTGGTTGCCGACTAAATACCATACAAACTGAGTGCCACTTCATCGTTTTTCGCGGAAAACTTTCACTCGGAATCTATCCACACGTCTACGGAAACAAAAAACGTCATAGAAGCGCTGTATCGCATGTATTTACTGTATTAGAGCGGCTCCAACCCGCAAATGGCTTGTCTTCAAACTTCCCAAGTTCCCGATTCTCAAAATCCACACCCTCCCGCCCAACTCTGTTACATATGGAACGAAAACCACACTTCTACTGTACCAAGGTCAGCCGTCCCAAATGGCTTGAGTTTCCAGAGCTTCATATCTTGAGAACTCGACGAGATGGGGGAAAAGTGTCAACTGACAATGTGTTCCTCACATTGTCACCTATATTTCGTCAGTTGACACTATTCTCCCATCTCTTCCAGTTCCCAAGATATGAGCTCTGGAAACTCAATCCACTTGGGACGGTCGCTCTTGGAACAGTAGAAGTGTGATTTTCGTTCCGTCTATAGCACAGTTGGGCGGGCGGAAGTGGATTTTGAGCATCCGGAAGGCGGAAGTCGGAATTCCGCCCATCCTTAGTCTTTATGTAGCAAAATCGCAGAAAAAACGCTCTCCTTCTCGCGGTTCAAAATCGCCGCGATTCAAACACAATTTCATTGTGTCGGCGGCGTTGTGCAGCACAAAACAGTGCCACTTGAGAACCTCACACACAAAAAACACAAAAAAATTAAATAAAACGACGACAAATACACGTGGAAAAGTGTGTGAATGGCGGCGGCGGCGGAGGTGGTGGAATGGAATCGTACAGTTTTGGAGGGGGTTGTGAGGAAACCCTCGCTAAGCTCCGCCCATTTTTCTTCTGAGAACGGGCTGACCCGCTCTTCGAGTGCGCAGCTGTGCAGCATCAGCAGCAGCAGGTGGTAGTGTGCCCTTTTCGAACGAAGAAGAAAAGTGCAACTTTTTTCGGTTTTCAATGCAATTGAGGGGAACGAAAGAGAAGAGGGCCAATATGATATAAAGTGAGAAAAGTTTCGGTTTGCGCCTTTCCGCGCGGAAAGACGCGCGGAACAAAAAAAACGGCGAAGGAGGAGAGGAGATGGGGGGAGCTCTTGAAAGTGCGCGAGAGCCACCACCACCACCAAGTTTCCGCACATTTTCAAGAGGCTCGCCACTGTATTGAGCGGGAAGAAAGAAAGAGGAGAGGGGAATGAACACTTTCCGGCCTGAACGCGCCTGAGAGATCTGTGTGTGCTCCGTGAGCACGCGGCCTACTGGATTCTACCAATTAGCCGGGGGCCGATGAGTTTTCGATTTATAGCGGTAAGCGAACAAATGACTCGTCGTCGTTCACTCTGAAACATAGATAGTGGTGATAAAATAGGTATTTAAAAGAAAAAGACGGAATTGTGCACATGAAAGTCTCGCTAGAATCTCGCTGAAAGAACATCGAACAACAAAACACCTGATTGTACACAAGGGGGAATAAATAAGTGGGTGAATAGTGGGAAAATAAGTAATCAGGGGAATGGGAAGAAATTTTGGAATTAGTCTTTCAACAGTTCGTCGCAATTCTCGAGGCCGTGCTGCCGCTTCAGCTCCTCCCAGTCGACGGGCACCACTTTCGGACGCGCCTCCTGTTCGGCTTTGTGCAGCTCGTACGCTTCGCGTAGCATCTGTATTTCCTGCCTCATTCGAGCGATTTCGGCCAGCGAAATGTGGGTCTGCAACGAAACGAAACGCGTTTCAATTGGATTATCGATTTTTCGCCGACGATCGGCTTGCTACTGAACATACCGCCGTCACAGTGTCCATTTCGCGTGCTCGTAATTTTTGAATCTCTTCTCGCTCGATTCGAAGTGTTTCCGTTGATTTCAGCTCCTGATTCAAGTTGTCTGAAACTTTGAAGACTTTATTGGAAGGATTTCGAGGAACGCTCGAAAACGCCTACTTTTCTTGAGCTCTCCGGCTTCCTGCTCGAGACCTTCGACTATTTTTCGGCTGTACTCGAGTTGTTGCTCGTCGAAGAGCACTTTTTCCAGAAGACGCTCTTTGCGGACGCTTTTTCCCTGCGTCAGACTCTCCTCCAGGAATTGCTCGGCGTCTTTCAGCGCCTCGTTCGAAATTGCGTCGGTGAACATCTCGACCACCTCCAAATGAGCGTTTGCATCCATTTTACTCTGAAAAAACGAAACGAATTTCGCGGCAAACTTGGAAAATCGATGAAAAAGAGAGCGGAAAATACGAACTGCGAGGAACCCGCCAAAAACGAAATGAACGAAAAAAGTGCGCCGCAGGCTTGCAACTAGGCTCCGCCCAGTTTTCCCTGCCGCACTTCCGACGGGCTTTAACTGTTTTGGATCGTTTTCAGCCGTTTTTCAGCCATTCAACGTTGTTTTTTTCCGATTTTGGTTCAAATTTTCGTTTTTTGCAGGTAAAATGGCCTCTGGGACAGAGTTCAGGCAGGATATGCCCCCGAAAGGAGGCTATCGCGCCTTCAACTTCCATCGCACCTTCCCGAAGCTTGTCTGGAGCCGTAAGTCTTTTCTCTCGCGAAAAAATCACGAAAAACACAATTCTGCAACCAAATAAAGCTATGTCGGCCGTTGAGACGACTAAAAACTAGTTGGAAATGCAATTAGTAGCAGTTTTCCCGGAATTGTGGATTTCCGCATAGAAAAATAGTTCCGACTCCCGAAAAAATTGCCTAGCATGAAAACGGAAGCTTGACTCAATTTCACGGGCAAAAACTATCGAAAACAGCTGAAATTTTGCAGCCGGAGCCGTCGTTGCCACCGTTTTCGGCGCCACCGCCTACGGAGTCTACGCAGCGATTGAAGGAAAGAAACACGACATGTAAGAATGAAGAGAACCTGGAAGAAATAGCGAATATGCTTTCAGTACCGAGAAATTCGAAGATGTCGACATCAACAACGCCCTACAGCCCTTCCTCACGGCCGAGCGAGACAGAGAGTGGGAAAATGCACTGAGGTTGCTTCAAAAACTCACTATTTCTCTTCAGTTGGCTCAAACTGATGGCCAAGAACCGCGCTCTCGAGGAGGAAATCATGAAGGACGTGCCAGGATGGAAGACCGGAACCTGGTACGGAGAGCCCGTGTACTTCACGCTCGGCGAGAAATGGTGGGATCCGTCGGCAACTGAGGTATGGGTTTTGTTTGAAAATCTAAGAAAAGTAAGAGAACTTCAGGTGTTCGCCCATTCGTGGGGATCCGTGGAGGCCCGCGAGCACCTCTGGCGTCAGCACTCCGAGTACGCCGGACCGAAATTCTACGACAACTGGTTCCCGCAGTGGATGTCCAAGTGGTTCTGGTGAACACGCCCACGAATCTCTTTGGCCTCTTCATTCTCTAGATGTCGTCGTCGTCGCGCTGCCTCCCTCTTATTTCGCCCGCACCTCTATAAACTTCGTTTTTAGCCTGTTAGTTTTCGAAAGATGGCGGTTTTCGTGTTTGAGCCCGCCTCGTTTGTGGCGGTTTTTTAAATGTGTTTTTTCGGTAAATAAAACGATATGATTGAAGAAAAAACGGTTTTTTTAATTCAAAAATATTGCAAGAAAAAAAGTTCAAAGGCGCATAGCTAAAGTTTTCAGTATGGGTCTCGAATGGAGTTGAACAAATTTGGCGGGGTACTGTAGTTTGTAAACATGCGCGCCTCCGTCGAAAAACTGAAAATTTCTTGTTTCAATCTGTTTTTTTTTCACATTTTTTCTTTGAAATTTCGAATAATCAGAAGATTTTTCAATTTCAGCGCAATGCTAAACGTCGCGAAATCGATTAAGCATGCGAAAACTTCAGTTAGAACCTATATGAAGTGAGCAAAAAACGAAAGTTCCCGATGTTCATCGTTTCTTTTTTCACAGAAAGCAAGTCAGCGCTTCAACCAATTTTGATGTCGTCGATCACACTTTTGACGCCGTCGTGGTCGGAGCCGGTGGAGCCGGTCTGCGCGCTGCGATGGGTCTTTCGGAGGGCGGAATGAAGACAGCCGTCATCACGAAACTCTTTCCGACGCGATCGCACACAGTCGCTGCGCAAGGAGGTGCGAAAACTTTGAAAATTCAAAGAAGCAATCGATATTTCAGGTGTGAATGCGGCTCTCGGTAACATGAATCCGGACAACTGGAAATGGCACTTCTACGACACTGTGAAAGGATCGGATTGGCTCGGAGACCAGGATGCGATTCACTACATGACTCGCGAGGCCGAAAGAGCCATCATTGAGTTGGAAAACTACGGTCAGTCTTGGAGAATGGATGGATTTCATTCCGGGGATCTTTGCAGGAATGCCGTTCTCTCGAACCACTGACGGAAAGATCTACCAGCGCGCGTTCGGTGGACAATCCAACGATTTCGGACGTGGAGGACAGGCGCATCGCACGTGCTGTGTGGCCGACAGAACGGGACACTCGCTGCTTCACACGCTCTACGGCGCGTCGCTCCAGTACGATTGCAACTACTTTGTCGAGTATTTCGCTCTCGATCTGATCATGGACAAGGGAAAGTGCATCGGAGTGATCGCGCTGGACATCGAGACCGGTCAGATTCATCGGTTCCGCGCCAAAAACACGGTTCTGGCGACCGGCGGCTACGGAAGAGCCTACTTCTCGTGCACCTCGGCGCACACTTGCACCGGGGACGGTACAGCGCTGACGGCTCGCGCCGGCATCCGCAACTCGGATATGGAGTTTGTGCAGTTCCATCCGACCGGAATTTATGGTGTCGGATGTCTGATCACGGAGGGATCGCGTGGAGAGGGAGGCTACTTGGTCAACTCGCAAGGCGAACGATTCATGGAGAGATACGCGCCGGTTGCGAAGGATTTGGCGTCGCGAGACGTCGTTTCGCGAGCGATGACGATGGAAATCATTGAGGGACGAGGTGTGGGCCCGGAGAAGGATCACATCTACCTCCAGCTCCATCATCTTCCCGCCGAACAGCTGCAGCAGAGACTTCCGGGCATCTCCGAGACGGCGCAGATCTTTGCCGGTGTCGACGTGACGAAGGAGCCGATCCCAGTGATTCCGACTGTCCACTACAACATGGGCGGTGTTCCGACCAACTACAAAGGACAGGTGCTGCAGTTCACGCCGGAAAAGGGTGATCAAGTCGTTCCGGGACTCTACGCGGCCGGAGAATGCGCCGCGCACTCGGTGCACGGAGCAAACCGACTCGGAGCCAACTCGCTGCTCGATTTGGTCATCTTTGGACGATCGTGCGCTCTCAAGTAGGCTGTTTTCGTTTCATTCTGCTTCAATCCCCGCTTGTTTTCAGCATTCTCAAAGAGAACAAGCCGGGAGACAGTATTCCGGAATTGCCGACGAAGTGCGAGGAAAAGTCGCAGGAGAATCTGAACGGATTGCTCCACTCGAAGGGAGATATTCCAGCGATCGAAATCCGTCTCAAAATGCAGCAGACGATGCAGAAACACGCCGCCGTCTTTAGAAGAGGTGATTTGTTGAAAGAAGGCGTCGACAAGATGTTGGCTCTCTACAAGGAGCAGGCAAACATGAAGGCGTGCGCCGATTCGGGAAAAGTCTGGAATTCGGAGCTCGTCGAGACGCTGGAACTCCAAAACTTGCTGATCAACGCCAATCAGACAATTGTGGCGGCCGAGAATCGAACGGAGTCGCGAGGAGCCCATGCGCGCGACGACTTCCAGCAACGAATCGACGAATACGACTACAGTCGGCCGCTCGAAGGACAGACGAAGAAGGCGTTCGCCGAGCACTGGCGCAAACATTCGATCATCGGAATCGACACAAAGACCGGCGCCGTGGATCTGACCTACCGTCCGGTGACCGACACGACGCTCGACAAATCGGAAACCGACTGGGTGCCGCCAAAGGTTCGATCCTACTGAGTGGTGCAGTTCCCCCTCTCAAAAACGACAAATCGCTAATATTGAACGCTTTCTTTTGTTTCCTGGTAGGCTCTGGTTGTTTATTTGTGTGTTATATCCAGTGAAATGTAATGTGTATGTCTCTTTTCCTGTCTCTGTATCAACAGCTCTCAGAACACGAAGAGGGCCAGGTTTCGAGGCGAGATATGGATTCCTTTTCTATCAATAACCGGAGCGTGCCAGAGAGGAGGCTGAAAAGAAGAGGGAGAGAGTGTGCGAGATGCGAGACGCAGAGAAAGAGGCACGTGGGCAAAGACGCAGTGGCCGCGAGAAGGCGTTGTTTTTCGAGGCAGTGAGAAGAGAAAAACGTTGGTCTGATCTTTATTTATGAAATGAAAACCAGGTGAACATTGGGAAACAGTTGAACGGAAAAAGATGGAGATTATCAGCCATTTCGCGGCATGAGAGTGATGTCGAGACGCGACGTTCTCACCAGATGATACGCGACCTTTCCCTCCTCGGCCGGCCATCCCTCGTCGGTCTCGGTTCTGCCGAAGGTGCGGACGAAGACCTCCTTGATTTGCGACGCCTCCTCGATGGGCATCGTCTTCGAGCAGATGAACTTGATCGCGCAGTACGCCTCGGTGCGAATGGCCATTTTGACGAAGATGCGCGGCCAGTGAAACGGATCGTCCGGCTTGAGCGCGTCGGCGAACGGACACACCGGAATGGATCGCTTCTCGGTGAGTCCGATGCGAAGGTAGAAGAAGGTGGGGAAGATCAGAAAGTGCATCAGATGGAACGACTTTTTCGGCCGACGCTCGATGATCTCCTCGAGCAGATCGAGTCGTCGCATCATAAAGTTGCAGCCGAGCACCTGGACGGGACTCTCGACGAACGCATCGATGACTTGTTGGCGAATCGCCGGATTTTGCTTCAGGCCCGAATCGATAAAAACGGCGACGGCCGAGGCGAGCAGGTTCGGCTGGTCGTCGAGAAGCGCCGTGGCCACTTTTGCGGCGAGATTCAGCGGAATGTTGGGCGGAAGACACTGTCGCGTGACGTCTTCAAGCTGCTCGACGATGTCCATGTTTCGTCTCGGCAAATTTCGAAATGAAGAGAGGGGGAGAGGGGGGACGAGAATGGGCAGCGGCGCGGCGCGAGAGATGCGAATGACGAATAGATTTCTGGCGTCGTCTGCGTCTCTTCAAGCCGCGCTTCTCTGCGTCTCTCTCTCAGTCTTCTTCCCGACGACGCCGTCACTTACTCCGCAGTCACGTTTTCGTTCGCTATGGATGCACTCGTGGCATTTCATGAGGAGCTCCTCAAAGTGTACATTCCCGAACGGATGCCTGCGGACCTTCTGCTCACAGTTGCCCAAAAGTTTGCCACCCGACAACACTCGCTGCTCTCCGCATCGGCGCGAGTTTTGGTCGATACGAGGCGTCGGGACCCGGAGGTTCAGCAGCGAGTTCTCAATTACCTCGTGACTCTGACTGATGTCCTCTACGTTTTATCCAGAGCCTGGCTCGGAGGAGAAGAGCCGAGTGCTCAGTCGCTATACCAAGTTGTTCGGCGACATGGTCGAGAAGCAGCGAGCAGTGGGACGGGGTCTGATTCTCGTCCAGCTGCACATCTACCAGACGCACTTCTTGCTCTAACTTCACGGCTCCTTCCACTCCGTCATCAGAGCGTTCACGGTCAGCACGCGCGCCGACGCCGACCCGTTCGTCAGAGCGGTGAAGTTCGCGAGACGGGCGTTGAGAGAGCGGATCAATCGATTCGTCTTCACAGTGTGCGCCGACGGGGTTTACGACTCGCGGCAGCTGGAGGAGAAGAGAGAGGAGCTGTTGGCCGTAGATAATTAATTTTTTTCTATTCAATTATTGATTTAAATAAACTGTAACCCACTTTCTTCATTAATTCTCTTTCTGTTTTTACAAATTTCCGTTGTTTACGGCTTTTTATTTAATTCTGAAAAAAATTGAATTTTTTCCCGACGCGGTATGCAAACGCGCTCCATTGCGAATCGTTTCTCGTTTACGTCATCTCCAACAAATCTCAATTTTCAACCATTTTTCACCGAATTTCGACCTTTTTCTCTTATTTTCCAGCCCTTTTCCCACTTTTCTCCTGGCTTTTCATGTATTCCATCAATTCTTGCAGTGTCAACCATGGACGGAATGATCGCAATGCTGCCGAAGCCGCTTCAGACGCTCTCCACACATATCGATTTTCAGGGCCAGAAAGTGGCCGAGCGCACTTATCAGGTGAGAAAGTTTGAAGTTTAAAAGGTATAGAAGGTTCCTGTGAAAGAAATTGATCGAAATTCCGGCTCGATCTGCAAAAAAGGAAAGAATTTTGAGGTGATTCTGACTCTGGCCGGAATCGTCGGCTTCCTCATCGGCTGGTGGACTCAGCAGCTCTCGTACGCGATTTTCACGGTGCTCGGCGCCTCGGCGTTCACCGCGCTCATCATTCTGCCGCCGTGGTCGTTCCTCTTCAGAAAACATCCGGTTGTGGTCAGTTTCCACCGAATTTCGCCTTAATCCTAAATCCGACGTTTTTTTTCAGTGGCAAGACGTGATCAGCGACGACGATAAGAAGGAGAAGAAGGAGGACAAGAAGCCGAAGGAGCCGAAGAAAACCAAATGATTTCTTCCGGTTTCCTCCTCGGGGGGCACTCAGAAATATGATCGCAATTGCTTTTCTTATAATATAATAATTTATTGATTGTTCACACGAATCGATTGTGATAAACAACAAGCGCAAAATGAAAATTAATGTCGGGGGAATTCCCATTGCCTTTTTTTTTCGATTCCTGGAGCGTTTTGAAACCGAATACCGTTTTATCTTGCTTACAATTGACTTTGTATGGAATTTCAGTGAAAACCGTACAATTTCCAGCTTACAAACAGAAATGTACCGCTTGGGAGCCGCGGTGCTCCGCGGATCCGTCGTCCGCACCTCGCGGATTCTTTCCGCGCCCGTTCCGCGTCGTGCCAATTTCGCGACAATGACGACGAGCGGAATCCAACGAAAAATGGCCGACAGAAACGGAAACTGGGCGGGCGCCAGTCAAAAAAGGCCGTTTTCCAGCGGGTTAGTTGGTTTTTGACTGGAAAAATCGGCCTCAAAACCGCATTTTCTCTCTCTCCAGAAATCGCGATAATGAAGATTCGTTGGCGGTCGACGATTCGCTGGAACTCTACAAAGACTTCGTTCGTCGTCGTTTTCCAGCCAGTTTCCGCCCATTTTCAGCTTCAATTTTCAGACGGGAATGTCGCCGATTCACATTCCGCAAGACTTTCCGAACGTGCCGATTCTGGCGATCAATCGATATCCGCTGTTTCCCGGTTTCATCAAAAAAGTCGATGTGAGCGGGAGCGAATCGCTGAATGGCGACGTTGAAAACGAAATTACAGATTGTGAAAGACGACAATCTGAAGGCGCTGATTCGCCGGCAGCTGTCGCTGAAACAGCCGTACGCGGGCGTTTTTGTGAAACGAGACGATGAGTTGGTGGCTCCCTTTTTCCGTTGAAAGTAAAGTTTTCTCGTTGCAGAAACAAGGAAGAGACGGTGACGTCACTCTCGGAAGTCTACCCCACCGGCTCTTTTGTGCAAATCATCGAGGTGCGCGATCAGGGAAGTGTGCTCGAGCTCGTGCTCAGCGCTCATCGACGCATTCGGGCTCTCGAGCCGATCGACGAAACGCAGCCGCCGCCGCCTCCGGCGCAAAAGCCGGAGACGCCGTTGAACGGACGACGGGCGCGCGGCGGATCGCGGAAAGCGTCCGCATCCACGCCGCCACCCACACCTCCGCCTGCCACGACGCCTTCCGACTCGACGACTTCTGCTCCCGAAGCTGGAGCCGGGGCGGGCGAGGAGAAGAAGGAGCGGAAGGGAATCGTTATGGTGCGCACCGAGAATGTGAACGCCGATCCGGTGCCGAAGAACAACGAGACGAAGGCGACGATGATGGCGATCGTGCAGACGATCAGGTATCCGGCCGCAAGGGGGTTCGATCGAGTTGGCAATAGAGCGCACTTGCAGAGACGTGGTTCAGTTCAACCAGTTGTTCGGGCAGCAGATCAACTTGCTGCTCCATCCCTCGCAGAATGTGATCGACAATCCGGTGTACCTGTGCGATCTCGTCGCGACGCTCGTCCAATCGGCCGAGACGAAGGATTTGCAAGAGATGATGGACGAGATGGACGTGAGAAAAGAGTGCCGATGTTTCGATGGAAACGCGCGTGTTTTCAGGTCACCAATCGTCTCAAAATCGCCCTGTTGCTCATTCAGAAAGAGAAGGCGGTGGCGAAACTGAAGCACGACATCAACAAGGATGTGGAGAAGAAGGTGCAAGATCACCATCGAAAGTATCTGCTCAACGAGCAGCTGAAGGTGATCAAAAAGGAGTTGGGCATCGAGAAGGACGAGAAGACGACGATCATCGAGAAGATCGAGGAGCGAATGAAGAGTCTCAATGTGCCCGAGTACGCGATGAAGGTGATCAGTGAGGAGAAGACGAAGCTGCAGTTTTTGGATCCGCACTCCAGCGAGTTTAGTGTCACCAGGTAAGATCCACAAGGCTCGAGACGCCGTTCGGAAGCTCTAACGTCTCAGAAACTATCTGGAATGGCTGACCTCCGTCCCGTGGGGTCTCACTTCTGAAGAGAACCGTCATCTGGGCACGGCGAAGAAGGCGCTCGACGAGGGTCACTACGGAATGAAGGACGTCAAGGAGCGCATCATGGAGTTCATCGCGGTGAACATGCTCCGCAAATCGGTCGGCGGAAAGATTCTGTGCTTCCACGGACCGCCCGGCGTCGGCAAAACGTCGATCGCCAAATCGATCGCCACCGCGTTGAATCGAGAGGTGGGGAACTGATCCTTTTGAAGTTATCATTGCTTTGCAGTACTTCCGCTTCTCGGTGGGAGGAATGACCGATGTGGCGGAGATCAAGGGACACCGTCGGACGTACGTCGGCGCGATGCCGGGCAAGATGATTCAGTGTCTGAAGAAGGTGCGCACCGAGAATCCGCTCGTCCTCATCGACGAGGTCGACAAGATCGGCGGCGCCGGATTCCACGGCGACCCCGCGTCGGCGCTGCTCGAGCTGCTCGATCCCGAACAGAACGCGAACTTCAACGATCACTTCCTCGATGTGCCTGTCGATTTGTCGAGGTGAAGAGGATCTTTGAAGTCTGGAAGAGTCCGAAGTGTTTCAGAGTGTTGTTCATCTGCACCGCGAACGAGATCTCGCGAATTCCGGGTCCTCTTCGTGATCGAATGGAGATGATCGACGTGAGCGGATATCTGGCCGAGGAGAAGATCGCCATCGCCCACCAGCACCTGATTCCGCAGATGAGGAGGGACACGTGAGTCCGATCTACTTCACTTTCCGAACGAGGATCCTTCTCTTCAGATCCCTGTCCGACGAGCAGCTGAAAATCGAGGATTCCGCTCTCGAGGAACTCATCAAGCACTACTGTCGCGAGTCGGGAGTCCGAAACCTGCAGCAGCACATCGAGCGGATCTTCCGCAAAGCCGCCCTTCAGATCGCCGAGACACAAGCCGAAGATGAGCCGAAAGCGACGAGTGCGATCGGAGCAGATGAGCCCGTCGATGCTCCGGCTCCGAAGCGAGACGTCGAGGCGATCAGTGTGAGCACGGCGAATCTGCAAAAGTTTGTGGGAAGGCCCAAGTTCACGTCGGATCGAATGTACGAGGTGACGCCGCCCGGCGTGATCATGGGTCTCGCGTGGACTGCGATGGGCGGCTCGGCGCTCTACATCGAGACAGTGCTGAAACGGCCGGTCGACGTGACTTCCGACAAGGAGGGATCGATCGAGACGACCGGAAATCTGGGAGACGTGATGAAGGAGAGTGTGCGCACTGCGCTCACCGTCGCCAAGGGAATTCTGGCGAGAGAGCAGCCGGAGAATCGGTTCTTCGAAAAGGCGCACATCCACATCCACGTGCCGGAGGGTGCCACTCCGAAGGACGGTCCGTCGGCGGGCGTCACTCTCGTCTCGAGTCTCCTCTCGCTCGCCTTCAATCGTCCCGTCGTTCAAGAGATGGCGATGACCGGCGAGATCTCGCTGACCGGAAAAGTTCTGCCCGTCGGTGGAATTCGGGAGAAGATCATTGCGGTAAGAAGTGACGAAGAGATATTAAAGGCCTCGTTTTGACTGGAACCGTCTGCAAACACCCGCTGCTTACCGTACTTTTCCAGCATACCGTAAAACCTGTATTAGAGCGGCACCCTCTATTTGAACGGCGTCTCGGGGAAGAGGTTGAAAATTAGACCGGTATGCCGCTCTAACACAGGTTTTACGGCTAGTTTGTGCCTCAAAGCACGGTGAGCGTCGAAACGGAGCCTTCATACGTCCTGAGAAATAGCTGAAAACCGCTCGAACGTTTTCTATTTAGGCGCGACGAGTGGGCGCGAAACGAGTTTTCTTGCCGCAAGAGAACCAACGAGACTTTGACGATCTGCCCGAGTTTATGAAGACGGAGCTCGACATTCGATTTGTGGCTCACTACGACGAGCTCTACCGCCACCTCTTCGAGTGATCTCTCACTCTCACTCTATCCGTTTTCTTTGTTTTGCCATCCTTCACTTATTATTTCTCTGTTTGATTGTAAAATTTCAGCGCCGCTCCGGTTTCTCTAATCTCTCTCTCTCCCATCTCCTCCCCGAAAACGTTGTTGAAATTTCTAGTTTTTTTTTGCTTTTGCTGTCTTTTCCGTAGATTTGTTTCGATTCGAGACGATTTTTTGAGGTGCTCATAAATTTTTCTAGGTTTTTTCGAATTTTCCATCTGATTTGGTTCGTTTACCATGAGAAATATTTTCTTTTTTTGCAATCAATTTTGTCTAAAACGGAGTTTATCCGACGTTTTCAGCGAGAATGGCAGTGATTGAGGAGATTTTGGAGGGCGAAGATGAGCAGATTCAGCAGGCGGAGCGACTGAAAAAAGAGGGAAACGAGCTGTTCGGAGCCGGAAACTTCGAGAAGGCCGAGCTGAAGTACAAGGTGGGAATTGGCGGCGCGGCGACTTGAGACGTGCAATCGGCGATACGGAGTCATTCTCGACGGTTTCAGGAGGCAATCGAGGCGTGCCCGCCCACTTCCACCGATCTCCACTCGATTCTTCTCTCGAACACGGCGGCGTCGCTCATCAAACAACGCAAGTGGGAAGCTGCGGTCGAGTCGGCCACGAAGGCCATCGAGGTATTCTGAAGACGTCCCGACGGGGATTCTGACGAAGATGTTTCAGGTCGGCGCGACGAACGAGAAGGCGTTGGAGCGACGCGCGTTCGCCTACTCGAACATGTCGGAGAAGTACGAGAACGCCGTCGACGACTACAAACAGCTTCAGACGACGGTGCCGAAGCGTGCGAGCGAGTTCGCGCGCAAGCTGGCCGACCTGGACGACAAGATCAAGATGCGCAACGAGGCGATGAAGGCGGACATGATGGAGAAGCTGAAGGGACTCGGCAACATGGTGCTCTCGCCGTTCGGCCTCTCCACCGACAGTTTCGAGATGGTGCCGAACGGCGAGGGCGGCTTCTCCGTCCAGATGAAGGGAGCTTCCGGCGGTGGTGGTGGAGCCGGTGCCGAGCAGAAAAAGTGATACTCTTGTTGTTGTGAACGTCTTCTTCTTCTTATTATGCTTTTCCGCATCCGTGTGTAAATACCATAATTCCAGAGATCCCGGATAAAGTCACACTTTTATTAAAGAGCCGTAATCAACTATTAAAACGGGGAGTGAACGTAACACTGGCGGTCCACGGTATCGAGATAGCATACTCTGTGTTTCCTTCCATATGACTGAAACGATCGTCGCGTGCTTTATCTCCAAATATGTTTCGGAGAATGGCCATAGTCATCTCTGCTCTGTGGCGAATCGGCTCGAAAGGTTCGACAGTCAGATCTGCGTGCGACAGGTTGCGAATGGCGATTCGAAGGAACTCGCATGTCCGGAGGATCGGATCCGAACCAAGCGGCAAATTGATGATGATCGGCTCCTCTCGATTAGTCCTCACCTCCACTTCGAGCCGCTTTTTGTACTTTCTGACGTATATCGATCGCTGTCCAAGACGTTGTGTCTTCAGTTTCTGGTCGAAAAATTCGGTCACCAAATCGAAGCGACTGGCGAAGAAAGGGTCGGTGAACAGCTCGAATGGCTCTGGAAATGGGAAATAGTAAGGGAACGAAACAAGGAATTAGAAGCCGAACCTTCGACGAGACAATCGAGCACCGTCTGCCGGATCGACGGATTCGCGAGGCCGCGATCGATCGATGCTCTCGCGGAGAGCGCCAAAAGCGAGTGCTCTTCGGTTAGAATGGAACGAGCGATTCGGAGGGAAAGATCGAATGGAACTCGTTGGGACAGGCACAAACGGACGATTTTCACGAGTTTGTCGAAATCCGCTTCAGCAGGAGCGGGAGGAAGGTCTACCGATGGCATATTACCCATTGCTAAGGGGGGACGTTAGTGTGTCACCGTCAACGACAAGAAGCGTTCGCTTGCGAAAGGACCCCCCTAACCCCCTCCACCCTCACACAGTTGGGTCTCGAGTGGAAAATGGAGTGAGGGGCCCCCTTCCCAGGATAAGGCTACCCGTAGAGGACGGTGACCCTCCCCCTCCTATTCTGTCCTTAAGCCGTACATCATCGATTTTTCCGTTGTGTGCAGGTGACCCTCCCCATTCTATCCTCACACATTCAAACCGCCCACTCCCTCCCCTCTCTCTTTACCTGCCAGAATGGAATTCGACGACAAGCTCGAGAAGATCGTTCGTTTGTGTCTTCCCATCCGACTCCCAGTCGGACTTTCTCTTCGAGTCGCCCGTACCCTGCTATCTGATAGTGAGGAACGCTCGCTCTACGCAGACTCAGCGAGAGCATCGATCGAGTGGGCGCTCAAGAATCCATCGATCCGAGAGAAAGTTATTGATTTTCTCATTGAAGGTTAGCTATCCGTTCTTCTTTGAAATTCCTAACTGTTCCCCATTTCCAGAGTCGTTCCAAACACTCAACTCTCCCTTTTTCGCCACTCGCATCGATCTGATGGCAGAAGTGTTCGACAAGAAGCTTCAGAAAGAGTCGAATATGATGAGAACCATCGACATTTCCCTCCACGAGACCTATTTCGAAGTGAAGATAATGACGATGGAACGAGTGCGGACGTCCTTCCTTCTCCCATTGACGTCCAGTTCGGACCCCTTCCACTGGCCCAGCCAGTTCGCTCGTTCGGTCCTCCGCAGCAACGTCCATCTGTTCGTGGCCGTCCACTCGGACGGCGTGCTCGGCTACCGACAAGAGCTCGAGAAGAGGGACGCCTTCGTCCGAACCGTCGTTCCGATCATAAGCGGCGAGGAGAACTTTCTGCATGGTCGGAAACAATAAGTACGACGTCGCAAACATGGGACCGAACACTTTTTTCGTTGCGGCCTTCTCAGGCTTTTCGTTCTTCTGATACCTGCTAATAAACTCTGTCTTCTTTTGGCGAACGTCTTCAGAGATTACAACTGACACCTCTAGAGATGGGAAATATTAATCGAAGAATGGAGAGAGTGTGCTCTCCAGGAGTCGTGGTCGTATCGAAACTATGCAACTTGTCAGCCGATGGGCACCTCGTCTCCGTGTAAGACCTAGCAGAGACGCGGCGCCCATCTCCCTCATATTTGCTCCCTACACCTTATTCTCAGTGATACCGATAATGCAATCCTACCCAAGCGCAAGAGTACTTAGAAGAGACTATCCACGAAGGCAGTCGCCGATTTGTGGTACCCTCGTCTCAATGATGTTCAGAATTGAGACGGCGTCATCACGGCCGGCCTCTCGCATAACGTTCAATTGATCCACCAACTCGCTCGTGGACTCGTTGATGATGTTGAGAATAGCTTTCAGCATTTTTGAACTCTCTGCTGAATACAGTGAATTCGAATATTGAATATGAAAGGGGATGTTGGTGCCAGGTGCGGAAGTTTTTCCTCTTTGGAACTTCAATTGACACACAAACTTCATTGGAGCATCTAGATGAGAAGCGCGTGGAATAGGCCGGGTGAGTGCGGGTGTCACGATGCCAGTCAGTGCATTGACGAGCTCGCGATCCTGAACAGCAGCCAGACCAGTGATGAAGTTAGCCAGGAGGGTGAAGATTCGGGCGGGTAGAAGACCAGAAGAGCCTGAAAAACAGGAGTTCGGAGTTGTGCTCTTCAGTTCTCAGTGCGATTTCGCGACGTACCGACAAAGAAGAATGCGCGCGTAAGTCTGTTCGCCGTGCTGCACTTCTCGACGTTCTCAATCAGTTTCTCTGTTTCTGAAAGTAACGTCGGATCTCAAAAAAGATCTAGTCCACGCGAGCGGACCTGTCTGAATTCCGTTGTTGAGAGTGGCGAGACTCGTTTGAATCAGAGCGATCTCGCCCGGAGTGAGGTTGGTGGCCCCTTGCACAACGCTGTTTATATTCGTGTTGAGGACGTCGATAGTCGAATTAGAAGCGGCTTGAATGCAGGTGACTGGAAGAAGAGGCAGGAGACGAGAAGACGGCTAGTGTACATCTTTCGAATCAGAGGTCGATCAACGTCACGCATCTTCTGTAGTCTTTACCGTTTTTCCTGTATCTGAGTGGTTCCCCCTTAATAGAGAGGCCGGCAGCACGAATTCAGGAAATACTGCAAAAGCGGTGAAAAAATCCGTGTCTGACATCAATATCTCCTCCTTTCCTATATTCAAGAAGAGAGAACGTGTTGTTTCCCAATGATCCCTAGTTTATTGTATGTAAAATCAGTAAATTCGCCGTAACGTGTACAAAAGAAACGAGGGGGGAATCAACCGGAGAGCCACAGAGATTCCATCATTGTTTAATGGCGGATTCATTCTTGAATACACTGGAGAAGGCTGCTTGGAAGTGCGCCGAGTGACTTTGAGACTATCTGAACCAGCTGAGCGGCGAGTTCGGGGGTCTGAAGGGTTGTCAGGCCTCCGGCGAAGGCGTCAAGGAGATGGCTGGTGGCGGCGACAACAGACACCGAAACGGCTGCAAAATGGGAAATTTCAATCTTATTAGAGCACTTGCAACCCACAACTAAAACAGGCAAGTCGCTTAATGGAGATCGAAGAGTTGCACTCGGAGGCATTTTCGATCATGTTACTCGCAACTGAAAACCAACTCCAGATGTGTATCACGAAATGTGAAATCATTCGATTGAACCTGTCTTAATTCCGTCGGTGAGGCTTTCGAGAGTCGATTCGATCACATCGATATCTGCGCTTCTTCCCATTGTCAGATACAGTCAATGTGTTCGATTATTACTTTTTCTCTTTTATTCCCATTCAAGCTTCGGTCAGACAATTTTGATTTCGATGAAAACCCACCATTCGACCATTTGACAATAGAGATGAAATTGGAATCCCAAATATATCGGTGGCAGTGTTGGTTCTGGCGTCCCGAATGAGGAGTCACTTCTTCTGTATTTCGTTTCTCATCACTCGAACCTTGGAATCTGCAATTGCTGGAAATCTCTGCACCTTCTCTACGTGTCGAATTCTATTCAATTTGTTCGGAACTGACTGATCTTCCCTCTAGAAGGAGGAAACTTTGGATTCTTGTTTCGATGCAATCAATATTTTATTTAGGATCAGTCAATTCCCGGTAACATCTACAGAAGAAGCGAGGGGAACATTAGCTGGAGAGCCACATTGTTTCCATCATCGTTCAATGGTGCATTCATGCTTGAATGCACTTTAACAGGTTGAGCGGTAGTTGGCCGACTGACTGTGAAGCAATCTTGATCAGCTGAGCGACAAGTTTGGAATCCTGAATGGTCAGGCTTCCGGCGAAGGCGCTAACAAGATTGGTGACGCCGGAGCTAAGCGATAGAGGGATGGCTGTAAAATGGGAAATTGGAATCTTAGTCCGGCACTTGGAGCAACCCACAGCTCAAGCAGGCAAAGCGTTGAATGAGGCTCACGGAGTAGCACTCGGCGACCTTTCCGATCATGTTGTTCGCTACTGAAACCAACTCCAGATACGTATCACGAAATGTCTAACCGTTCGAGCGAACCTGTCTGAACTCCATTGGTGAGGATGGCGAGACTCGATTCGATCTGATCGACCTCTTCCGAGGTGAGATTGGCGACATCTTGTATGGCAGTGAACACTTCTGCCGTGATTCTCTCGTTGGTGGAGTTGGCAATGTTTTGGATGCAGTTGGTTGCTTGTTCCTGCTGAAATGGGAGCCTTAACCACTGAAATTGGAGGAGGAGTTGTACCGCCTGAACGGGAGCATTGAAGAAGGCGAGGAAGAGGAAGCAGGCGGCGAGAAGACGTGAGTTCATCTTTCGAATCGAAAGGATCGCTTGATTCTGCGCCCACCGCTGTCCCCTTTTATACCGTCTCCTCCCTTCATTTGCATATTGTTTTTGAGCGCTTATCACATTTAAAATTTTAACTTCCGGCCAAAAATCACGAAGAGAATGAAATTGTAAATAGTTCGAGCGGAATCGAAAATAGTGGAAAATAGTCTGTCAACGCAGCAGTCGCCATTAAGGCTTCTGATCCGTTCAGATCTCTTTTCCCTTCTCTTTATAAATACATTCGGTTGGTGTCAGGGAGTCTATCACACATGCAAAGTGAGTGGCTCAATTTCTTCTATCATCGCATTCCGAAACTGATTTTCGACTTTGCCGGAATCTCTGTTGCCGAACGGCACTGGTGCGAATTCTTAGCCCCGTTGTTCGTTTTCGAGTCCGCAGCTAATCCGATCCCGCGAACCCTTTCCTATTCGGTGGTTGTTTCTTTTCCGGGCCAACTAGACGGTCCACGTGTGGCAAAGCGGCGGTTTCAAAGTGAGACCGTACTTTGATTTTGATGAAAACCCACTCGACAATACAAGGCCCTAGCGTACCGAATGAGGGGTCACCTCTTCTGTTTTTTGTTTCTCATCACTCAGATCTGCAATTGCTGAAAGTCACTGCGTCTTCTCTAGTGTCGATATCTATTCGTTCTGAACTGACAGATCTTTTCTCTAAAAGCCATTCTTTCGAAATTCGATAAGAACTTTGGATTCTTGTTTCGATGCAATAAATATTTTATGTAGGATCAGTCAGTTTACGGTAACGTCTAGAGAAGAAGCGAGGATGGTATTAGCCGGAGAGCCACATTGAGCCCGTCATCGTTCATGCCTGAACACACTGGAAAAGAGTGGTCGGAAGTGCGCCGAGTGAGTTTGAGACGATCGCGACCAGCTGAGCGACAAGTGCGGGATTCTGAACGGTCGTCAGGCTTCCGGCGAAGGTGAGAAGGAGATCGCTGGTGGCGGCGGTAAGCGACAGAGGGATGGCTGCAAAAACAGGAGTTTTCAACCTTTGTCGGCCACTTGGGGCAACTCACTGCTCAAACAGGCGACGCGCTGAACGAGGCTCAGAGAGTAGCACTCGACGACCTTTTCTATCATGTCGCTCGCTACTGAAACCTACTCCAGATATGTTTCACGAAAGGCCTAGCCATGCGATCGAATCTGTCTGAATTCCATTGGTGAGGGTTGCGAGACTCGAGTGGATCAGAGCGATCTCGCTCGGAGTGAGATTGGTGGCCCCTTGCACAACGCTGTTTATATTCGTGTTGAGGACGTCGATAGTCGAATTAGAAGCGGCTTGAATGCAGGTGACTGGAAGAAGAGGCAGGAGACGAGAAGACGGCTAGTGGAATCCCAAATATATCGGTGGCAGTGTTGGTTCTGGCGTTCCGAATGAGGAGTCACTTCTTCTGTATTTCGTTTCTCATCACTCGAACCTTGGAATCTGCAATTGCTGGAAATCTCTGCACCTTATCGGCGTGTCGAATTCTATTCAATTTGTTCGGAACTGACTGATCTTCCCTTTAGAAGGAGGAAACTTTGGATTCTTGTTTCGATGCAATCAATATTTTATTTAGGATCAGTCAATTCCCGGTAACATCTACAGAAGAAGCGAGGGGAACATTAGCTGGAGAGCCACATTGTTTCCATCTTCGTTCAATGATGTGTTCATGCTTGAATGCACTTCAAAAGGTTGAGCGGTAGTTGGCCGACTGACTGTGAAGCTATCTTGATCAGCTGAGCGACAAGTTTGGAATCCTGAATGGTCAGGCTTCCGGCGAAGGAGCTGACGAGATTGGTGACGCTGGAGCTAAGCGATAGAGGGATGGCTGTAAAATGGGAAATTGGAATCTTAGTCCGGCACTTGGAGCAACCTACAAATAAAACAGGTGAGGCGCTTGATGGAAGAGTTGCACTCGGAGGCATTTTCGATCATGTTACTCGCAACTGAAAACCAACTCCAGATGTGTATCACGAAATGTGAAATCATTCGATTGAACCTGTCTTAATTCCGTCGGTGAGGCTTTCGAGAGTCGATTCGATCACATCGATATCTGCGAAAACACCTTGCACGACAGCGTTCACTGTCGTAGTGATTCTCTCGTTGGTGGCGTTGGCAACGGTTTGTATGCAGTTGATTGTCTGCTCCTGCTGAAATAAGGGCTTTAACCACTGAAAGTGGATATGAAGACGAACCGCCTGAACGGGAGCATTGAAGAAGACGAGGACGAAGAGGCAAGATACGAGAAGACGTGAGTTCATCTTTCGAAACGAATGGATCGCTTGATTCTGCACTCACCGCTGTTCCCTTTTATACCGTCTCCTCCCTTCATTTGCATATTGTTTCGAACCCTATCACTAATCCTTGACTCCAATATTTCAAATTCAAACTTTCGGTCAAAAATCACCGAGTACTGTCTCACTTTGAAACCGCCGCTTTCACAAAGAGAATGAGATTAGTCCGGGCGGAAAAAAGAAGAGAGAAAATGGAAACGAAAAAAGAAAAGTTGGACCTTCAAATTCAGTTTAGATTTTTCCAGCTGGTACCAGGAGAGTTCTCGGCTCGGAATGACACCTGGCTGGTTAAAATGAATTTGTCACCAGAATCCGTAACTGATTTGTGGTCCGGATCAGGTGCAGTCCGACAAAAGGGTAGAATGGTGCGGATGACAAAATCTGATGGAAATTTGGGGGCTCCTCGATTCTGGGCCCGCTTGTGTTGGAATCCTGAGCTCATTCGTTCCCGGGAGCCCTTTTTCCTGTGAACTCTTTTTCCGATTCCTGCTCTTTTGTATTCTCTCGTCCAAACCGACCAGACGATTAACGTGTCGTTGGGAAAGAGGTGGTCCAAAGTGAGACAGTACTCGGTGATTTTTGACCGAAAGTTTGAATTTGAAATATTGGCGTCAAGGATTAGTGATAGGGGTTCAAAACAATATGGAAATGAAGGGAGGAGACGGTATAAAAGGGGACAGCGGTGGGTGCAGAATCAAGCGATCCTTTCGATTCGAAAGATGAACTCCAGCCTTTTCACCGCCTGCTTCCTCTTCCTCGCCTTCTTCAATGCTCCCGTTCAAGCGGTTCGTCTTTATTCCATCTCTCGGTAGTTACGGTCCTTATTTCAGCAGAGCCAAACAGTCACCTGCATTCAAACCGAGTCTAATTCGACTATCGACTTCCTCAACACAAACATAAACAACGTCGTGCAAGGGGCCACCAGCCTCTCTCCTGCCGAGATCGCTCTGATTCAAACGAGTCTCGTCACTCTCACCAACGGAATTCAGACAGGTTCTCTCGCATGACTACGCCTGCTTTGAGACTTGATGCGAATTTCAGAAGCACAGAAACTGATGGAGAAGGCCGTCGAGTGCAGCTCGTCGACCCTCCTTCAGCGCGCAGCTTGCTGGGTCGGTACGTTTCGCATTGTGAATTTACTGAAGAGTACTCCCGTTTGTCAGACTTTTCTGCCCTTCTATCCAATGGGATCTTGACCCTCATGGCCAACTTCATCACTGGTCTGGCCGCTGTTCAGGATCGCGAGCTCGTCAATGCACTGGCTGGCATCGTGACACCCGCACTCACCGCCCTCCCGCTTAACCTTCTGCGATGCGTTGAATACCTGATTAGCGGATAAAAAAGACGGAAATATAGTGGCTCTTCGGCTAATTCATTTCCCTTCTTCTCTAGATGTTAAATACCACGATTTAACTGACCCTACATAAACCAGTCAATCTAGATAATTGATGAAGATAGGTGCGACACAAAGAGACTCACCTAAATTGATCGATCAAGATAGTGGTCCAGCAGGTCGAGCAGTTGAGACACAAAGGTCCTCAATACGGTAATTGATTGATCAAGATAGATGATGATCGAAACATGGACCGAGACAGGCAGGCAGCTCGCTTCTATGGAATGGATGTCGGATGAATGACAACAACAACACCTGGAGACAACGTTCGATCTCGTTCGCACCTCCGCCTTAAGTCTGAAAACCGTTCAGAACTCGTGGCTCAGCTGGTCCAGATCGTGTTTCATCGTTTTTTAAAAATCATTTGCAACCATGATGAATGCAGCATGGAACGACGACGGAAACAATTTGGCTCTCCGGACAAACGGCTCTCGCTTCTTCTGTAGATGTTTCCATGAAGCTTGTGTGTCAATTGAAATTCCAAA
Organism: Caenorhabditis afra; assembly: GCA_963570955.1. Classification (NCBI taxonomy): domain Eukaryota; kingdom Metazoa; phylum Nematoda; class Chromadorea; order Rhabditida; family Rhabditidae; genus Caenorhabditis; species Caenorhabditis afra. Next base: position 8,031,292 of record OY751532.1, read on the forward strand.
GAGGAATAACTTCCGTGTCTGATGTCAACGTTCCCTTTTTTTTAATATTCCAAATCGAGTCACTTTTGAATAGAATAGGAATCTCAATATTATTCGTCTGTCTGTCTGGAAAACAACCGAATGTAGTAGATGATATAAAAAGGAAGGCTGGTCGGAAAACGAAAGTATTCGATTCTCGACCGAAGAAGAGAACGATGAAAGCCCTTCACCTCTTCTGCCTTTACCTCTTCTCCTGCGCTTCTGCTCAAGTGGCAAGTTGGCTAGTCACAATTCTAGTCGATGTCTTCCTTCCTTCCAGGGAAATGAGAGAATCGAATGCTTGCGAAATGAACTCGAGTCGAGCTTCGATCATCTTCTGGGAATTGTGGCCAACTATTCGTCGCAACCCGGAACCGAAGACGCGGTCGCCCGAATTCAAGGAAACATTGAAGGCTTTGAGTTTTCAATGGCAAGAAGTGAGTCAGTGTCCGGGGACGCCTATCCGACTTCATTTTGTTTCAGAAATCGATGATGGACTGTACAGGGTTACGAGCTGTTTGAAAGAGGTTCTTGGTGTGACGGACTGCTTGAAAAGTGAGATCTTGTCTCGTTCCGACACGATCTCTTGATTGAGCACACTTTCAGCTGCGATGTCTGACACGTTCGATGATATTTCCCTGGTGATGCGTGACGACGCTGAGAAGATTTACTATTCCGCGTCTGAAGTCGATGAGCAGCTTGCGTTGACGCTCAATAAAGAGACGAATCGCTTGTGGGAGGTTTCATCTCATTGCACTTTCCGGGAAAACCCGTGATGCTGAAAATGGAAATACCACAATAAAATGTTGAATTGCACGAAACGTCCACAATAAATGTTCAACAATAAAACAGGATCGCGCTTCGGGAGGCGAATTTCTTGAACGTTACAGCTGCCTCCTTAGAAAGTGATGTCCCGTTTGTATCTCTTCATTAATTAGAAAGGCGCAGTCTCTGGACGCACGGGGGTAGTCCGTTGAGCTTCCATCAACTCGCTCGGGTACTTTCTCGACAGCCGCACTTTTTCTCTAATTCGAACTCTCATCTACTCCAATAAATAAATGTGTGCGCTTATTCTGAACAAGCCTTCACATTGCTTACCGCAAAAAGCACTACCATATGGTGGTCTCACCACTACTCTCGATCCCGCTAGCAGAGCTACATTAAAACAAAGTGTGTTCAATCATGAAAAAAGCCCCATTGAACGACGATTGAGATCAGAGTTGCGCGGTAATATAATTTCTGAAGGCGGAAGGCGAAATCAATTTTTTCGCTCATCCCGGACGGAAGGAAGGGGAATTGAAGGGGGAAAACAGGTGGAAGACGGAATTCTGTGCAACTCCGATGGAGATATTGTGGCTATCCGCGCTAATTCCTGTCGCTTCTTCTGTAGATCAGAGTTGCGCGGAATAGAAATTTTGAAATCCAGAAGACGGAAGACGGAAGACGGAAAAGGGAACGAATTTTTTTTCCGGAAGACGGAAGACGGAAGACGGAAGGAAAAACATCAAAAGGGAACGCCGAAAATCTTAATAAAATAGATCTAAAGTAGTGAATTCTTAGTGGATCTGTACTCGGCACTATATGTACCAGTGCTGTGCGGCAAAGGAAAATTTCGGCAATTTCGGCAAACCGGCAAATTTTTTTTCGAGACCCGCAAGGTACGGTGTCAGTCGTTGTTCAGCTGTGCGGGTGTGCAATAGAGCGCATTCACTACCCTGTTCATCCCCCGCGTGGAGCGCATTTGCATTGTGCCACTTTTCGAGTGAGTTGAATTCTTTCGAACACATCATCTTTGAATCGTTTTCCCTGAGAATTTATACTTTTCCAAACAGAAACGCGATAAGAAACTCAATTCTAGCATCTAAAAAAGTGTTGAGGTCACATGCGCTGATCTAATTGTAGATAATTTGTTGTGAACGTTGTGTGCAATTCAAACTTTTATTCTGGTATTCGTTTCCTGCATCACGAGACTTTCGGGAAAGAGCAGTGAGAGGAAGCCTCCCAGAAGCGATTCGTCTCTTTTTCGATCGCTTTCGCAACCTGCTCGTCGACTCCATCAGGGACATAATGAATATTTGAAACTTCCGTTCTCATAACATAGGAAATATCATTGAAAGTGTCAGACATCGCAGCTGAAAGTGTGATAAATCGAGGGAATGGACAGAAATCTCACTCGTCAAGCATTTCGCCGTACCGAGAACCTCTTGCAAGCAGGTCAAGACCCTTTTCAGCCCATCGTCGATTTCTGAAACAAACAGAAGTCTGATAGGCGCTACATGGCACTGAATCACTCCGTTCCATGGAATACTCGAAGCGTTCAATGTAATGTCGAAGTTCGGTCGCCGCGTCTTCGGTCCCGGGTTGCGACGAATAGTTGGCCACTATTTCAAGAAGCAGATCAGTGCTCGACTCGAGTTCATTACGCAAGCAATCGGTGTACTCGTGGCTCTGGAAAGAAGACAGCGACTGTAATCGCGAACATCAAACGGATCCTTGCCAGTTGAGCGGAAGCGCAGGAGAAGAGGTAAAAGCAGTAGAGGTGAAGCGCTTTCATCGTTCTCTCTTTCGGGCGGAAATAGGATACTCTCGTGCTCACAACAGCCTCCCTTTTTATATCATCTACTACATTCGGTTGTTTTCCAGACAGACAGACGAATAATATTGAGATTCCTATTCTATTCAAAAGTGACTCGATTTGGAATATTAAAAAAAAAGGGAACGTTGACATCAGACACGGAAGTTTTTCCGATTTGGAATTGACACACAAAAATCGTGAAAAGATCTACAGAAGAAGCGAGAGGAATTCCGTCTTCCGTCTTCCGGCACTTTTCCTCTTCCGTCTTCCTTCCTTCCGTCTGGAGAGCGGAAATTTTTTTCCATCTTCCTTCCTTCCGCCCGAGCTCAGAGGGCGGAAAAAAATATTCGACCTCCCGCCTCCAAAAATTGTGGTTTTTTTCATTGCTGTTTGTTTCAGAAATCGACGATGGGCTGAAAAGGGTCTTGACCTGCTTGCAAGAGGTTCTCGGTACGGCGAAATGCTTGACGAGTGAGATTTCTGTCCATTCCCTCGATTTATCACACTTTCAGCTGCGATGTCTGACACTTTCAATGATATTTCCTATGTTATGAGAACGGAAGTTTCAAATATTCATTATGTCCCTGATGGAGTCGACGAGCAGGTTGCGAAAGCGATCGAAAAAGAGACGAATCGCTTCTGGGAGGCTTCCTCTCACTGCTCTTTCCCGAAAGTCTCGTGATGCAGGAAACGAATACCAGAATAAAAGTTTGAATTGCACACAACGTTCACAACAAATTATCTACAATTAGATCAGCGCATGTGACCTCAACACTTTTTTAGATGCTAGAATTGAGTTTCTTATCGCGTTTCTGTTTGGAAAAGTATAAATTCTCAGGGAAAACGATTCAAAGATGATGTGTTCGAAAGAATTCAACTCACTCGAAAAGTGGCACAATGCAAATGCGCTCCACGCGGGGGATGAACAGGGTAGTGAATGCGCTCTATTGCACACCCGCACAGCTGAACAACGACTGACACCGTACCTTGCGGGTCTCGCAACGATTTTTACGGCTTGTTGGAAATGAACTGGATTTTTTCCCGTTGGCGGCGGCGAAATTCTTTTCTGTTTCCGTCCGTTTTTCTCGATTTTCACCCGATTTTCTTCATTTTTTCGACAAAAGAAGTTGAAAATATGGTTTAAGGGCAGTCTATCAACATTTTCATTCAGTTTTTCCCCAAAAAAAAAACTGGAGAAATTGGGCGAAAATTGGCGAAAAACGACAAAATCTCGAAAAAAAATTTCGCCCCATGCGAAGTACTGTCTCAGCGGGGCGCGTTTGAAACACCAATCACGGCTATAGTACTAACCGTGCCGTCGCGGAAAAATGGGCGGTGCCTATTCGGCCGTGTCGTCTCTTCGTACATTTTCGACCTTCGGTGTCAAGAAAATTGAACGTACAATACCGTGAAGTTTGTGTGCCAATCGGAATAACTTCCGTCAGACACGCCGGACAAATCGCTCTTTTTCTTGATAAAATAGTCTTCTCTAACATTAAAGGATAGACTGCAAGAGAAACAACACAATTTCTCGCAATTATTCAAACTTTTTTCATTTTTTCCCCTAAGTTTTCCCGATCCGGACCGGCCGATTTTCGACAAGTCTGACTTCCGTGTCTGTCGTCAACATTCCCTCTTTTTCAATATTCGAAATCGAGTCACTTTTGAATAGAAAAGTCACAACATTATTCGTCTGTCTGTCTGAAAAACAGCAGTATATGAATGATATAGAAGAGGCTGTTGTGAGCACGAGTATCCTATTCTCGCCCGAAAGAGAGAACGATGAAAGCGCTTCACCTCTTCTGCTTTTACCTCTTATCATGCGCTTCTGCTCAACTGGCAAGGATCCGTTAGCTAATCTCGACTCCAGTCGCTTTCTTCCTTCCTTCCAGGGCTACAGCAACATCGAATGCATTCGAAATGCTCTCGAGTCGAGCAGCGAACAGCTTCAAGAAGTTCTGGCCAACTATTCTACGCAACCCGGAACAGAAAACGCGGTTTCCCAACTCCGAGGATTCGTTGAAGGCTTCGAGTTTCCGATCCAAGAAAGTGATTCGATTCAGTCCAGTGTCCCGTGACACTGTTTCATTTTCAGACATCCACAGTGGACTGTTGAGAGTCGCCGACTGTTTGAAAGAGGTGCTCAGTTCGCCGGAATGCTTGCAGAGTGGGATCTCACTCAATTCCGATACGCTCGTTCGATTGATCACACTTTCAGATGCCATGTCACTCACGTTCCAAGATATCGGAAGCACTGTGAGCACCGACGTTTCACAGATGGTTCAAATCGCTGCTGGCACTGGAATCGACCCTCAGATCGTGAACGCGCTCGTTGCCGAGACGAATCGCTTCACGGAGGCCGCAACACGATGCGCGTTCCCGAACAGCTCGTGACGCTGAAAAATAACATCAACGAAAAAGTTGGAATTTCACAGAACGTTCGAAATAAATGTTTGAAACAAACTCACAAAAGGATTGCTCGAAATATTTTGTGCAAATGTGCATGTTTCGAACGAAAATCAGAAAAATAGCGCAAAATGGCCCGATTTGGTGCATTTTGGACCAAGATTCGCCGAAAACGCTGGAAATTGTCAGTTTCGAGCCTCGAATTTGGAAATACACGGAAAAGGGAAGAGCAAGAAGAGAAAAACTTGTCAGACCGCAAAAATTTCAACGCGCCGCAATTTTAGGTACTGTCTTGGCGATTCGGCATTTTTGAAGATGTTAAAATTGAGTTTTGTATTGCATTTTTGTTAGGAAAAGTCTAAATGTATTCGAAAGAATTCAATTAATTCGAAAAGTGGGCGCAATGCAAATGCGCTCCATCGCGACGCGCGAATTTTTCGACCGCGAATTTTTTCGAATTTTCGCTCGAATCGCTTCGCTGTTTTCACTTTTCTTCCTCCTATTTTCCGTCGTTTCTCTCTTAAAAACAGCGATTAATTCTAGATTTTCAGACGGAAAATGGCAGAGCACAAACCGCCGACCCCGAAAGTAGAGGAGAAACCATTGGATATCGTGTGAGTATTCATTCGTTAGGAGATGCGCAAAATGCATGGTTTTTTGCGGAATTCAAAACAATTTCTTTGCAGAAGCGATCATTTGATCGCCGAAACGGAGTTGGCTCTGAACATTCTCCGTCTCCAGGATCGCACGAAGCCGCTCGTCTTCTCGCCGCTCTCGATCTGCGTCGAGTTCGCGACACTTCACAACGCGGCCGAAGGAGAGACTCGCGAGGAGATCCGGCGGACGCTTCTCGACGGATCTGAAGACGAGAACTTCCACACGTTTCTCTCGTCGATCTGTTTCGGCCTCAAAGGTTTCAATCGAGACACCGGCGTCGATGTGCAGTTCGCTCATCGGTTGTTCACCAAAGAGGGCATCCAGTTGAACGAGCAGTTTCTCGCGGACGACGTCTACGTTCTCAAGGCCGAAACCGTCGATTTTCGACAGAAGCAGCGCGCCGCGGAGCTCATCAACGATTTCGTTCAAAACAAAACTTCTGGCAGCGTCGTGGACCTGGTCGACGAGCAATCGCTGAACAACGGTAGGCGTTCCGGAAGGTGACGACATCTATCCACCCCCCGTTTGCAGGCATCTCGTCGGTTCTCGTCAACGCGCTCCACTTCAAGGGCTCGTTCAGAGACCCGTTCAACCACGAGGTCTTCAAGCGGCTGTTCAACTCGTCGCCCGAGTCTTCTCGCGAAGTCAACTACATGTCGAAACAGAAACCGATGTCGTACAAAGAGACCGACGCGTTCGAAGTGCTCCAAATCCCTTACTACTGCCGACTCATCAACTTCACACTGCACATTCTGCTGCCGAAGAAGCGGTTCGGACTGGAGGAGGCGCTGCAGGGACTCGACGGCGCCCGACTTCAAGACCTTCTGAAGGTTGGCGAGGGCAAGCAGTTCGTCGACGCCTTCGTGCCCGAGTGGACGATCAAGGGCGAGGTGGACCTGAAGACGACGCTCTCGCAGCTCGGAATGAAGGAGGCGTTCCGCGCGACGGCCGACTTCCGCAATCTGGCCGAGAACTTTTTCGTCGAGAAGGCGATCCACTCGCTCGAGTACGCGGTCGACGCGAACGGCTCGCGTGTGACGGGCGGCCTCATCCGAGTCGTCGGACCGTTGCCGCCGGACGTGCGCGTCGAGTTCATGGCCGACCATCCGTTCCTGTTCGTCGTCACCGCCTCCGCACATCCGCTCCTCGTCGGAATCTACAACTGAGCGGGAGAGAGAGATGTCCCGATGTAATTATTTGTAAAAACGAACACGCCTCTTTTCTACTCAAATCTATTGTCCGCGAAGATTGTCGCTCCGCAAATTGACCCATCTTTATATATATATATAATCTTTTATTTTTCGCAACTTCCAAAGAAGGCCCTCAACGATAAATGTCCATATGAACAACACTGAAAATGTTTTCTTGTTTCCGAGAAAATTGCTCTCCCCCGGGGCTCGCCAAAAGTTCGCAGTGACATTTCTGTTGTTGTTTTCCACCTTTCCGCCTGCCTTCAAACTTACGCACACATCTATAATTTGCCATCGCGAAACACGTCATTATCTCCCCCCGAAAACACCTGCCAATTCCGAAGTATAAAGAAGAAGACGTGCTCATTCCATCGCCATCTGAAGATGCTCACGTCTTCTTCTCCTTCTTCTCCTCCAGAATTCCCACTGCGTCTCTCGCACCTCTACACTATTCCCGTGCTCGTCGCGTTCTTCTCGACGTACGCCTTCTTGATCGCCAACCGACGCCACGCCGTCTTCCGTCACTTCTTCCACTGCCACGTCATCATGTACGTGGCGTTCGCGCTGAACGTCTTCTGGATCCTGCTCCACTTTGCCACGTCACAATTTCTGCTCTCCGCCGTCGTTTTCCTGCTGAAAATCGTCAACCAATTTCTGGTCTTCATCGTCTTCGGCCACACACTTTTCCTGTTTTTCGCCGAAAATAAGGGCCAGGGGAAGGGGTTTTGCGAAATTTCGCGGTGAGTTGTGTGTGCAGAGTTTTCTAGTCCCTCCCGGCCGGAAAATGGTTTCAGAAGCAATAAATTGTGGATTTTGAGCGGCGTTTTTTTGCTTTCATGGCTCTCGTTTGGCATCAGAAATGATTATGATTTTAAATTTAAATTTACAGGTGAATTTTGAATTTTAATTGAATTTTTAAAGAATTTATTTATTTTTTTAGAATTCCAAATCGGCGAAATTCGGGGACATGTTGTGGTGAGTTTTGGAATTTTTTTGGAAAAAAAATTTTTTTTTCAAAATTTTTCAAAATTTTTTTTGCAGCAAATTGAAATTGTGTGGATCATTTCGAACGCTCTCATCGTTTTTTTGCTGATTTTTTGGTTTTCGTGGTGGGCAAAAACGGGAAGAAAGGCGAAATTGACGGGCGGCGAGATCGCCCGTTTGGTCAACTCGTGCCTCTTTGTCACGGTTTCTTTGGTGGGTGGAAGTGCGCTCCATGGCTAACCGATCTCTTGCTTTACAGATTTCCACTTTGATCGCCGCGTTTTCGTCGCTTTTCAATCCGAACCTCGAGGAACTCATCTCGTTCGCGGCCCCGCCGACGCCGTTCAATTTTCTGCCGTTTTTCTGGATTTTTTCCGCGTTTCTCACCAATTTCCCGTGCATTCAAAACATTTTCCAGCACCGCGAGCTTCCGATCGTCGAATTTAGCATGGCTTAATGTGAATAAATCGCTTTTTTTTGCAAAAATTTGAATTTTCATCCAAAAATCGTCCGGTGACCTAGAAATCTCCACCGGCGTTTTCTAGGCCGCTGTGATTTTTTCGAAAAATTTCGGTGGTTTTTCGTTATTTTTTACCGATTTCGACTCATTTTCCGCGATTTTCGGCGATTCAAACGAATAAAAAATCAAGTTTATCGCTTATTTTGTTATTTTCCCGAAATAGCACTAGAAAACCGCCTCAAGATGCCAGAAACATCGCAACTCATGAATCGAGCCATCAGCACTTCCGACGAGCTCGAAATTTGGAATTTTATACACGAGTCAGTTTTCCGACGACAATTTCCATTGGTTAGGCAGGAATAATGGAAGGAAAATTGCAGAGAAGTCATAAAAAATCAGGACTACAATCGGGTCGACGAGGCGCTTTTCGAGGACTTTCTCGAGAAATCCGACCTGCAAATTTCAGCCGATCAGCTGTACAAACAGTCAGTTTTCGGCTTATTTTGGGTGGAGACGTTTAAGAACTCACGGTTTTTTGCAGTTATCTCGATGCGATGCGGGGCACTTTGTACAAGTGTGCTCTGCGAAAAGAGCAAATTTTGGAGCTCTACCGAAAGCTGAAAATTGAGATTTCGAAGCATGTCGAGGAAATGTAAAAGAGCAAATGTTCTTTTGTTTTGAAAATTTCAGTTTTTTTCCAGGATCGAATCGCTGTTCTCGGTGGTTTTGCACTTGAATTCGGACCGATACCTGGAAGATTATCGATTTTTGCCCGGACACTCTGGAAGTTCGACTCCGCAACGAGCGAGTCGCGAATCGATCGATACGGAAGTTCCGATCGAGATGGAGCAGCGAATGTGGAGCTTTTTGGAGGAGAAATTCGAGCGGCTTCGACCGCAACGCACCCGTACTTCGGCGTTCTGGCAAGAATTTCTGTGGCACACTCGCGTCGAGACGGGCCTTTCGGCGACTCGACTCGCCGATCAGTGAGTGATTCCTCTTTTCGGTGGCGGCAGACTTGTCGAAAATCGGCCCAGCACCAGCGGGCCGGAAAAAAAATTTCGAAAATTTCGAGTAATTGTGTTGTTTTTCTTGCAATCTATACTTTAATATTAGATTCGAGTGTTTTATCAAGCACGGCGTGTAAAAGTGTACGCGCGCACGGAAAATTTGGGAAGTTCGGCCAGTGGGCGGAGCCAGCCAATGAGGAAAAATTGCAAAGTTGCCGCACGGTTTTTCTGCACATTTCATAAAATTTTGCCTATATTTTCAGAAAATTTCGCATCAAAACGTATTTCAATAGGTTGCTTATTCATCAAAAAAATAGCAAAACTTAATTTTAGACACACGGTACGCGTATTTCTGGCGCTGGCCTAGAAAACGAACTGTTGGGAAACTCGCCAAACGAATCGTAGAACCGCTGGGGCCATCTTTTTTGGTGCTCTTTTTTTTAAAAGATGCGTAAAAAAATTTATAACAAATCTGTAAGAGGAATTTTTGAATTTCGACTTGTAAAAGAAGTTATTAACCGTCAAAATTTTGGGTGGGCGGAGCCACGACGCTGATTGGCTGCCGCCGCGACCCCCGACCGCGAAACCCAATTTTCAAAAACTCGCCAAACGAATCGTAGGCCCGCTGAGGCCATCTTTTTTGGTGCTCTTTTTTTTAAAAGATGCGTAATTAAATTTCTAACAAATCTGTAAGAGGAATTTTTGAATTTCGCCCTATTTCTCGAGAAAAACCTCAAAAACCACCAAATTTGCGGCGGCCTAGCCGGCGCCCATGGCCGTGGCCTGGCGTGCGCCCACCGAGGTACGCTTTTACACGCCGTGTCAAGAAAGAGTGCGATTCGAGCGCCGAAAACGTCAGCGTTACAGTCAAAAAGTGACTACTGAATGTCTCATTTTGAAAATCCGGGCCATAACATGTCTGGGTGGCGGGAAATTAAAATTCCCACCCTCTCTCGGTAAGACAACAGTCAATCACCAAAATCAAGTAAGCTTCTTCAAGATTGTCAAATTCCGGGTCGGCCCGAAAAAAAATTAATTACTGTCAAAACGTTTCAATCCAAATCCGCTCTACTGTACTTAAGGGCGACGCGTCGCGGTCGGCGCGCGCGAAATTCAAACGGCGGCCGGGGCCTAGAAATCCGCGGCTTGCGGCCGCTCTTCCATCGAATTTTTTTCGACAATTTATTCCGTTTTTTACCGTTTTTCATGCATTTTCACATTGTTTTTCGTGTTATTTTACCAAAAACTAATACTAAACATCAATTTGCATGTAATAACTATAATTTCGAGCCGAAATTTCGTAGAAAAACTGAAAAATCACCCAGAAACCAGTAAATTTCCGCTTTCTCTCATTTTCACCCATCGATTCCGTTCTTTCACTCGCTTTTGCTCTTCTTTTCAGTTCTGATTATTGTTTCTTTGCTTTCAGTTCAGTCGGCAACGATTTGGAGTGCTCAATTCGGAAAAAGGACACATCCAACCGGTTGCCAAAATATCTCGTTCTGACTCGACTTTATTTTTTGTTTTGCGTATGAGAACGCTTCTTGATAATGAATTTATTGAGCACCAATTCAAACACATGAATAACCATCGTCTCCAAAATCTCTCAACGACAAAATCCTCGTTTCCGTGCACCAGGCCCTCGACCTCAGCTTCCACGGCGCTTGTTTCGTCCTAGACGTTTCCAAATAGTTGCCGACTGAACTGAAAGCAAAGAAACAATAATCAGAACTGAAAAGAAGAGCAAAAGCGAGTGAAAGAACGGGATCGATGGGTGAAAATGAGAGAAAGCGGAAATTTACTGGTTTCTGGGTGATTTTTCAGTTTTTCTACGAAATTTCGGCTCGAAATTGCAGGTATTGCATGAAAATCGATGCTCGTTATCATTTTTTGGTGGAATAACACAAAAACAATGTGAAAATACACGGAAAACTGCGAAAAAACGGAATAAATCGTCGAAAAAAATGCGATGGAAGAGCGGCCGCAAGCCGCGGATTTCTAGGCCCCGGCCGCCGTTTGAATTTCGCGCGCGCCGACCGCGACGCGTCGCCCTTAAGTGCAGTAGAGCGGATTTGGATTGAAACGTTTTGACAGTATGTTCGCAAATTTTTTACCCGTTTTGAGCGTTTTTGTGCACAAAAAATGGCTGAAAACTCGAAAATCCGTTTTCGCCCAAAAAATTTGAATTTCAGCGGTACTCAGGGAATTCGATATCAATCTGCAGCAGGAGAAAAACATATCTGCACAGAATACAGGCAAAAGTGTATTCAGGAGTTTTACAAGCCTGCACGGAAATTACAGATCTGCAGCACTCCTGATCAGACATGTAAAAAACTACATTTCTGATCAGGAGATTTACAAATCTGTGCAGGAGATTTACATGTCTGATTCGCTAGTTTACATGTCTGATACAAGTTACATGTCTGATTCGGTGAAATACAGATCTGCAGCATGAAAAATACATATCTGCCTTGGCCCGTTTCAAGCTTGTAGGTTCCTGCGCAGATATGTTTTTCTCCTGCTGCAGATCGATATCGAATTCCCTGAGGTAGAATAGTAAGCACTTTGAAATTTTCACTGTGACAACCCTGGCTTTCCGGATCTGAACTCCCATGCGTTTGTCTTTGTTTAGCTTCGTGGCTCGGATGACGAAAGACGTGTGGAGCGCCCGAATCCGTCGTCAAGTCAAGATGGCGATGCTCGAGACGCTCGAGATTCCGGTCGACGAGCGGAAGCGACTGCAGCTGCTCGAACGCGAGAGCATCAGCATCAGTGTCGACGAGTCGACGGATCTCGTCAAAAACTGGAGAATCCTGGAGTTCGACGATGCTCCGGAGCAGCAGAGAACGCCGAAGCGTCGATCGACGAGCTCGACGACGCGCGCCGCCAAGAAACGTCGTCGTTCGGAGCCGGAGCCGACGACTCCGAACGCCGCCACGCGTTCCAAATTCACCGAGAAAGACGACGTCGCGATGTGGCGATTCGTGTTGTCGGAGATGGAAAAAGGCGAGGAGCCGCTGCCGAAGGGGCTCGTCTTGTGGCACAAATACACTCGCGAATCGCCGAAATGTCACAGAAGCCCGCAGAATTTGGCCTCCCAGTGAGTTCCATAGAAAGTGGTTTGTGTTGCAAACGCGCCCCGTTGAACGCAAGCCAAATTTCTCGAAAACCAACTGAGTGCAGTGGGGCGCATTTGCAACAACACAGTATTTGATCTACTTTCCTCTGCAGCTATCGCAAACTAATGGAGCCGAAACTGCACCTGATGCCACTTTCGATTCGCGAAAAAGTGCGCCTCTACTCACGTCTTCAGATTCCGATTCCACTCGCGATTCGCATTTCGTCAGTCTTCAGCCCCCCACAATTTCAGCAGCGTCATCTGCCGGTTTTCAGGGCGAAACAAAAATTGGGTTACGAGATTGTGGTGGATGCGGACAACAATATCAAGAGGATCGAGAAGGTGGAGCCGGAGGAGCAGGAGGAGGAGGCTCTTTCGGATGCTCCGGAATTTCTTGACGATGATGAGGAGCTCGAGGAGGTGCAGGAGCAGGAGGAGGTGAGGGCAGTGGAGCGCACTTGCATTCCACTTTCAATCAACGGGCATTAGAGCGCACTTGCAGACCGCCACTGGAATCCGTCGTTCTCTTCGCCTCCAAAACGCTTCCGTCAACAAAGATCATGAGCGAAACGAGGAGGAGCGCCTGGATTGTCAATAATTTCCCCGCAGATTGTTCTCTCGCCTAACCCTTATTAAGCACTGATTCCCTGACCTTTTTTTGGCAGTATTCGGCACTGGTTTTAATGAATGACAGTTTTATTGGGTCTCAAGACTCTGCCGGCTTCTTGGAGCAGCACTTGTCCTCGCGAAAGAACTTCTTCTCGCACTTTCGGAAACTGTGCAAAAATTCGCCTTTTCCGCATCCGTTCGACACGTTCAGCAGGTTACGGTAGCACGAAATGACGCGGCACGACGGGTCCGCCTGCAATTTTGAAAATTTGAAAAAAAAAATTTTTTTCGAATTTTTAAAAAATTTCTGTGAAAATTTGGAACAATTTTTGAAAGTTCTCCAATTTTTGTTTTGCAAAAAAAAAATTTTTTTTCAAATTTTCAAATAATTGGAATATTTTTTTTCGAATTTTTCAAAAATTCCTGTGAAAATTTCAAACATTTTTTCAAAATTCCTTTTTTTAACGTTATTTAAAAATTAAATTCAAATTTATTTTTGAAAATTTATCCGGAAAATTGCAGTTTTGATTTTTATTTTTGGCAAAAAACATTTGAAAAAATTTTTTTTTTGAATTTTTGAAAAAAAAAACATTTTTTTTTAATCTGTGAAAATTCCAAACAATTTTTAGAAATTCTTATTTTTCTTTTTTTTTTCAAAATATTTAACAGGAAACTGCAGTTTCGATTTTTATTTTTTGACAAAAAATAAATTTTTTTTCAAATTTAACTTTTTTCTGATTTTTGAAGGCTCTGCATTCTATAAAAATTCTGAAATTTCAAAATTCAACAAAAAATTCCTCTATTTAAATATTTTTATGCGCATTTTTAAAACTAATTGCTCTCACCGGCAAAGGAGGCGCCAGCTCGGCCATCGAGCTCTTTTTTACGCCATTTTCAGCGGCAGAGGTGAAAATCGATAAAACGGCGATGAAAATCAAAAAAATTGGGAGAAATTTCATCGTCTGTTTTGCGGGAAGAATCGAGCAAAGTGTGTGTGTGGGTCGTTGGCGCTGATTTCTCTCGTTTTCTTTCGCTTTTCTTTCCCATATTTTTTCTCTTTTTTCTCGTTTTTGGCGGCCCGCCGCCACTTGAGAAAGACCGATTTCTCTCTCTCTCTCAGTGTTTTTGTTGAGAAGTTTGTGTAAAAGTGGGCGAGAAATTGGGTCGGGAATTATCGATTTTTAAGCGATCGAAAAACAATTTGAAAGTTTGCGTTTTTTGCGAAAAACGTACCGCGCGGCGAGACCCACGCGACGAAAAATGTCTATGCGCCTTTAAATTTTCAGTGAAAGCGGAAATTCAAGCAGAAAACTCCAGGTTTTAAAGTTTATTTTCAAAATACATATTCGAAATTAAGTAGGTCAATTCCGCGTGGCGGATGACGTCATCATCAGAAGTTTCCGTGCGCGTTCCTCGACGGCGTTGGCGATGTTCCGTTTTCGATTCTTGTCACATCGCTGTTTGTAGGCCTACAAAAGGATTCTCAATGGAGCGCACTTCCCCCTCCACTGACTTTTTTCTCTTTTTCGCTGAGAAGATCCCATTGACGGGCGATTCGTTGCGAGATTTGACCGAACGTCGCCGCCGGAAACGCGCGCTTCTCGCGAATTTGTTGCTCGCGGAAGAACAACGCGTACGCGGAAGTTGAGCTGAAAATTAGAATTCGGGTTTCTGAATTATTCAGAAATTCACGCCCATACCGTGTTTTCTTCTTTTCCTCATCCTCTTCGTCTCGTTTCAATGTCTCTTGTTTTGTTTCTTGCGTGCTCTGCGGTCGGAATACCCATCCCAGCGTCGGCTCCAGATCGTACCACTGAACGAATTGCGTCGGGATTCGGTAGCAGTCGAACTCGTCCTCCGATGACGAGGAGCAACTTGAAGACGTCGAGAATGACATGACCTGAATTATCGAACTTCGAAGCTATTCCCAGAAGCATCGTTCTTTTCAAAAATGGAACCTCTCCGACTGACGTACAACTATCAGCAAGATGTCACTCGATGGATCGGTGTTTATCTTCATAGAGGCAACTTGGTCGGGCGGCCGCCGCGAAGTGTCTCGCCGCAGCGGCCGACATCTCGCGGGTTCCGCCCGCCACTATACTTTGCGTGTCGCCGAGACTCCGCCCACTTTCGGGGCGGCGCCGCGAATTTCAAATTTTTGGAATTTTGAGGTGGAAAAGCGGTTTTCGGAGAGAAAAAGGGGTAAGAAAAGAGCACAAAAAGAGCAAAAGTCAAAAATGAGCACCCATTGGGTGACGGGTGACCTTGTAATTCCACCTAATTACTGCACGCCCCTCCTTTGTAATTATCTTTTTTCGGGGGCGTGCGGGCGGGCCGTTGCGCAACGTTCTAAGCCGCTTTGCGCTTATTAATCCAATTTTATAACAGGAGATGGAAGCAGCTCGTAATAACAACATAACAATAACAAGAGAAACAAAAAACATATGGAAAAAGGTCAACAATGAAGGGATTCAAATGATTCGAAGAAATAAGGGGCTAATCGTATCCGCTCTCCATGATCCATTTATCGATTTTCTCGAACGTGTCGATTCCTTTGAGGTTCATGTGCCAAAAAACGCGCATTCCCTCGGAGAGCATTTCGAATTTCGCGCGCTTTTGCGAGTTGATCACCGGCTCAAAGACGCGACGGAGCACCGATTCGGGCGATTTCGAGAGCCCCACGAAGAGTTTTTTGAGGCACGCGGTGAGCGGAGCCGACCGACTCGCCCACTCGACGGTCTGCAACGATCGAGGTTGGCCTAGCTTTTTCTAGTCCCTCTCCTAGACTACCTTGAGCACTGTGATCGGCATCACTTCGTTGGCAAGAAGGTTGTGGAGCAGATGAGCCAGGTTGGCTCGCTGAAACGGTTTCAGATCGTCACACTCTCGTAGGCGGTCCCAGATGGCGAATTGGAGGGTGATCTGGAAGGAAAGGAGTACGGTAGGGGATTACTGTAGCCACGTTTAGCCCACCACAAATCGCTTGTTGAACTCGCAGAATCGCTGCAAAAGTGCGGCGTAGAAGGCGTTGAACGTGCGCTCCTTCATCATCATCGCGATGAGCACGTGGACGAGCTCACGCTCCTTCTCGCCCTTCAACGACAGCTTCAGAAGACGTTCGAACGCGTCGTCCTCGTCTTCGGACGTGGCGACCGAGCAGAAGATCTGACGACGCAGCTCCGAGTTCATGCCCGCTTTCTGGGCGAGACTAACGATTTCCGGCGGGAAACTCGACGAGGTGGCGGCTTTTTTGGAGCCCGACGAGGAGGAGGCGAGAAGGCCGTAGCCGCCGTGCTCGGGGAGCCGGAACGCCGAGCCGACGATCCACCTGGAAGACGGAAAAACGACGTCATGACAACTCGGATAGCCGGCTCACCATCTTCCCCGCTCCTCCGCGTGCAACAGATCGTTGAGCGTCATCGAGAGCTCCTTCGTGTCCGCCGAGCCGCCTTTCTCTGCAAAAAAGAGCCGCTCTCATTTTCCCTCCCAGGCTCCGCCCACTTTTGCTCAATCCTTGCAGCACTTTGACCTGGCGCTCGAAAATCGAATAGTCAATCGTTTTCGGCGGCGATTTTTTCAGCGCCAGCACCTCTTCGAGCAAGAATTTGGCGCGCGGAAGCGCCGAAATCGGCATCTTTTGAAAGTCGTCGGCGATTTTATCGATTTTCTCGGTGACCGTCGACCACGACGTCTTCTTCAGCGATTTGTAGGCGTCTGAAAGTGAGGGTGCAAAATCGGAGAGCGGGGGGACTGTTTACAGGCGACAAGCGTGCGAACGGCGAAAAGATTCGACAAGTTGAGGTTTTCGGCGAACTTTTGCAATATTTCCACCAGAATCGACGGCTGGAGGATCTGGAAGCAAGAGAAAAAGATGGGATTACTGTCGTTTTCGCGGCGAGACCCACCCGAAAAACGACGAGCATCGCGGTGAAAACGACGCGATTCTCGAGCGATTTGTCGTCCATTTCCGGCTCGTCGGGCATCGATTTCACCAGATCGCACAGAAAAACTTCGACGAAATGGGCGGCTGAAAGCGTCGGTTTCAGCGCGTTTTGCTCCTGTTTCACTCACAAATCTCGTTGCTGATCATCGAGTGGCACATCGAGATGAACGCGCCGTAGGTGGTGAGCAGCGAGTCCTGGAGCCGGAACGGAGCGCCGAGAGCCTTCGCGAGAAACTTGTACAGCGCGCTTTTCACGTCTTCAAATGCCCACGTTTCAGTCAATCGATTTCCAGTCAATCTCACCGTTCTTCGAGCTCGTCGTCCACAGCTCGGCGATCGATTGTTGCGATTTGACGAGCATCGCGTCGGAGAGCTTATTGATCACACTGTTCACGGCTCGATCGACGCGCGCCCGCTGCTCCGAGGTGGTGGAGCCGGCGTCGAGCTCCTCGAGTTTGCGACGAGCCGCCGCCGGGTCGAACTTGATGAGCTCGCCGGTCTCGCTGAAAGTGATGTGGAGATGGTGGAAGCGATTTCGGAAAAAGCGTCTTACCGATTGATCTTCCGTCCGTAAATGTCCTCGGCTTCCTTGTTCTCTTCCTCGGGCACGTCGTCTCCTTCTACTTCTTCGTCTTCGACGTCTTCATTTTCCCCGTCTTCTTCCACGTCTTCTTCTTCATCGTCTAACACATCAACGTCTTCTTCTTCTTCTTCTCCTCCTTCCGAAAGATTCAACTCATCATCATCATCTTCCTCCTCCTCCTCCTCGTCATCCATCTCATCCTCCTCTACTTCTTTCTCATTTCCCTCCTCATCCATGATCTCTTTCCGTCGTTCCGAATCGCAAAAGTCGAGAAGCACTGAAAAACGGGAAAACTTGATGAAGTCCCGCGGAAAATCGATAAATTACTGTCCAATCCGTCGCTTTTCATCGATTTCGGCACTTTCAACGCCCCGTTTCGCTCTTTTTTCGACTCCTGAAACGAGATTTTTTGGTTTTATCGATTTTCTGGGCGATTTTACATTCAAACCGAGCAGAACGCCGTATTTTCGGATCGCCGCATCGTCGTCCTCCACTCCGTCTTGGTCCAAACGTCGTTTCCGTTGGGCCGACTGGAAAAATCCGGAAATTTCTGGGTTTTTAGGCCTAAACCCCACCTGAACCTCCTCCAGATACTGCTCGTAGGTCAAATCCTCGTCGCTGTCCTCGCTGTCATCGCCGTATTTTCGTTTTCCCTTGTTCACACTGATTTCGACGATTCCGCGCCGCCGCTTCGACGGATTCTACAGTTTTTTTGGCGGGAATTCGAATATTTCTATGGGAAATTCAATAATTACCTCGTCTTCGGATTCCTGTCCACTTTCCTCCTCTTCTTCCTCACTTTCAGCGCGCTTTTCCTGCTTTTTCAGCTCTTTCCGCGCCTCTCGCTGCCTTTTCCGTTTTCTTTTCTTTTTGTCTTCCTTCGTCATTCCCATGTCCTCTCGCATCACTGTCTCGATCTGAAATCAATTGAAAATACATTAAATATTTGGAGAAATCGGATTACCGGAGTTTTTTGGGAGAAAGCGCGCGCCTGCATCTTTTTCAGCTTTTTCGCCGACTTTCTCTGCTCTTTTCTCGACATTTTCGGCCCATTTTCGTTCTGATTGAACAATTTCAGCTTCATTTCACCCTGAAAATCGAGAAATTCGCTGAAAAATTGAAAAAAATCGGATAGATACGAGAGAAAACTCTCTCAAAACGCGTTGTCTCTCGCCTTCTCAATAGAGCGCGTTTGCCATATTTCCCAGGCCCCTGCGAGTGAACATTAAGAAAAACCGGGTTTTCACCCGAAAATCGACAAAACTCTTGGAAACCAAGTGGATTTTCAGCTTCCTCAGTGAAAAATCTTCAATTTGAGTGGTTAAATCAATGGGTTTATTACAGGAGAAAACACGTGAGAAGAGATCAACTAAATCTCCGAAGAATCGGATTGTCAGGAATCTTCCAAAAAAACAAAGAAAATCTATAAATTAATCGTATTCGGGGTGATTTCGAACAGCCTCGTAGAGGTTCTTCTCGTCGTGCTCGCCGACGAACACCTTGTGGACAGAGGTGAAAATCGGGAATTGCTCGGCGAGCCGGTGCATTTCGAGCATCTCGAAGACGTCCTGCGCGGTCGGCGGTCCCTGAGCACTCTGTCCGTTGAGCAACTCTTGCTCCACCAGTGCGAGCGGCTGAAAATAGAAAATAGACAGAGTCCAAGTGTTGTCCTTGACAATCAAGTGCACAAACCTTATCGGTCTTGATGAATGCCTCGGCAACTTTTCGATTTCTGCCGCCGTAGCAAGTGGTGATGAGGTCGGCGACGCCGCAAGACTCGAGGTACGTGTGACCGTCGTCGGCGGCCGGGTAGAAGTGCTCGACGAACTTGCGCGTCTCCAGAAGACCGAGTCGGATGATCGCCGACTTCACGTTGTACGCCCATCCGAGACCGTCGGCGAATCCCGCCGCACACGCGACAATGTTCTTGAG
Source organism: Caenorhabditis afra (assembly GCA_963570955.1). Taxonomy (NCBI): domain Eukaryota; kingdom Metazoa; phylum Nematoda; class Chromadorea; order Rhabditida; family Rhabditidae; genus Caenorhabditis; species Caenorhabditis afra. The sequence goes on from OY751532.1 coordinate 8,050,777, forward strand.
CGCGCCGCACAACTCGACGGCCTCGAAGTCGGTCGTGACGCGGATGCGGAAGTTGGGAGTGTCGAAGACCGCTTTCAGCTCCTCACCGCGCGCCTCACTCTTGCATCCGATCGTCGCCTCGCAGAACTTGCCGTCGGCCACCTCGCCCGCCAGATTGGCGCCCATCAGGACGCTACACTCGACGCCGAGCGCCTCCTCGATGTCCTCCGAGATGAGGCGCATCTTTTGGTCGCCTTCCGACGAGATGCCCTTGGTAAGTGAGACCGCGTGGGCTCCCGGGAGGAGTTTTCCGCGCAGCTCGGAGCAGAGCTGTGGGATTCCTTGGTGCGGAACGACGAGGATCAGAATGTGGGCAGACGAGCACGCGTCGAGCAGCGAAGACGTGGCGATGACGTTCGACGGGATGCGACGACCCGGGAGATACTTGACGTTCTCGTGTGTTCGGTTGATGACGTCGGCAAGCGATTCGCAGGTGTCAGTTGGCTTCTGGAACGGAGAAAAGTGGGGTAGGTCAAAGAAAACTTCCAATCTTGACCTACCGTAAAACCGGGAATAGGAAACGATTTTGCAAATCCACAGAAGGGACCATTAACATTTTGGAGGTCTGGGTGCCGCTCTGTCACAGGTTTTACGGTTTTACGGTATCCCAACGAAGTACTAATGCACCATAAAACTTATATTAGAGCGGCACCTAAAACCCCAAAATTGTAAGGGTGGATTTTTAAAATTGTTTCCAAAATTAGAGGGTTGAAAGTTATACCGGCATGCTGATCTCTAATACAAGTTGTACGGTAAATCTTAAATACTATTTAATTCTATTAATATCTTAAGAACGTAAGGAGATGGGGAAAAGTTGTCAACTAACAAAATGCTCCCCTGCTTCTCAGCTACATTTTGTCAGTTTAAACCTTTTCCCCAGCTCCTCTACTTTTCAAGTTACGTACCCTCGAATCGCGGCAGTACCAGTTGACGATCGGCTGGAACTGCTCCGGCTGGCTCTTGACGGTCCTGCCGACAACACAGGCGATCGCCGATCCCCAGTTGCCGCCGCCGACGATCGCCACTCTTTTGCGACGATCCGCGGGCACCTCGTCGTGGTTGTTGTTGAAGAAGTCGTAGGTTTGGCACACCATCGTTGGAAAGCTTTGGTTTGGAATAGAGATAACGAATTGAATCTGACTTGCCTGCCCCGTTGAACGATTGATCTTTTATACTGTTCCTCCTTCTCCTTCAAAAGTCATCGAGACTCCGCCCACTTCTCCTTCTCCCTCTGACGCTGCCGCTCGATGTGATGATGATGACAGATCACTGATAAGACGTCTTTTCTCGCTTCACGTGGACAATCTTCAAAAGTCGTCGCTGGCGAGAGAGTATGACGGGATGGAGAGACGCAGACATCGGGTCGCCTTTTTGCAGAATTCTCACGGAAGAAGTGTCTTTCAAAGAATCCCCTTATCTCTTGGCCCTAATGATCACTGATCACTTGCCAGTTCGTACTTTGACCTCCCCCCTCCACTCCTGTGTCTTTCCAGCCTCTCTTTCAGTCCTTATCAGGAAGTATCCATCGTCTTGTTCCATTGATACCTGTGTGGATGGGGATGGGGATTCACGTGAAGAACATCGTCTGATGTCCGATGATGTCACACATAGACCCAAAGGGCCTTCCATGCTGCTATCAGTGTAAACTTTGAAATGAACTTGACTGAGAGAAAGAGGGGGAGCGAAATGAAGACGAATGTTCGCGAACGCCATCAGTGATCACTTCTATTTTTAGAAGGCGTCACTCGGAGAGAGATACACACATAGAGGAAGTGGCGACGACTTCTGAAGATGAAGAAGGAGAAGGAGAAGGAGAAGGAGAAGACGTTGAGATTCTATTTCGGGCGTCTTCCAGTTTCACGTGGATCCATTGCACGTGAACATTCCATGAACCAAATAGGTTGACCTTTTTCCATGAAAATCGAATGGTCGTCAAAAGTACAGTAACCTCCGAGTAACCTCTTTCAGAGAGAAAAAAATTGTTGATGGGTGATTTTGGAAATGATATTCTGGAACATTACAGCTTCTGTTCATTTATCAGTTCAGGTTTAGTACTTGCCCAGAAGGCATGGTCTGAGCTCATGCCATTGACCTCATTTTATCTCGAGAACCGAAAGAGCTGTCAATAAGCGATCAACTGCAAAATTGTAGAGCACAAAAAGAGCTACAACTTTGTAGTTGACAACTTTTTGATAGCTTCCGTGGTTCTCGAGATAAATTGAGATTGAAAACCGATGGGGCCAATATTGTCTGGTCAGTACTTTTGTTCCCCCAAAATCGAACGAATGAAGCTGAAATTCCAGAAATTCCAGTCAAGTTCCTCAGTAGGTCTGAAACAGACATCACAATGATCCGGTGGAAATTGTCTAGTTTCGAATCTCGTTTCGCATCAAAGAACGTTTTTTTTCTTTCCGAGCGGGTCACGAGACGGTTCTTCGAATGGGAAGAAATTGCGTAGTGAGGTTAGAAAAGAGAGTTCAATTTGATCTTTCCACTACTATAGCCGTGATTCGTGTTTCAAACGCGCCCCGCTGAGACAGTACTTCGCCTCGGCCGAAATTCTTTTCGAAGTTTTGTCGTTTTTCGCCAATTTTTGCCCAATTTCCTCCATTTTTTGGGGAAAAACTGAATGAAAATGTTGATAAGCTGCTCTAAAACCAGAATTTCAACTGCTTTTCTCGAAAAAATGAAGAATATCGGGTGAAAATCGAGAAAAACGGCCGAAAACGGAAAAGAATCTCGCCGCCGCCATCCTGAAATTTGGCTTGCGTTCAATGGAGCGCGTTTGAAACACGAATCACGGCTACTATTTCTCGATTTTCACCCGATTTTCTTCATTTTTTCGAGAAAAGCAGTTGAAATTTTGGTTTTAGAGCAGCTTATCAACATTTTCATTCAGTTTTTCCCCAAAAAAAAACTGGAGAAATTGGGCGAAAATTGGCGAAAAACGACAAAACTTCGAAAAGAATTTCGGCCGAGGCGAAGTACTGTCTCAGCGGGGCGCGTTTGAAACACGAATCACGGCTATAGTATTTACCACCAAATTCGAATTTTAAGGGGGGACCAGTATCAGTGATTATAGTGTACAGATCGCGAAATTGGAACTTGGAACACCGCACTCTTTACCGCCTTGTCGCCTGCTGTTTGGTGTGTACTGTATGGCGCAGCCGGTTGCGCGTTCCTTTTCCAATCCGACGATGCTGGTTCGACTCCTCTCCGTGGAAAAATTGGAAAACCATTCTTTTTTCGTCGTGGCACCTCCCATTAAATACGACCGGGAGAGGGATGTGATGACAATCTGTGGCGGGTGCCATGAGCCGCCCATTGTCATGAAGAAACACGACACCAATATGAACCTGGGCGGGAAGGAGAGATCGAGTTACGACCCGGGCTTCTTCAAAAGCGACAGAGCCCCGTCGCCTTTGCTCTCCTCTCCGCAGTTGGTTTTTTCTTCCTTTGTTTTGTTCTTTCTGTGTGTGTGTGTTATCGAAAAGCAACAAAAAAAAATAAGTCGACAGTTGTTCGAGTTTGTTACACTCGTGCGATTTCTAGGCCAGCACAGCAAATGGAACAACGAGTGGGAGGACGCATGCATAAATCATCCGCTCTCATATAAATATAATACATACATATACACAAAACAAACAAACAATAAAATGAGTGGAGATACAACATGTGTGTGTTCCCGATTTTGGTCAACACTCTCTTTGTTTCTCTGCGTCTATCTCTCTCTCCCCTCAAATGGCCTTTCTCTCTCTTTGTGGCGGTGCTCCGCGAGCCGAAGGGCCAGCGGTTGCTCGCCGAGCCCCCCTTTTTCCAGTAGCTGCTCTCTCTTTTCGTCTCGTCGTCTGCGTCTCTCACTCTCTCGCTCACGCGCTCTTTTCCTTTTCGGGAGGAGACCTCCAAACAGTGTGCGAATTATGTGTTCTTCTCACAAAGCGTTTCGAGACACTTTTTTGCCTCATTTCCAGTCCATTTTTTGTGTTTGCCAATTTGCCAATGTGAAAAATGTATTTGCCACCGCAGCCGGGGGTCGCGGGGCGCGCGCGCGCCGTCGTCCTTCAACTGAACATTATTATTATTATTATTATTGTTATATATTTCCGCGCTCACAATTATTATTGGTCTTTTTCGCGTTTCTCTTTTTCCCCCACCTTTTTCCCATTTATTTCAACTGGTTTCGCGCGCGCCGGCCGATTTTAATGGCAAAATATCGAATTTTCGCACATTTTTCGGCGGCGAACTAATTTTTCGATGGTTCCCGCTTCTTTTCTCGTCGTTTTCGGCTGATTTTCAGCGATTTTCAGCGCCTTTTTCGGCGGCGGACTAGAAATCGCGGTGATTTGGTTTTCTAGGCCATCACCGCCGCGGGGCCCGTTTTATGCGGAATTTCCGGTCGTTTCGTGGCGGATTTGTGTGTGGGAAATGGAAATGGAAATGGCGGCGGAAGAAAAGGGAAAAAGGAAGTTTTTCTCTTGGGCGAAGAATCAGAAAACGACGCGTTTTCGAATGACAAATCACTCCCTCGAGGGACTCGCTTTTCTCCCCATCTTTTTTTGCTCCAAGCAAGTTTTCAACCCTTGTTTTTGCGCGGTCGAGAAAGACGACCAAAAAGATAAAAGTTGGTTTTCTAGGCCACCGAACGTTTCGGTAGGCGGAATTTGGGTTTCTAGGCCATAAGCGTTCTGGCTGAAAAGGCACGGAACTAGTTTGTGTATTCAATCTTCAAGACCCTATTTTTGCCCAATTCGAAGGCGGACTAGTTTTCGTGAATTGAGGGAAAAGTTAGTCCCCCATGGGAATAGCCACTAGTCAGCTGAACGAGAAGATACGGCGTCATGCAGACCTACCGTAATCCTTCCTCGACTCTTTTAGTCGCTGAAAAATGATTTCACGAGGTAGATCTTATTGTGCTGATTTCATTCCTACCCCAACTTGTTCATTTTCAACGCTTCTCCAATAAGTTACAAGCAAAATAGTGATGAAGCCACGAGTTCCACTAATTTGCCTATAACTCCATAGAGGAGCCTTGAAAAAAGTCAAGTTGGGGTCAGAATCGAATCCTCACATTGTGATCTACCACATGGTACCATGGAAAGTGGTGTAAAAGAGCCAGTGAAGGGATTACGGTAGCTAGAAAGAAAACGTTCGCTCTGAGTTTTTGAGCTACTGTATCTCTGCCGGGAGACGTTAAAAATGGACAAGTTGGAGTATGAATCGAATCCTCATCGGAAGATCTACCCATTGAAAACTTGGGAGAGATGAAAAACCGAGAGAGGGGAGAGAGAAGAAGACTTTTCGGAACATTAGCATAATGTGTATCCTCTCTGTCTCTCCGTCCCCTCACTGCAACCATTCCGATACTCTCTCTCTCCCTCTTTTTCCCTCTTTTTCTCTCGTTTCCCGCCCGGGCGTGCCCGTTTCTCCCCCCTCCTTTTCAAGGAGTCGCGGCGAGAGAAGAGAAGAAATATCCGCCCCATTAGTACAGAAGACGTGTACAACTTCATCCTTTTCACCTTCTTTCTTATTATTGTTATTATTGATCTTTTCTCCTCCATTTTGTGTGGAAGAGAAACTTTCTAGGCCACATTTTCAATTTTGACCGGTTGCCAACTGAACTCTTTTTTGTTGGCAACTGATAACGCTCGTCGCCCTTTTTCTGGCAGTTTTTTCTGGCAGTCTTCCTAAGCAAACACCGACGCTTTTCGTTTCTTTCTGCCTTTATTTCCTTTTTAATAGCCTCTCGTTCACTTTTTTCGCCCTTTTTCAGTGGGGAAAATTCGAAAATTGTTCATTCAGCTGCCCCCTCACTGTTTCCGGAACACAAAAAACGAAATTTTTTTTGTTCGGCCGTCTTTTGTTTACTTTCCTCATCCCCGTTTCGTTTCGCTTCTTCCACTCGGAAGCGCTCTTCCTTTTCGCCCAGTTTACACGGAAATTTCGCGATGGCCGAACTTTTGCGTTTGCGAAAATTCGGTCATTTCGAGTTTTTGGCGGTTTTAAAGCGTTTGGGGGCCTAACTTTTACGGCAACCTGTAAAACCTAGGCCATCACTTCAAAAGCTCTTTCCGCCGCGATGGCCTTGTTTTTCCCAGCCGTTAAACTTCGGTCATCACCTGAAAACTACTTTCAATGGCACAACGGCCTAATTTTTGGGGCAATCTGTAAAACTTCGGCCATCACTTCAAAAGCACTTTCTATGGCGATGGCCTAGTTTTCCCCAGCCGTTAAACTTCGGCCATCACCTGAAAACTCATTTTCTTCTGCAATGGCCTAACTTTGCCGTGTGAAACCTCGGCCAGGCCTCTAAAATCCCGTGTTTCCACTTCCTTTTTTGTTTTTCTCGCTCATCAAATTTTCAAAGCTTTCAGAGAGACTCTTTGTTTTTCTCGAACATTCTCCTCGAATTTTAATTGAAAAACTACGAAAAAACACACACATGCGCGCGCGCGGCTCTTTCTCACTCCCCGAAAATAACTCGATTTTTCCATTTTTTTCTCGACTCTCACTCTGAAAATTCAATTTCCCCCCTTCCCGCCACTTTCTCCTTTTTTTCTTGCTTTTAACGTTCGAAAAACGAAGAAAATCGCAGCTAAAAACTAATTTTTATCTCGATTTGTTTTGTTTTGCAGCGAGGAGACAAACCCGCCTCAATTCAATGCATTTACGCGCGAAATATGAAAATTGAAGGTAAGAATGTTCGGCCATGGCCTAGAAACCTCCGAAAGTGATTTTAATTGAGCATTTTATAATCATTTTACGTCTCCATTCCCGAGGGAATTTAGTGTACTTTTATGGGAGAGAGTGGGGGCTCAGAATGATAATAGCGGGGGAAGAGAGAGAGAGAAAGTAATTACCGTCACGTCTTCTTCTTCTCTTTTCCCCAATTCAATTAACCAGTAATAGAATGTGGACCCCCATCCAATGAAACACGGCGTCTCATCGCTCTCGCTCTCGCTATTTTTGGGACGACGGAATTGAACAGACGGGACACCCACTAACTTGTACATGCCCGTTTCTGCAAGACTAGACGGGTTTGATGACATGTGCTGGCTGCCGGGGGATAGCTTATGGTGTGTAGAGCAATGTTCTAGTTGACCATTTTTCGATAGCTCTTCTAGTTTTTGAGATTTGACAAATTGACTGGCTGACCCCATGGTGTTCAAAAAATCATATCTCGGAAACTCGCAGAGCTATTGGAATGAGGTCAACTGTGAAAATGTTGCTTATGCCATGGAGAACAAGTTGACAGTTGACAACTTTTCGATAGCTCTGCTAGTTTCGGAGATACGACCCCCACCAAACGTTTTGCAGTGGTATCGGCGCTGCCGCACTCGACAGTCCACTCGGCCGTCCTCTCGCGTCGTCACCGCTCCGTCATCTGCGCCGGACCGTACGAGATTCTGCCGCTGGAGACGTGCTTCGAGCCGGTACGCCTTGTATAGTCTTTGCTTTTCAGTTGTTGCCGGCTCTCTTTGAAGAGGAAGAGGAGGCCGTCGTCGCATGTTGCTTCTTCCCCTTTCCTCGCCCATTATTCATGTGCCCATTCCATTCAGTTTCGGACCCCCTTTCTCTCTCTCTCGCACGCTCCTCGTTTCCCGTTGTCTCTCTCTAGTGTCCATTGTTCGTCCCTCGTCATTAGGAAGGCGGCGGACGGACGAGCCTAAGCCGATAGTGGGGAATGGAAATTGTTTGGAAGTGGGGAAGGGGGGGGGGGGGCAAAATGGAAGTGACCTAGAAATGGAGGGGTCTGGCCTAGCGAACTACTGGAAGGGCACCAGGGGAAAGTTAGGCCATGGCCTAGAAATCACGCCGACGGAGGACTGGCTAGAGAGGCAGTTTTACGAGATCATTTATCTCGAGAATTGGAAAAGCTATCAAAAAGTTTTCAACTGCAAAGTTGTAGAGCACAAAAAGAAAAACAACATTGGCCAGATCTGTAGGTAGACTGTGGCCTAGAAATCCCGGAGTAAGCTAGTCCCCCTTACTCCACTTCTTCTTCTCTCTCTCTCCCGCGCTCACAGCATCAATCAGATAAGCGCAGCTTTTCAACTTCTTCGCCTTCTCCATGTTCAGCGCTTCTTGGAAGAGATCAATCATCTAGATATGGGCCCCCCCCCCCCCCGTTTCACACTTCTTTCCGGATTCCCCTCTCTCTGTTTCGTACTTATCGCCGATTCTCGATCTATATTGACACGATGGGGCGAGGGAGGGAAAGAGAGAGAAATTCTGTGTACGTGTCATCAGAATACGGTTCGATAAGCAGCGAAAGTGGTCTGCAAGGGGGCGCAATGAGGGATTATGGACGCCTCGATAAGTGTGGGCACAGAAAGCGGATTACGCTTGTATGGCCTAGAATCTCGGAATCGCAAAAGCTAGGCCTGCAACTTAAGAGCACTGGTTTCCAGCTGCCGAGCACGTCGACACTCGCGGAATTTCCGATCGAATGCCTTCAACTGTCGACCGACGAGCGGACGATCGGTGTGGCGACGAATGCGATCCTCAAAGTGGCCGACATCATCACAGGTGCGTCTCATTTCAACGCCTACAACTATTGAAGGCAGGCGCGGGTCTTGCCACGCTCGGCGACACAGTTGAATGAAAGTTATCGTACTGGGAACGAGAAAAATTAGAATACCTATTTCAGTTTTCATCAATTTTCGGCGGTTCTTAGCGCAAAAAACTGCGTTCGATAAAGAAAATTAAAAAGTTTACAAGAACCGAAGAAAAACGAGAAAAACGAGAAATAATTGCAAAAAAAAAGGAAAAATCGAAAGAGACCCGCACCTCGGACGTTTTCCCGGTAATAAAGTTGTTTTTGTGCAGGCCGAGAAGTCCGAAACCTCGCCGGCCACCTTTTGCCGATCACCTCGTTGGCGGCGAGTAAATTCTCGCCCTACTGCTGGTACACCGGCTCCTCGGACTGTGTCTGGAGCCAGTGGGACACACGAATGCACCAATCGAAGATATTCGGCGAAAAAACGGGCGGAGTGGTGCGAAGTGTGGCCGTTTCGCCCGGCGATCACTACGTGGCAGTTGGCACCGATGAGGCGATTCAGATTTTCGACGCGCGCCAACGGGAGTACATCAAAACGTTTAGTTGCTCGGTGAGCCCACGCCCCTTCAAGGCAAAATTATAAGTTATCGATTGATTCTTCGCAGGGTCACACACTGGAATTGCACCCCAGTGACGTTCTCTTATCGGCAGTCGGTCACGACAGGATAGTCCGATTCTTTTGTCTCGAAACGTTCGAGCTGATCTCTCAATCCGACCCATTTCTAGACGATATCCAAGCTAGCGCATTTGATAGTGAGTTTTCTCGGCCCTTTTTACATGATGGTATGACAAAAAATCGATTACAGCCCATGTCATGATAGCCGCCACGAACGATTCGATCAATTTGTTGACGTGGGAGCCGTGTTGCGACGTTCTGACGACTGTTCCGTTGAAAAATGTGGAAAAAGTGAGTGAAATGGAGAGAAAATGATTGATCACTTTTTGGCGGAGATTTGCGATTAGTAGCCGTCGGCGGCGGCGGCGGAGATTTTTTCGCGCGATTCCATAAAATTATGACAGCGCATTCGGAATTCCCACCCGATTTCAGGTCGTTAATTTGAATGCCAACGGGCTTGAATTGGACTTTATTTGTATTGGCGAGAACACGGAACGACTCGAAATGCGCTCCTACGCTATTGAGGCATGCTCATTTTTCGATCAATTTTTATAGCCATTTTTTGTGAATTTTAGGAACTACTTTCGTATTCTCCGAGTCATGAGCTTTGTGGAAGTATTTATGAAGAGGATGAAGACGTTGAATCGGCCGATAATTCGCCGATTGAAGAGGTAAAAAATTTGATGAGTCTACTGTAGTTTTTAAAGGCGCATGCCTGATTCATTGCGGGATCTCTCGTAACGATTTTGTTGTTTTTATCGCCGCGAGAGGTCGAAAATCTCTTCGAGATTTTCGACGCAATTTTGAGTTTTTCCACCGATTTTTCTGAAATTTCCAGTCGAAACCGCTTCCCGAAATGCTGTCGTCACCTGTGACGTCATCAGAAGAGTCGACGGAGACGTCCTCGTCGCCGATCAACAGCAGCGGAAGCAGTCACTCGAGCCCCGCCAGTCCAGCCAAGGTTTTCGCGAATTGCGACAGTTTTCATCCGGTCAACAACTCGATTTTTGCAGGCAGCCTCGGTAAAACAACGTTCGGTGTCGCAAAAAACGCCCAACTCGTCGACGTCGACGTCGTCGTCGAAAATTCCGACGACGAGCGCCTCGAAGACGTCGTCGCGTTCGGTGACGCCCGTCTCGACGAAACCGCCCGTCACGCGCAGTATGCTCGCCGGACAGTCGAAAAGTGCCACTGTTTCACAAAGTGAGCCGCCCATTTCTAAGGCAATACTTTCGTTTTTCATTCGAACATTGCAGAGCCAACGATCGGCGGTCTCCGCGCGGGAAAACCGTCGCCGTCGATGTCGGACTTGCGCACGGCGAAGACGAGCTCGATCGCCGGCTCGACACAGTCGCTGATCAGCGAGAGAGGACCCAAAACGAGATCGGTCTCGAGTCGGTGAGTGAAAGTGTCTTTCTCTCTCTCGTCGGGGGGCTCACTTTCATATAAATAAGAGATGAAGAAGCCCTCCGTGATAAGCCGCCGTCGCCACTGGTCAACATGACCCTCTCCAATTGCTCCGTGTGCGAGTGTGTGTGCGAGTGTGTTCATAATTGGTTGCCATGGCTCCCCCCCCCCCCCCCCCCCCCCCCTCTCCCTCCGTTCTCCTAATGGCCGTGCCGAGTCTCCCCCTCTCCCCTCTCGGGGGTCCCCACTCTTTGCAGAGAGCAAGGTCTTCGTGACCCATATAACCTGTGTGCTCCTCCGCTTCTTCTTCTTCTTCTCCTGAGAGAAAATTGACGTCTTCCGCTCTCGCCGTCTCCTTTTCTTTCTCCCTTTCTCTCGGGAGTGAAAGCCTCTCGTTTCTCGTTTGTTTCGGCGTCCCGAGTTGCTCTCCGCTGTTTTCTGCACAAAACTCGAGTACTTTACACTTGTTTCTTCTCGTCGTTTCGTTTCGTTTCGCTTCGATCTCGCCGTCAGCTCTAGTTTCAGTCGTGTATGGCACTTGCGAGTGTGAGCGTCTACGAGCTCAGCCGCCTCGGCTCTTCCTCGTTCCCGCAGCCGCCGCCCACACTGCGACGGCGTTCCAATTCGACGAAAGCGCGCCGCAAATCGGGCGGCGGTGTCGCTGAGTTTGGAGCCGCCGTCGGATGCTCCGTTGAACGGAGAAGGTGTGCTCTCCTCACTGTGTATGGACTGGGGGCTGAAATATGGGTGAAGAGAATATGTGATGGCAGTTGCTCGTTTCAGACGGAACCAGGAACCGCTCATCACGTATCTGGGTCGACCGCGGACACCCAGCGAGGGCGATCTCGCTCCGGCGAACGTCGTCGTGACGAGCACAGGCCCGGCACGTCGTCGCCCCTCGCCGGGCGTCAAGAAGACGTCGCCGTCGTCGCTCGTCTCGTCGTCGTCGTCGCCCGCCAAGAAGGCGTCGCCGTCGCGCTCGATCTCGGCCGCTCCTGCACCCGTCAAAAAGCAGAACTCGACGTCTTCCTCTGTCACATCGACGTCGTCGGCCAACTCGCAGTTCGTCGTCTGGGGATCGTGCATCGACACGATGCAGCAGATCGGCAACGTCGCCAAGCGCGAGAACAAGAGTAAGTGGCTACTTTTCTCGATGTTCCAGCTCATTCTTCACTTCCAGGCATCCGCCGTCTGAAAATGCTGACGTCACGCCGTCCGCCGAACCATGAGGTGTCCCCGGAAGTGTGCGCCGACGAGCAGCTCGTCCTCACCGCCACGCGCATTTTGAGTCGCACCAACGAGTGGTCGTTGAACACGTGTCACGCCTACATCACCACCATCGTCGGTACGCGCACGTCTTCGGTTCAAAGAGAAGCCACGCCCCCCATTTCCTTTCAGACAACATTGCCAGTGTGGACGCGGTGAATCGGGCGATCGCACTCGAGGGTCTCGCCGCGATTGCGACGACGTTCAAAGAGCGTCTCGTCAAGTTTGCCAACGCGAATTCGCACCGCATCGGCGTCGACGTCGCCGGCGAGGAGCGCACCGAGAAGGCCAAGTTTTGCATTCAGGTGAGCCATTTCTCCTTCTCTTTTTCAGCACAAATTCTCATTCGATTCGTTTGCAGCGCCTTCGCGACGTCGTCAAAAAACGCGATTGGTACTACAAACAGTTGGACGAGGAGTCGATCTACAAACTGGATTGCGTCCTGGAGCAGCTCAAAAAGATCTGATTCCGCTGTCATTTTTTCTGTGCGAAAATCTGTGATAAAAGCTTTTCTCATTCCCCTCCCCCTCCTCTCAGTCTTTCCTCACTTTGTCTTTCATTTTCCTCCCTCTTTAAACAACATTTAACCCCGCCCCCCGCTGTATTTAAATTCTCCCCTCCCTCCCCCCACAACTGGGTCGCTTCTTCGCTAATTTGTTATTGTGCAGGTTTTCTTGTGTTTTCTTGAAAATTGAATTTTGTGAAATAAACATTTATGGCACCTATGAATGGTTTTTTGCCAAAAAAAATTGTCAAATTCGATGAAAATTCTCTCGGTACGCACGGCGTGTAAAAGCGTACCTCTGTGGGCGCACCCCAGGCCACGGCCATGAGCGCCGGCTAGGCCGCCGCCAATTTGGTGGTTTTTGAGGTTTTTCTCGAGAAATAGGGCGAAATTCAAAAATTCCTCTTACAGATTTGTTAGAAATTTAATTACGCGTCTTTAAAAAAAAAGAGCACCGAGAAAGATGGCCTTAGCGGTTCTACGATTCGTTTGGCGAGTTTTTGAAATTTGGGGTTCGCGGTCGGGGGCCGCGGCGGCAGCCAATCAGCGTCGTGGCTCCGCCCACCCAAAATTTTGACGGTTAATATCTTTTTTTACAAGTCGAAATTCAAAAATTCCTCTTACAGATTTGTTAGAAATTTAATTACGCGTCTTTTAAAAAAAAGAGCGCAAAAAAATATAGCCTCAGCGGTTCTACGATTCGTTTGGCGAGTTTCCCAACAGTTCGTTTTCTAGGCCAGTGCCAAGAATACGCGTACAGTGTGTCTAAAATCAAGTTTTGCTATTTTTTTTAATAAATATGCAACCTATTGAAATACGTTTTGATGCGAAATTTTCTGAAAATTTGGGCAAAATTTTTTGAAATGTGCAGAAAAACCGTGCGGCACCTTTGCAATTTTTCCTCATTGGCTGGCTCCGCCCACTGGCCGAACTTCCCAAATTTTCCGTGCGCGCGTACACTTTTACACGCCGTGGTACGACACTCCGAAATAACGGCATCTGCACTGTGTTTAGCGTTTGCATCGAGTCATTTTTTCTTCCAATTTTCGAAAATCTCGAATAAAACGGCCGAAAAATGGGAAAACACGAGAAAGGAAGCGCGAAAGAGTTGGCGAATCGCACAAAATCGAAAGGATTGCAAAAATTGAAATGGTGAGTGCTCCCTCCGCTGAAAATCGATAATTGCCTCGTTTCTTCTTCGCTCAGGTTCTGCCAAATGTGTCAAAAACAGTGTCGCGACGCGAACGGCTTCAAGTGTCATCTGACGTCCGAGGCGCATCAACGGCAACTTTTGCTGTTCGCCGAGAACTCGAACTCGTATTTGCGACAGTTCAGCAACGATTTCGAGAAGAACTTCATGCAGCTGTTGCGAACGTCGTACGGCACGAAACGCGTTCGCGCCAACGAGGTCTACAACGTTTATATCAAGGATAAGGTGAGTTTCCGTGTGAAAAAAAAAGAAAAAAAACTGAACCGGGTCGTTTGCAGGGCCACGTGCACATGAACTCGACAGTCTGGCACTCGCTGACCGGTTTCGTGCAGTATTTGGGCTCGTCGGGCAAGTGCAAAATCGACGAGGGCGACAAAGGATGGTACATCGCCTACATCGATCAGGAGGCCGTCATTCGGAAGGAGGAGGAGCAGCGCAAGCAGCAGCAGGAGAAGGACGACGAGGAGCGCCACATGAGCATCATGGAGGGCATGGTGCAGAGGTTTGTCTGTTTTTCTGATTGGAATGGTTTGAAATCGATGTTTTTCAACTTCCAGAGGTCTCGAACTGGACGACGGCACCAAGTACGAGGCGAGCGAACTGATCCGCGAGAATCCGGATCAGAAGATCACACTGGACCTGAATCTCGACAAGAAGCCCACGCAGGAGCAGTTGAACCGGCCCGGACCGTCCGGTTTCTCGGTTTTCGACAAAGTGAGCGTGAAGAAAGAGGAGCCGGCGAGTGGCGACGAAGACGAGGAGGAGGAGGAGAGACGAGCCAAAAAGAGTCGGAAAGAGCCACGGAAGCGGAGCCGGAGCCGGAGCAACGAGCGACGAAAAGAGTCGAAACGGGAGAAGAAGAGCGCGCTCGACGAGATTCGCGAGATGGAGGAGCGCAAGAAGGAGCGCAAGAACCGAAAGGACTACTGGATGCACGAGGGCATCGTCGTCAAGGTGATCACCAAATCGTTGGGCGCCGCCTACTACAAGGCGAAAGGTGTGGTGCGGAAGATGGTGGACGACTACAGTGCGCAGGTGAAACTCGACGACGGCACCGTCGTGAAGCTCGATCAATCGCACGTCGAGACGGTGATTCCGTCGGTGGGAAGGGCGATGTTGGTGGTCAACGGTGCCTATCGCGGACAGGAGGCGGTCAGTTTGAACTTTAGAGGGGGGGGGGGGGGGGGGGGGTCACAGTTGATTTCGATGAAAAGTTAAAGGCGCATGGACTTTTTCGACTCGCGGGTCTCGCCACGCGTCTCCTAGCCTTCCAACTTCCATTTTCCAGACGCTCGAGAGCATCGACGAGAAGAACTATTCGCTGAATCTGAAGATCGGGCACGGTCCGACACGAGGCCGCCTGATTCAAGTGCCTTATGAGGACGCGTCGAAACTCGCCTAATAAAAGCAGGGTTGTCAAATTCCGGGCCGGTGGGCAAAGTCTCCGGCCCGGCCCGGCCCGGCGGCCCGGAAGAGAAAAATTAATTTTTTTCGCAATTTTTTTTTCCGTTTTTTCGGGAATTTCAACTTTAAAATGCGTACAAAAATCATAATTTGCAGTAAAAAAATCATTTTGCTGCAAATTGAGCGTTTATGTGGCCAAAATTTGAATGGCTGAAAATTCGAAAATCCGTTTTCGCCCGTTTGGCAGAATTTCGATGTTGAAATGATTGAAAATACAATTACTAGTCAGTTTCTATCAGTTTTGATACAAAAACATGAAGTTCAGCGATAAAATGAGCACTTTGAAAATTTCACGGCGGGCCCGCCGGGCCGAGTCCGGGCCGAGCCGGGCCGGGCCGGGCCGGGCCGGGCCGGAGGGGTCATATGGTCGGCCCGGCCCGGCCCGGCCCGGCCCGGCCCGTGACAACCCTGAATAAAAGTGATTCTCGACGTCTTCTTCTTCTTCATCTGAACAGTTCATTTTGAATGAGAAACTTGCGAAAACTAGAAAAGTGGGACATACACCGGAAATACAGTAAGTACACGATCGATGAACAGAGTGAGCGTATGGCACAGAATGGCTCTGAACAGTGGAGGGGGGCGGAGCTTAAAAGAGCTTTAGCCAAATGACGTCGACGTCACGTTCTTCTTTGTCACGTTCGACTCGTAGTCGTAGTCGTCCTTTTCGACAAGACCCTGCAAATCGGAGAAGCGACTCTTACTACTAGTAGTAAGGGGTCCCGCCCAGGGTTACGGTAGTTTCGGGAAGGAACATTAGGAAATCAAAAAAGGAGGCGGAGCCTAGCCGTTTCTTACTGTAGAAACCGCAAAACTTCTAGAAAAGACGGCGTGGAGCGCGGACAGAAAGATGTCTGAAACGGGGCGGAGTCTGGGGGGAAGAGGGCGGGGCTTGCGGGGGTACCTCGTCGGAAGTCGTCGCGTTGGGAGCCGACGCGCGGTAGGCGTCGTCGCCGAACGTGCGCACCAGATCGCAGAACAGCGGGCTCGACTCGTCGTGGCACGATTTTGAGCTGCGCGATCGACGCTGAAAGGGGGGACTAGGTTTTTCTATCCGGAAAGTTAGGCCACCGCACCTCGAGACACGAGCAGAACGTGTCGTCGCAAAACTGCTGACCGGACTGTGCGTCGTAGCACGCGTCGTGCTGATAGCAGCAACTGTTGATGTGGTCACGCAACTTGGGACACTTGGCCATTATCTCGCCCTCGCTGATCGCCTTCGAAAACTCGTCCGTTCCGCACTCCCACGTCGCGTTTCGCCGCACTGGAAGAGGAAAAGCTAGGCCATCTATCGAAGTGGCTTATTTACCGTCCGGCAAGACGGCCTTCAGAATCAGCGACGAGATCGTCGACGTCGTCGGCAGAATCGCCGGCGTCGGCGGTGGCGGAGCGCCTCCAGAAGTGACCACGACGACGTTGACGACGATGAAGAGAAGCGAAACGGAGCGAAGAAGACGTCGCATTTGCGGGGCTGCAGAAGACGTTGACGATGAAAAAGGAAGGAAAAAGAAGGCGAGAAAGGTGTAAAATGGAGCGCTAGAAAACAGGTTTTGAAAGGCGCGCCTCAGATGGTCTCGACGGAAATTGCCGCCGAAAAATAGTGATGAATGGCACGAATATCGATTTTTCCACACTTCTTCTTCGGTAAAGAAACAAAAACACACGAAAAATGAAGCGTTCCGGTTGAATTTTCGCGCGCGCGCGCGCGCTCGCCACGTAGATCAAAATAGGTCAATTATAAATATGGTTCGACTTTTTTCAGACGAGAAAAATAAATATTTGACGACCGATGAGGGTGGAGAAATTCAAGTTTTCAGGGCGACAAATGGCTGAAAATAAATACCTGGAAAAATTGGATTTTTTTTTTGAAAATTTGGTAAAAATAGTTGGATTTCAAAAAAAATGCGTTTTTTAAGCGAAAATTATGGAAAAATTGAAAAAATCAGATTTTCTCCAGTTAATTTTGAAATATTATCCGCGAAAATGTGTGGGGAAAATCGAAAATTTTTTATTTTTATTTGAAAATGTGTTATTTTTTTGGAAAATTTTTAAAAAATTACAGAGATTTTTCAGGAAATTTATCGGAAATTTCAGATTTTTCCAGAATTTTCCAATAAGTTTTTGAAATTTTAAGCGAAAATATCGGAAAAAACAGAAAAACAATTCTAGAAAAAAAAACAAATTTTTCGAAAAATTAAATGTTTTAACTTTTTTCTGTGTTTTTAAAAACTTTTTAATATGAAAAAACATTTCAATTTTTGAAAAATTTCTTTTAAAAAATCACAAAAATTCGCCGAAATTTCGAGGATAATTTAAATTTTCAAAAGAAAAAAACATTTTTTTTTTGAATTTTTCAAAATTTCAAAAGATCGTTTAATTCCAATTTTTCCCCAACACTATAATTTTTCGCTCATAATTTCGCAAGAAGAATCAAACATCCTTCTTTTTTTTCCTGACGACGTCTATTTCGATTCTGATTGCGAAAAGGTGTCGTCGTCGTCGTCGTCGGCCAGTGATTAACTTGATATCCGACAACTTTTTTTTGTTCAAGACCATCTCTCTCCCTGCCTTTCGGGCGGCTTCAAATCAAAATGTGGCCTCCCAGACGTCGTCAATCATTTTGTTTCCAAAAAAAGTGATCGGGGGGAGAAATAAGAATGATAAGTGGGCGGAGCCTAAAAGGGATTTTGGACGACTAGACACATGTTCACACAATTGCGAAACTTCTCGATTTTCATTCAATTCCCATTATTTTTTCACTAATTTCCTTCGTTTTTGTAGTTTGTGTCCATTAGCGGCGAGTCAAGAAGTGCGCGACGGAGCGCGTTTGCATTCGAACGGATTTACGGTGAATATTCAGATTTTTCGAGAAAAAAGGCGAGAAAAAGCGGGAGAAAAGCGAAAATCGGTCGAAATCAGACAGAAATCAGGTGATTTTGAATGGAAGAGAACGAGTGATTTGCATTTGAAAAACGATCAGATTCGCGGGAAAAACAGACGATTTTTGATCTACTTCCCCCGATGGCCTAACTTTTCGAGGTGCAATTTCTAGGCCACCACATTTCGATCCGCTCCAGTTTTTTGAAATCTTTCGATCTGATCGCGAGACGATACTCAAAGATCTCTCTCAAATTCCCGCGACGGCGCCGAATCATTCGCGAATCACTTCGGAAGGCCAGACAGTGATGGGAACGAAAAAAAACACAGAACGTGTCCGGAAGGGGGGCAGGAAAATCGGTCTTAACAAGTGCAAATTAGACGGACATTGTAATCCCATTATACACCTTCCATCGGCTTCCCTTCTCTGGACCACCCATGGCGGCCAAAAAAACGCAGGGGTGTATAAAAGGGGGAGTAGGTGCGGATTTGGATGGTGGTGGCCTAGTTTTGTCCATTTGGGGAGTTCCAGACAGCCGCGATGAGTGCAGTTGGCGCGCTTTTATCAACGCCCACGCTGGCTAGGGTTGCACGTTGCCCGCGTGGCGCAGTCGGTTACTTGTTGGTCCGCTGGACGAGAGGTCGCGGGTTCGATCCCCCGCGCTGAAATTTTTCCTCTCTTTCCTCTCTGTAAGACCAAAAAGTGGTGCGGTTTTAATTGCCCCCCTCTCCGCTATGCATTAGTCACACTTTTATGTACTTTCGGACGCCTTTTCGCCTCTTGATAGGTTAACGATCATCCCCTCCGTTTTCCTCGTTCCACTCCCATCCTTTCTGGACAGTCCAGTCAGTTTTACCTTCTTGCAGGATCAATATGATCTATCCCGTCTTATTCTTCGTCCTGTCACTGTGTCACTGTCACGTGACACCTGGGACAGGGACAGGGACACCTCACGATGGTGCTCGAGAGATGCGCAGCCTGCTCGGCGAATCGACGCTTCAGATCAACACGACGCAGGAGTCGATCGTCGAGCTGTCGAATCACTGGATGGATCAGGCGTTCTCGGCGCTCATCGCGACGGTCGCCAACGAAAAGTGAGATGTCCCTGTGTCACGTGACTGTCACACTTCTCTCTTTCACAGAATCGCCTCGATTTCGCATCTCGAGACGCGATGGCACGAGAAGTGCGTCAAGCGGATCAAGACGGTGGAGGAGCACGCGAGATGCGTCAGCGATTTGCTCGACGTCTCGCGCGCACAACTTTCGCGTCAGCAACGTGGCAAGGCGCTCGTGAAAAGCGTAAGCGACGCGCGAAACGCGTCAGCATCCGGCGACTGGATCGGCGCGTTTCGTATTCGGAAAAAGCGGCAGACGGTGATTCGGCGAGCCGGATACGTGATCAAATCGGGACGAGAGGATCAGTCGCCGTTCACACGCATCACGAAACAGATCACGAAGACGATCCGGGCGTTGAAGAACAAGAAGGAGGCGCGCAGTTGGAAGGAGATCATTGTAGACGTCAAGAAGACCGGAGACGTGATGGAGAAGCGGAAACGCGTGAAGGAGATGCTCGGCAAGAGCGTTCGCGCCAGAACCACGTCTTCTTCAAGACCGTCGTCACGAGTGAATCTGCGGCGCGCGCTCGCCACCGACGACGACTCGTACGAGAACGACGTGCCGATTCAGATGAGCAACGACATCATCGGAGGGGACGAAGACGTCGAGTCGTCTGGAGACACCACCGACAACCTGTTTCAACGTCTTCAGGACCATCCGGAAGACGTACTGAAGGTCGAGACGGCAAACATGACGGGCCAGGAGACGGAGGCGGTGATGCGGATACGGTTGATTCGCGAGGCCGTCAAGTTGGGACTCCGGCTCGGCGGACAGAATGTGAGCGGTTTCGATCGGAAGAGCATGAAGTTCGCCTCGCCGCGATTCTTCGCCATCGCGCCCGAAGAGCATCGCAAGGAGAATGATACGGTAAGGAGGGAAGGGAGAAAAAGAAGTCTAGGGGTGGTAGGGAACGAACTCGGGACCTCAAGGCCGCAAGCCTATCGCGCACCCGGCTGCGCCATGCAGGTGCAACCGAGCAGTAACCACCCGGGCGTATATGCAGGCGCGCTGGAAATCTCTGTTATATTTCAGATCAACATCCTGTCGCCGTCGCTGTTTTCACTTCACGACGAAGGCACTTCAGATGAGCAGAGTCTCTCGTTGCCACGTCTTCTCGACGGAAAACTGCCATCGGACGGCGGCGAGAAGGACTCGTTCATGGACATGCTCACCGAGCTCACAGGTGTCGCCGATTCGGTGGACGAGGCGGCCAGAAAGGCGGCTCGCGAGTCGGAAGGTGTGCTGCTCAACGAGCGCGGCGACGAGATCGAAGTGAGCCGCGAGAACGTGACACGCATCTACGGCGAGGAGAACTATCGGAAGATGAAGGTGCTCGAGCAGTTGCACGGCATGTACACCGACCAACAAATGGAGCACTTCAACCGCACCGGCTACGCGGTGATGACCGATCGTCAGCGCGAGATGATCTACGGCAAAGGCGCGCCGTTCGAGAACGCCAACACTCTGGAGGCGGGCCGAAATCTGAGCATGAGCGGAGCACGACGCGCGTTGCACACGGTGATTCGCGAGATCGGCAAGGGCAACGTGAAGGTGGACAAGTACGAGAAGCGGCGAATGCGTGACGTCGTCGGCGCGCCCGTCCTCTTCTCGGCGGTCATCGCGAATCCGGCGCTCGCCTCGCAGGCCTTCATCCTCTCGCCCGTCCTCTTCACTCCGCTCGTCCTCTCACCCGCCATCTGGGGATCCGTCATTCTGTCGCCGTGGGTGAGTTCTTCAAACCACGCAAAACATAGGGAAAAAGTCATATTCTATCTAATACTGTTTTAGGAAATTTTTACTTTTTATCGACAACTTTCAAAAAAATTAAAACAAACGAAAGTCGATTAATTCGACGAGTTTCTTGATTTTTTTTTAAATTTCTGTCAAACCGAAAGTTTTTGAATTTTAAAATCATTTTAATGAGAAAAGCAGTGGAAAAGCGTCAATTTAATGTTGAAAAACCCACAAAATCGCTTTAAACAATATTCGCTGCGAGACCTTTGAAAGAAATTGGAGCTGCGCCTTTAAGAAATACCGTACCAGGCAAATTTTTTCAGTTTCGGCCTATTTTCCCGATTTTTCTCCCGTTAATCTCTAAATTCCCCCGCCGTGATTTCAGGTCTTCGTACCCGTGATTCTGGCGCCTCGCATACTTTCGCCGATCATCGTCTCGCCGGCGATCTTCTCGCCAATCGTCCTGTCGCCGCTGGCACTCGATCCGCTCGTCCTTGTGCCGGGCATCGCGAATCCGCTCGTGCTCTCGCCGTTCGTGCTCACACCATTCATTCTCGCGCCACAAGTGATGACGCCGCTGATTCTGTCCCCGTTCGCCCTGTCGCCGTTCATTTTGACGCCGACCGCACTGTCGCCGGTCATTTTGTCGCCGTTCGTGTTGTCGCCGTCGATTCTGTCGCCGAGCTTCGTGACGGCCGTCATTCTGTCGCCGTACGCGTTGTCGCCGTCGGTCCTCTCACCGCCCACTATGATTTCGGTGTTCGCATCGCCAAGCATCCTTTCCTAGCATCCAAAAACACTCTCCCACCCACTTACGGCTCTTTCCAGTGACACCCAGTGCAATTTGTTTCTAATAAACACGTTTCGATGTTCGGCTGGAAGTAAGGGAAGCGTAGAAGAGAAAAAATGGAAGAAAAAAGTGAATCATGTGTCCAGCTTTTTATCGCGGCGCTTTGTTGTGAGAAAAATCGTGACGGAAGATGCGAAGAAAGTTTTCTTTTCTGTGAATTTCGGCTTTCTTGATTCGCCGGATCGCGGCGGCCGCGCAATATGAGATAATTAATATGGGGTAGATATTCTTACTGTTTTTCCGCTTGAGGCTCTTGCGGTGGTCGGACATCTCGACAGAAGTATAGTCCCCGAGGTGTAAGTTGGCGAAATCGGCGCAGAGCTCGGCCATACCGTACGACGTCATTTCGTGCAAATGAAATTAAAAGTCCCAGTTCCATTCTCGGGGCGAGAGAGCATACACCCATGCGGAGACGCAGAACTTACTGTTTGCCATGTGCGCCTTGGCGCGGGGTTGGAGATAGCATGTCGCACTGTAGAGACGCAGAAATGTACTTTTACACCCCCCGCGGAAGAGCGCGCGTCCGATCTCTTTTTTACACTCACTTTCCCTTTCTATCTCCCTTACAAAGATTTTATAAAATTTCGATTTCAGAATGGTGGAGCCTAATCAAGGTTTGCAAAAGTGAGCAACAAGGGAGTCAGAGCAGTCGTGCAGGCCATCCTCACACCGACAGGCGTCCTCAAAGGGTCCATCGACGTCGCCCGGAGGATGAGCTTGTCGACTACCACAGGAACACGAACGCGGCATCGTACAAGCTGTACATGAGCAAAATCCTGCAGCCGCTTCAGGACTCGGCTCCAGCTGACCAGCAGTAAGTTCTCGTCATCGACAACTGTCCAGTGCACAACGAGCGCACCGCGAAGATCCCGACGCGAACTGCCACCAAGTCCCTCATCGCGTCGTACTTGGAAGAGAACGGAGTGGCCCTCCCTGCAAACGCGAGTAAGAAAGTGATGTTGTCGGAACTCGATGAGTTCGTCGCTTCCCAAGGCGGGAAGAGGAACTTGGAAAAGTACGTCGTGGACGAAATGGCGCGCTCACTCGGCGTCACGATTGTTCGCCTCCCTCCGTATCACTGCTGGTTGAGCCCAATCGAAATGATTTGGAATCAGATGAAGAGCAACTTGCGGAGCCAAGGGAGGTCGACGGATAAGGTTGAAGTCGTCGGAAATCGAGCGATCGACATTCTGAAAAACCTTCCCGCCCATGTTGCCGTGCCAACACATCAAAAGTGTATCAGCCGGGAACTGCAGTTGTATCATTCTATCGCGGAACACGACGAGAGCTCAATCGATGATTTCTGATCCATTTTTTACCTTCTTAATAGAGAAGTTTCGATTGAAGGGCGCCGTTTTCTAAGACTTCTGATCTTGTTGATAAGTTAATAAGCGTGACCAATTAATAAGCTGTGACCATACATTTGGTTTTGATGAGGAGTCGTCATTACCATATGGGTGTCATCATTCTGATAGGGGTCTTTTATGATGAATCATCATTGCTCATCGTTAATTGATTTTTTAAATCTTTCCATTTGTATAGTAGGAGGAGGGGTAAGGCGCCGAGCCCGACGCGGTCGCCCTCCTCGGCGCCCCGACGTCGTAGACGAGATAGAAAGAAGGTAGAGAGAGTGCAGATAGTTAGGCGTTTGGCACGGTGCCAACCCCGACGTCGCCCCCGAAATGACCGTTCTGTGGGGGAAAATGAGCAGATACCTGGAAACACCCACTTTCATTGCATTTTTCGGGTTTTTGCGTGGTAATTCAAAATAATACAAAGATTCGACAAATTCAAATTTGCCGCCGGCGTCGCCGTCATTCGAGTGAAAATTAGCAAATTCTTGAAGTTTCAGACTTTTCCCACTTGAAGTACATTGTCTTCAAGATCGCGTTGTGCAGGGCGCGGCAGACAACACTCATGGCCATCGGGATTTGGAACATTCCATCGGCAAGCATCTCTCCAGAAGATCTCGAGTTGTATTCGCGACACTTGCCGCACAGAGTGAGGATCAGCGGTCCCGGCTTTCTATACAGGAACTCCGGCTTCATGAGCGCCTCCTCAGCAGTCGGCATCTGGCACTTCTCCGCGCGTTCCAGAAGGGCAGCTTCACGTTTCGCGGCCATCGCGGCAAAGTCCATTTCAGTCTTGCGCTTCATTGGTTTGGAATCGCTTGGTAGGACCACAAAAAGTGAAAATGAGAGTGTCGCGGAGTAGGGTGGTACCCGAAAGTGGGCGGGGTTTATTTTGTAGGTAAAGTTAAGGGGTGTTGGTGGCGGGTTTGTGCCAATGTTTGCTAAAGTGAAAGTTCCCGGAAGGAACGGGACGAACACCTCGAGAGCGAAATAGTCTGTGCTCTTGCCGAGACGCAGACACTTTTGTTTGCCAAGTTCACCCTGGTGTTCATGGCGCCACTGTGCAACAGTGTAACAGCGAGAGAGTGTGAGAGCACGAGAGAGTCGAGACAGTGGCACCGCGGCACAGTGTAACAGCGAGAGAGTGTGTGGTGGAGCGAGAGCGCAGACAGTACGGTATACCGAGTCGGAAGTCAAATATGCGGGTGTTATGACTCTGGAATGGATGAAAAATGATTGTTTTGATTCGAACCGATTGGTTGTGCTGAGAGCGGGAAAACTGATGGAAGAGATGCTTCTTACAGACTTCATTGGTTCACTGGTGAAAATTTGAATTGTGTGAAGGGCAACAAATTACAAAAATTACAAAAAGGGGGCGGGGTCGGGTGGAAGGCAGCTGGCGCGAGTTGGCGTCCGCTCTCGCGTCCGCGCTTCTCCGTCACTCCTTCACACTTTCAAAGTAGAAGGTGGCTCCTGAACTTACTTTCCGCAAAGTTGAAGACGTGCGTGTCCGCTCTCCTCTTCTCTTTGGCCGACGTTGGTTTTCCGTTTAACGTTTCCTCTTTTACATTTTGGGTCTCCTGAGGGTGCCCATATGGGCACTCTACCTCAACCATTTTCTTTCCGTTTCCACTGTTAATTTCCAGAATGAATCAAGCTGAAAATAACGATTTGGCAATTTGTCGTGATGTTCTCAACGGTATGGTTGCTAGTGTGAAGCTCAACGAGTTGTTACAACATCCGGTGAGTATAATCAAGAGGGAGAGCATCTATAGAAGAAGGCGGTTAATTATAGGAGCGAGAAGGTGGGACATCTCTGGTTGTGGACAAGGTGACCCAGGAGAAAAGTAGTGACAACAAGTTCAAGAGCTTTGTGCAAAGCGTCAACCTCAATGTGCGCATCCCGACGCAAATGGCGGCGGATCCGCGCGGTGACGACTACTTTGGCGCTGCGGTGGTCAATCTGATAAAACGCCACGCCCCGCCCACTTTCAACAACAACACCGCGCGGGCGGGTGTAGCGTTCGAATTCGACGATGGGACTCAAACTTGCGGTTTACCGTTGAAAATGTTGAAATCGGTCAAAACCGGCGATATTGTTGGAAATTTGAAGAAAATGGGACAATCTGAGAGAAGCCCATTGAACCTCAACAGTTCAAAGATTTCGATCCGTATCACTTATGTGAACCCGCCGTCGGGGAGTGGACGGAAACGTCACTTGTTTGGTGTCGATAAGATTCTCGAGATCGACGCCTTCCGTGGCGCGTCGTCAAAGTCATCGCGACGTGAAGCTTCTCTGTTGGATGACGTCACAAGCAAGACTGATGGTGAGGTGGTGAAGAAGGAGGAGGAGGAGGAGGTCGTCGTCGACGACGACGATGACGTCACCGCCGATTCGGAATGTGGCTCGCCGAGAAGCGCGCGCAACGGTTCGGGCAACGTAATGCGAAATGACGGTGAGTCATTATTCACTTTTCGAAGCTACTCGAAACTTTGAATTTAGTGAAGAACAATTGTCTTCCACACGCGCTCTTCCAAGCGCAAATGTATCTCGAGTCACGGCACAACCCATCAAAATGGAGGGTGTTCCGGAAAACAATGGCCGTAAGGGGCCTGAGAGGTACCGCTAAGGAAGTGGTGGAGAGAGTGGAGGAAATGAAAAAAGTAAGTGGTCTTGACGAGGTGGCGCCAAAACGTAGCATGTTTAGAAAGCCGGTGTGACCAAGACGCACGATTTCACCTTCGACGACATCAAGCGGTTCCAAGAAACCGTCTACGCGGGCGTCTATCAAATTTGGGCTTTCCGCAAGGGAAGTCCTCATCCGTTCTTCAAAGGGAGTGAATATCTCGGAGAAGATCGCCGCCTCATCATTCTCCTCGACGAGGAAAAGCAACACTATCACGGGGTTCAAAAGTTGTGCCCTCTGCTCGGGACGCGGTACTACTGTGGTCTGTGCAATGTGAAGTCAAAGTCGATCGGCGACCACTACAATTGTCCCCTTCTTCACCGCCTCTGTGGAAAAGCCGACTGTCCTCGAAAAGAAGACGGTGTGAAGATCAAGTGTGCCGAGTGTAAGATCGTGTTCCGATCGGTCAGATGCTACGATAATCACAAGATGAAAGGTGAGAGGCGCGAGAAAATTGGAAATATCGGTGTCTTGGTGTTTAGGCGTGCGAGGGGGAAGAAGTCGCTGCGACTATACCGAATACTGTGAAAAATGCGAGACGTCGTACTATACAAACAAAGTGAATGCCGAGGGAGTGCACGTGTGCGGCGCCCGGTGGTGCGGCCGGTGTAAGGTCCGGAAGGAACCGGGACACTACTGTGTGATGACCGCGGTCGAGAAGAACGAGGACAAGTTGACGCGGAAGAGAATCTACTTTGATATCGAGGTGAGTTACATTCCACAACTTCGCAACCTCAATACAAGATTACAGAGTCGAGAAGATGAGGAGACTGGGCGTCAAGTGCCAGTTCTTTTTGTGGCTCTTCGCTGTTGTAATGTGTGCTCGAAGGAGGTTCCCAAGTCGTTGAGCGATGCTCTGGACGCTACTTGCGTCAACTGCTCGAAAGGTGACAGTCGAGGAAAAGTCATTGAGAATGTGTCCCCCAAGGGACGTAATCGCGAAATCGCGGGTCTCTTCACCGATTGGCTCTTCCAGTCTGAACACGAGGGCTTCACGATCATCGCGCACAATGGTTCGGGATATGATGGTCAGTTCATACTTCAGAATCTCATACAAAGCAACAAAGAGGCTCCCTACATTATTCTGGAAGGTCGGAAGCTGATATTCCTACAATTGAACGGTATCCGTCTCGTCGACTCGCTCAAGTTTCTCACGATGAGCCTGGCCAAAGTGGGAGAGGCTTTCAAGGTGGACAGTCTGAAGGGAGACTTCCCCGTCGGTTTCATCCGTCCCGAGAACTACGACTATTCCGGACCTCTACCGGCGAACGACTACTATTGCCTCGAAGGAAAGAGTGTGCAACTGAAGACCAAAATGGAGGCGCATTTGGAGGAGGAGAGAGCGCGCGGCCGGACGTTCAACTTCAAAGAGGAGCTGTTCAAGTACTGCTACAACGACGTCTACATTCTGGCTTCGGCATTCTCTACCTTCGAGACGGCGTTCGAGGAAATGACCGATGTCTGTCTTGTCGAGGAGTCAATGACGGCCGCGTCGGCAGCAATGATGACCTATCGTCGTGGTCATCTTCCGCGGAATGGGCACATTGTGCTCGACTCTCAGCCCTCGGCGGCCATCAAGAATTCGATCATCTCTCAAAAGTATCTGGCTTGGATCATCCACAAAGAAAAGGTGAACTTGCGAATGTCGACCACGAGTGGCGAGGAGAAGATCCAAGGACGACGAGTCGACGGGTTCATTCCGCCGTGTGAAAAGTATCCCCGCGGAAAGATTATCGAGTTTTATGGATGCTACTGGCACGGTCACTCGTGCAGGTATCGTCCCGAACAGGTGATCAAGAACCGCGGCGCCGTTTCGGATATTCGCGAGGAGGATGCGGTGCGCGAAGTCTACCTCTCACAGTTTCATGATGTCGAAATTGTGTGGGAGTGTGAGGTGGAGAAGAGTCTCGAGGCGGATCCCGAGATGAGAGAGTTTTTCGACTCCTACAATCCGATCGGCATTCTCGAGATGGATCGTGCGCTTGCCGGAGGGCGAACTGAAGTCTTCTCGCTCTACATGAAACTTGGAGCCGGAGAGAAGGCGCACTATGAGGACGTCGTCAGTCTCTACCCCAGTGTGATGAAATCGGAGAGCTTCCCCACCGGACCTCCTTCGAATGTCGATCGCGCTACTCTCACGCTTCCAATGACCCGCGCCGAGCATGTTTCATTCCGCGGAGTCATCGGGTGTCGCGTTCTCGCCCCACCGCAGCTCCGTCTCCCTGTTCTTCCGGTCAAACTCGGTGGTAAACTCATCTTCGCTCTCTGTCGGCAGTGCACTATTGAGAAGAACCAAGAGACTTGCCGGCACACCGAAAAGGAGCGCAGTTTCCACGGCACTTTCACCACTGTGGAGTTGCGCAAGGCTTTGGAGATGGGGTACAGGGTGCTCGAATTCTACCACGGCATCAAGTGGGACACGTGGATTCAAAACGACGAGAACGGCGAGGGCGGCATGTTCACCTCGTACATCAATCAGATGATGGTCGAGAAGATAGTGAGTGTCGGGGGAGAGAACCGTCGGGTGAGGTCAATGTTCTCGGTTTTCAGTACAGCAGCGGTTGGCCTCAGGATGTGAAGACGGACGAAGAGAAGGCGGCCTACTGTCAAGCCTACTATGAAAAGGAGGGAATTCGTCTGGACGACTGGAGCCGCTTCGAGAAGAACCCCGGAAAGCGAATGGTGTCAAAGATCCTGCTAAACTCTCTGTGGGGGAAGTTGGCGCAGCGCGTCGATCGTCCGACCACGGTGATCATAGTCAAGCCCGAAACGTTCTGGGAGCTCTACAACGACTCGAGTGTGCTCATCGAACACATCCGTCCGGTCAATGACACCCTAGTCGTCACCTACAGGAAGACGGCCGAGTCTCTGGAGAGTTTGAAGACGAACGCGGTTCACATTGCGGCTCACGTCACCTCGTACGCGCGTTTGCGACTCTACAACTTCATGGAGGCTGTCGGTCCAGACCACATCATGTACACGGGTATGCTTCTTGTTCCATTGCAAATAGTTTTGAAATGAAGAAATACTTACAGACACTGACTCCATCATGTACCGACTTCCCGCAGGGGTGCCGAACCCTCTCGCCTCTTTCCATGGTCCCTATCTGGGTCAGTTGACGAATGAGCTGGAAGGAGAGATGATCGAGTTTGTGACGGTCGGACCGAAAAGCTACTGCTATCGCGAGAGGATGCC
The DNA here is from genome assembly GCA_963570955.1 of Caenorhabditis afra. Classification (NCBI taxonomy): domain Eukaryota; kingdom Metazoa; phylum Nematoda; class Chromadorea; order Rhabditida; family Rhabditidae; genus Caenorhabditis; species Caenorhabditis afra. The sequence goes on from OY751532.1 coordinate 8,079,650, forward strand.
CGACGGCGAGATCAGGGTGACTCGCAAGGCGAAAGGGATCACTATCAATTCGCAGGTGAACGACAAACTCACCTTTGATCTCATGAAACGGATGGTGCACACCGTGATGGAGGGTGACACTTCCGGTCCCGTCGTCGGAATGCCTCAGATGAACGTCTCCAGAGATGGCGATCACAACGTCTACTTTCGAAAAACCCACAAAGATTTTCGTTTCACCTTCGCCAAACGGCGTATTCTTGCCGACGGTTCGACTCTTCCATTCGGTTACATTGAAAATTGATCGCTTTCTCTGAAATTCTTAATAAAGTTATGATAATACGAAAAAACGCCAAAGAGCGCGGAAAGCGGTGAAAATCGTTGAAAGCGGTGGGATTGGGGGTAGAAGAATATGTGTGAGTGACCGTCGGAAAGTTGCATGTTTGTGCGTCACCTCTCCGTCCGCCCTCTAGCGGTCTCTTTGATCGCGTGTCTGCGTCATGGTCAAGGTAGCCTGGTCCCCTCCCCACGCCCCCCCCCCCTTACTGTGTCGCGCGCGCGCCAGAAGTGAGTAAACAAACAGAAGAAGGTGTAAAGTGAACTTTTCGCCCGGAACTTCAAAAAGTCGAACTTTTGTGTGAAAAACGGGCGAAAGGCCGAAGAAAGGGAAAGTTGGCACCGTGCCAAGATTTTTTTCGAAACGTTTCGAAAATATTTCGCAATGATCAACGACGGCAAGAGGTGATAATGAGCAAGTTTAGGCCACGCCCCCTCACCTCTCCGGACGAGAGAGTGAGAGAGTGCAGACAGTTAGACACTTGGCACCGTGCCAAGGTTCATTGGGATTTTGGCCTCTACGGGTGTTTTGTTGATTAAAATTTGAAATTTGGCGCCGGTAATAGGAAGGCTCGGCGTTTGCAGACAGTTGAATACCGTAACTAGTTTTGACACAAAGTTCCTTTAGGAGGCGTGACATTGGCAAAGTAAAAGTTGAACATGTTAGGTTTTTCATCCAAAATCAGTTTTATATTTTCATGCGGGTTTATTATATACATACATGTAAATGGGAAACAACAAATGACATGGGGATGAGGGGAGTTTCAACAGGACAAAATGGCAAGAGTGGGGGAAGTTGGCACAAATTGAAACAAGGAGCAGAGAACATCATTATCAAAAGAAGAGGCGTCTACCACATTTGGACGACGAGCACGCCTTCATTGAAGCGGTCCGTGCGACAGGAGCGTCGGACGCCTTGCAGGTGCTCCAGGAGCGCCTCCTTGATGCGCGGCACGCCGTCACGCGAGTGTCGTCCGCGTCCCGTCTCGAATCGGACCTCGCGTTCTCCGGACGCCTCCAGCCGCGCCAACGTCTCCGTCGCGTACTCGACGGCGCTGTCGACGTGCAGGCCGTGCAGGTCGAAGTAGGTCGGCGACGGTTGCCACGTGGCATTCCAGTCGCGGACCTGACTGCAGATTGCCGCCTTGATCTCGGCCCGTTTCGACCGACACTGTCCGAATTCTGCCTGCAAGGAACAATTTTGGGATTTCAGCCAGCAAAGAGACTAAATACTCACGTGTAATTTGGCGAGTTCCGCCTGATGGACGGCCTTTCGCTCCGTGTACTCCTTGCTCCGGAGCACGGTCGGAGCTCGCTCGGAGCCCGTTTTGCGTCCTCCGTTCGACGTGGCTCTCGGCATTCTTTCTGCAATCAAATGGTTACGGTAACGGAGTGGAGGTGTGCCCAATAGAACATACCCCCGTTCTGTGAGAAGCACACTGTTGTCATCGGAAATTAGGTGGACGACACTCGATTCAAAATCAAAAATGAGCTCTGAGAGCCGGAACTGGGCCTTTTATAGTCGAGCCCCCCGACAGTTGCTCCGGAAAGAGCCCAATATCGGCAGAAATGCCCCAAAACAGTCAATTTCGCGGGTTTTGGCAACTTTCGGCTCCCCTTCGAACATCTGTGCAGGTTGCTTGAAAATGGGCAGAATGGCCACTTTCTGCACTTGGAAGGCGATTCGGGCCCAAATAGCCGATACGGTCGTTTTCAGCCATTTTTCAGCCGAATCGCCTCCCGAACCGTCCCCCACCGGCCAATCAGCTGTATAATGGGGAAGTGACATCAATTAGAAGCTAAACAAACATTAGACCGGAGGGGGTCCAAAACTTGCCGAAAACCTCGAAATTGACGGTTTTGGGCACTTTCCCGCGAAAATGGCCAGTTCACACAATTTTGGCTCCCGGGGGCTCATTTTTGAGTTGGAATCGCAGAACGGTCAAAAAAATGGAAACAAGACAACTCACCTTTACAGTAGTTTGTTGAGCACTTCCAAATTTGATGAGCACTTCCACATTGTCGTCCCAGAATCGACGAATAGCACCTTCAGATGGACTGGACGATAGTAACGTCACCGGAAGTGTCGCTTCTGGAGGATTAGTCGAGAAGATGTCACGACGACAGGTGTCTTCTCTATTCTCTACAGTGTGCTCGCGGGAGCTGTAGATGGTTGCACGTGCCAGGTTTTCTGTCCGGTCACCGGTTATCCCTCCAGAAGCGACACTTCCGGTGACGTTATTATCGACCAGATCATCTGAAGGTGCTATTTGTCGATTCTGGGACGACAATGTGGAAGTGCTGCACAAACTACTGTAAAGGTGAGTTGTCTTGTTTCCATTTGTTTGACCGTTCTGCGATTCCAACTCAAAAATGAGCCCCCGGGAGCCAAAATTGTGTGAACTGGCCATTTTCGCTGGAAAGTGCCCAAAAACCGTCAATTTCGAGGTTTTCGGCAAGTTTTGGACCCCCTCCGGTCTAATGTTTGTTTAGCTTCTAATTGATGTCACTTCCCCATTATACAGCTGATTGGCCGGTGGGGGACGGTTCGGGAGGCGATTCGGCTGAAAAATGGCTGAAAACGACCGTATCGGCTATTTCGGCCCGAATCGCCTTCCAAGTCCAGAAAGTGGCCACTCTGCCCATTTTCAAGCAACCTGCACAGATGTTCGAAGGGGAGCCGAAAGTTGCCAAAACCCGCGAAATCGACTGTTTTGGGGCATTTCTATCGATATTGGGCTCTTTCCGGAGCAACTGTCGGGGGGCTCGACTATAAAAGGCCCAGTTCCGGCTCTCAGAGCTCATTTTTGATTTTTAATCTAGCGGCGTCCACCTAATTTCCGATGACAACAGTGTGCTTCTCACAGAACGGGGGTATGTTCTATTGGGCACACCTCCACTCCGTTACCGTAACCATTTGATTGCAGAAAGAATGCCGAGAGCCACGTCGAACGGAGGACGAAAAACGGGCTCCGAGCGAGCTCCGACCGTGCTCCGGAGCAAGGAGTACACGGAGCGAAAGGCCGTCCATCAGGCGGAACTCGCCAAATTACACGTGAGTATTTAGTCTCTTTGCTGGCTGAAATCCCAAAATTGTTCCTTGCAGGCAGAATTCGGACAGTGTCGGTCGAAACGGGCCGAGATCAAGGCGGCAATCTGCAGTCAGGTCCGCGACTGGAATGCCACGTGGCAACCGTCGCCGACCTACTTCGACCTGCACGGCCTGCACGTCGACAGCGCCGTCGAGTACGCGACGGAGACGTTGGCGCGGCTGGAGGCGTCCGGAGAACGCGAGGTCCGATTCGAGACGGGACGCGGACGACACTCGCGTGACGGCGTGCCGCGCATCAAGGAGGCGCTCCTGGAGCACCTGCAAGGCGTCCGACGCTCCTGTCGCACGGACCGCTTCAATGAAGGCGTGCTCGTCGTCCAAATGTGGTAGACGCCTCTTCTTTTGATAATGATGTTCTCTGCTCCTTGTTTCAATTTGTGCCAACTTCCCCCACTCTTGCCATTTTGTCCTGTTGAAACTCCCCTCATCCCCATGTCATTTGTTGTTTCCCATTTACATGTATGTATATAATAAACCCGCATGAAAATATAAAACTGATTTTGGATGAAAAACCTAACATGTTCAATTTTAACTTTGCCAAAGTCACGCCTCCTAAAGGAACTTTGTGTCAAAAATAGTTACGGTATTCAACTGTCTGCAAACACCGAGCGTTTCTGTTACCGGCGCCAAATTTCAAATTTCAATCAAACAAACAACCAGAAAGGCCAAAATCCCAATGAACCTTGGCACGGTGCCAAGTGTCGTCCGGAGAAGTGAGAGGGCGTGGCCTAAACTTGCTCACTATCACCTTTTCGAAACATTTCGAAAAACATCTTGGCATGGTGCCAACTTTCCCTTTCTTCGGCCTTTCGCCCGTTTTTCACACAAAAGTTCGATTTTTCGAAGTTCCGGGCGAATAGTGCACTTTACACCTTCTTTTGTTTGTTTGCTTACTTTTGGCGCACGCGTGACATGGTAAGGGGACGGGGCCAAAAATTGCTCGTGCTTCGGTTTCGTTGTCCTTCCCTCCCCCTACTATATAAACTTCCTGGACCCCTCGGAGCAAGAGTGACCTCGCTAGTCTAGTGGTTAGAGCACGGCCCACCGATCGGGAGGTCGGTGGTTCGAGTTCGCCCTACTCTTTGAAAAAATGAAACACTCTAGCGGCAGGCGGTAAAGATCAAAACACAGATAACTCGCGCCGGAAGCGTAACGGACACGTTCTCGGGTCCGCGCGACTATGCTTACATAATGCTCGCATATCCCATCCGCGTGCTAGCGGACGCGCCCGCGCGGATCCAATACGGGAGTGTCCGCGCGGATCCGCGTCGACGCGGATGCCATTTAGTGTGGGCGCGGATGCAATACGGGAGCCGTTCGCGGAAGCATAACGGGTCCGTTATGCTTCGCTCGCAATTCTTCTGTGAAGAAATCAACCACCCTAATAAAAAACAAAAACAACAAATTAAATTAATAACCCTAATCAAATAGATAATGATGACACCTCATTAAATTAATGACGTCACTTGGCGGCAAGATCAAAGGCGGGAGGGGGTCATTAAATTAATTTCCCAGCGCCTCCATAATTCTCTCCCCAAAACAACAATAACAACTACTTAAACAGATAAGGATGACACCCACCGGGTGATAATGATGATACCATGGTGATCGTCACAAACCAATTTATCGGTCACGCCTATTAACTTGGGGGTCCTTAAATTGGCCCAGGATTTCAACCATAATCTCTCTCCTCTCTTGTGGCCACTGAGCACATTGCTCCCGACTACAAACTACACGATCTGTTCTATCTTTCACCCACATACTCTCCTCCATCACGACTTTTGTTCCGTCAATTACAAATTGGTAGAGATGTATAGCGAAATTAAGCTTTATTGACAACTAGCATCAAAAATATCGTCTTCTGTATTGCGGAAACTAGAAGAGCTACCAAAAAGTTGTCAACTGTAAACTTGTTCCTTACGCAATGACCTTTATTTTGTCAGTTGACAACTTTTCACCAGCTCTTTTAGTTTCCGAAATATGCGCCTTTAAAGGTGGCCGTTCACTCGAAGCGATCAGTTTGGAACGGCGTGTGCTTCTCCAGCACGCCTCTCTCGACGCCGTCGCGGTAGAGCTCTCGATCGCAAATCAACATGTTCTGACGACGTCCGGCGACAAAATCGTCGAATTCTTGGACGAGAATCGAGACGAACGGCGCCGCCTGAAGGAAGGCGTCCGAGCGTGACGTCTCGTCCCACACGCACTGCTCCAGAAGTTGCTCTTCCGACGGACGATCCGGCTCGACGTTGACGTCGTCGTCAAACTCGTAGTGGGACTTGTAGTCGTCGATCTTCTGACGACACTTTTCCACTTGCTCCGGGCTCAGCTCGGGAAACCACTCGCGTGTTCGGACGAGCCGATTCTTCTTCAGATCGTCGTAGATTCGACGCATCTCTGGAAATAAGGGTTCGATTATGGAGTGTCTCACGTGTCGCCTGTCACGTGACTCACTCGCTCCGAGGAAAACAGTCTGGTTGGGGACGAACGGAGCCAGTCCGAGCGCTTTCTGCCGTGCCTCCAGTTTGGCGAGCCGCTCGCCGAGTTCCGGATACCATTTCGAGTGGTGATGTAGAAGATTCCACGTCGTCTCCAGAAGCGCACCGGACACGCGTGACGGCAGGCGAAGACGTGGCAGGCGGCGATTCCGGAGACCGCGGACGAGCTGCGCCGCGCACTCGGTGTAGTTGTAGGCGTGATAGCCGCCCTCGAGAATCGCCACCGTCTTGCCAGGACACACGTCCGACAGAAGACGTGCCATGTGTCCGAATCTTCAATTTTAGACGACGTCATTGAATCCCTGACTTCAGAAGAAGACGTACCCGTGCGCTCTCACGGCCTGCCCAAAGTCCATCATACTGTCATAGAAGCCGGCGTCGAATCCAGCCGAGATAAGGATGAGTTGGGGCTGAAACTGCCGAAGCATCGGAAGGAGGATGTGATGGAAGACGGAAACGAAGTCGCCCTCCGAGTTCATCGTCCCGTTCAGCGGCACGAACAGTGTGTTGGCTGGAATGACAATAAACTGCCGGTATCTCAAGAACCGAAAGAGCTGGGAAAAAGTTGTCAACTACCAAAATGTAGCTCTTGTTGTGAGGAGCAACTTTGTAGTCGACAACTTTTTGATAGCTCTTCTGGTGGCCAAGATAGGACTGAAAGTTTCAGGTCAACTTGTACAGTACTTTATCTCGGCCACCGGAAAAGCTATCAAAAAGCTGTCCACTACAAAGTTGTAGCTCTTTGTGTGCTCTATAACTTTGTAGTTGTCAACTTTTTGCCAGCTCTTCTAGTTCCCGAGTTATGGCTCCCCGGGGCTCGGCGACCAACCGTCTTTCGTCGTGTAGTCGTACTCTCTGCCAAACGGCCAACAAGTTCCGTGATGGTAGGCGTGAAACGAGGTCAGATGGATCCGCGGATCGCCCTTCACCGATTCGTACGTTCCGTTGGCGGTGTGAACGTCGAAATCGACGATGGCGACGCGCTGGACGTCGAGCCGCTCGAGCGCGTACTTCGCGGCAATTGCCACGTTGTTGAAGATACAGTAACCCATCGGCGTTTTGCCGAACGAGTGATGACCGGGCGGTCGGACGATGGCGAATCCGTTGTGGACGTGTCCCGTGACAGCCGCCGTGACCAGTTCGATGGCGCCGCCGACGGCGACACGCGCCGCCTCGTTGGTGTCCTCGCACACCCAGAGCAACTCTTTGTCCTTGCAATACTCCTCGCAATCCGGCGATTCGAGACGAGTAATCTCGTCGATCAGCTCCTGCGGATGGTTGAGACGGAGCTCCGAGTCGGAAGCCTCCCGAGCTTCGATCTGAAAGTGCTCATGCTTTCAGACTACTGTAGCTCATCGGTGGTAGGTCAAAAACAGTCAAGTTAGGGTATCAATCGATTCCTCACAATCTGATCTTTACGTTTTTTAGGTCAAAAGATAGCTCGAGGGCTCCGCCGAGCAGTTTTTCGGTCTGAAACTACCCACACTTTCCGACGACTATAACTTTCCGCCCATTGCTCGAAAACACTCAAGTTGAGGTATCATTCGATTCCTCACAATCTGTTCTCTCCGATTCCCTAGTCAAAACCCCACCTTAACCGCTCCATCGAGCAACCCATCGCTCTGAAGTCGTTCGTGAATCAGCTGAATCCGTCGCGGACACTCGGCCATCGTCGTCTGATCGTACTGACAGTCGTGTTTGAGCATTCGCTCATCGTACACATATCCAAACGACATTCTGGAAATGAAGACAGTGAGGAGTAGATCAAAAATCGACGATCTAAAGGGGGGTAGTATGAAAAGTGAAATGAAGTTGGCGAATCGGACGAAAAAAGTTGGGGCAAAAGGGAGAGAAGAGGAGATGATAAAAGATTACACTTCGAGAAAAAAACCGGTTTCTCCCGATTAGCGAGGCGTCGCTCACTGAACCTTTCAGTTGAAACAGCCATAACTCGGCAGGTAGTGAAGTTGGTAAAAAGTTGTCAACTACCAAAATGTAGGCATCAATGTGCCAAACGATTTGTCGGTTGACAGTTTTCCCATATCTCTTTTTGTTCGCGAGATATCTCCGGAACAAGACGAGATACGAAAAAGTTGTCAACTAACAATTTCTTTGTCTTGACATTGTCTACATTTTCTTAGTTGACCCCTTCTTGGCACCTCTTCTAGTTTTCTAGATATGGACATCAATGATAAGTGCTTCTTTATTCAACGTAAATCGACGGGAAACTGTCTGTTCTCATCATTTCGGCGGCGAGGAGCCGTTCAGCTGCTCGAGCACCCCCTTCAAATAGCGCATCTCGGTCTCGTCGACACCGCAACAACCGCCGAGCACCGTCGCGCCGTTCTCGATCCACTCGGCGACGGTCTCGCGGCTGAAAGTGGCCGATGTGTCCGTGCTGAAAATTGGCGTGAGGTTATCTCGAAAACTAGAAGAGCTATCGGAAAAGTGTCAACTGCTAACTTGTTGCTCACGTTGAGAAGAGCATTTTTGTAGTTGACAGTTTTTTGATGGCTCTTCGCGAGTTATGAGCCCGGAAAGTACCTGTCCACGAGTTTGGCGTCGCCGTAGTTGGGATAGACGAAGATGTGCGGGAAGTTGTGCTTTTTGATCTCCCTTAACGCCGCCAACACATTCTTCGGATCCGTACAATTGATTCCCATTCCGACGACCTTCAACGAGTGAGCTCAAAGTTTGCGGAGAGTTTGCGCAAACGTGGTTCTACCTGATCACACTGCTTGAGCTTCTCGGCGACACTGCCGATCTTCTCACCGTGACGGAGGCTGGCGTTCGCCTGAAACAGTTTGAGAGAGTTGTCCCGGCTGGTCACGTTACCATGAAAGTGAAGCTGACGACCGCCTTGAAATCGGGAAACTGTTTGAGAGCCTGAAGAGCGGCGAGCGCCTCGATTTCGGTGGGAAGCGTCTCGAAGACCAGATTGCGGATCGAAGTTTCGCGATGGAACAGGCCGAGAATGGTGACGAAATAGTTGAGGGCTGTCGTCTGAAGTCCAATCAACCTAAGTCACGTGACACCGGGGGACAACTCACGAAGGCGTCCGGGAGGTCCGCGTAGTTGCCGTGATACTCGGACATGTCGTGGAACGTTGTGGCCACTGTCCCCACCGAGCCCCACACCTGCGCATCGCTTTTCCGCTCCTTGATCAGATCGCAGAGGACGTCGCACGCATTCTGAAGAGATTCGTCGTGTATCTCGTGATACAGAAGAGTTATCGAAAAGTTGTCAACTACAAAAATGTTTGTCTCATTGTGAACAACCAGTTTGCAGTTGACAACTTTCCGCTATCTCTTCTAGTTTTCCAGATACACGCACCGAAGCCTCAAGTCTCGCAAAAAGTCACCTTAAAGTTCTGCAAATGCTCCTTTTTCGTCGCCTCGTCCTCGTTGAGACTCTCGTCCAGGGTGCTTCCGAACTGATACGTGTTCGTCGTGATGATGTCCACGCCGAGATCCAGAAATCTGAAATTCCAGCACTATCGAACTTTCCTTTCAGCCCCGCTCACGATGAATAGAGTTTTCGCATCAGCTCGATGTCGCCGTTCGCCGGAAACGTCCAGTGCGGCGGATTCTCCTGCAATTTCACCGTTTTCAGACATTTTCAGCGGCGAAAAGCAAAACCCGACCATCGCATCGTAGCCGAACTTTTTCAACTGTGCCGACATCGATCCGTCCATCAGCAACACTTTCGACGCGGTTCTCATTGTTTTTTGCTGAAATTTCAGCGAAATACGGCGGTGAGATTGGCTGCAAATCGAGGCATCGAGCGATGCTCCGAGATTGCGCCAATGGTTGTTACTGACGCGCTCTCGATGCGTGGCAACTCTTGAACGAGCAAATCTTCGGTACAATAGAAGAGATCGCAAAATTTTATCGACTTTTTTCAATATTTCTTACGTTATTTGTAGTGAAGCGAAGCTTACAATGAAGCAGGCGATATCGGTGGCTGTTCTTTGGAATGCGAAGTATTCGTCAAGTCAGATCGCCAGGGAAGTGGGAGTTTCGCAACAGACGGTTTGCGATTGGAGGAACTACCTGAGAGAAGACTGCATTGGAATCGAGAAGAATTATGGCGAAATTGGAGGAAACGGGCATATCGTTTAAATCGACGAAACCAATGTCCACTCGCGGAAATATAGCATCGCAAAAGGCACGGGAGGTAAGGATTGATCTTCTTCGATTAGTGGGTCATTTTTTTCAGTTTATTTCAGGCGTCTGCCGGGAGACCGGGAGGGCTTTCGCGAAATGAGTCGCGAACCTTACTGCCACCGTTCTCGTCCCACTGCTACAACAAAACGTCGACAAAAACGGTTGTGTATTCCGACGAATGGAGATCCCACTCCCAGCTCAAGAAGTACTTCCTTGAGCACTACACTGTTCAACACAAAACGCAGTTTGTGAAGTGAGTTTTTATTGAGATATTTCTGTGAATCGTGTTGGGTCCAGTCACTAAACTGAATCTTTCAGTATCGTCGGATCGCGTCGCGCCTGCACAAATGGCGTAGAGACGATGTGGTCGAGACTGGAGAAACCGTTCAAATGCGGCAATGGAACGAGCGCTGCACTTCTGGACTCGTATGTTTCGGAGTTTGTCGTGCGCGAAAACGAAAAAAAAAACTTGTTCGCTAAGATTCTCAACGAGTTGAAGCGTTTCATGTGAATATTTCTGTGTCATATTTTATTGTTTGTACCTATTCTGGTTTTCTTTCCGTCTGTTTCTGGTTACATAGTAAAACTTGTCGTTTATCATTTGTTCACTGTGTTAGTATTGTGGTTTTTAGTCAAACTGCCTACTTGATGATTGTTCGAAACGTGAGGGTATATTTTTGAACGGTGGGGGGGGTCATTTCTGAATCATGTCAAGATATGACATTTTTTGGTTGGTGGGGGGCTCTAGTAAGGGGGGGGGGGCTCTGCTTCAACAATACCAGGCTCTTCAAGAACCAGCGGCGGCCGCAGCGGTGTGTGTCGATTTACGAGCGCTGGCTTTTCGAAATTGTGGAATTTCAAGCTCAACTTATTGCCTACATTTGGTTAGTCGAAAACTTTTTGAAAGTAATTTTAGTTTTCTAGATAGAAAATTCCAAAAAAAAAAATTTTTTCAATTGAAAAAAGCAAAGTCTCGCCTAGACTGAGCTAAAAAAAATAGATTCACTTCAATGGGAAAGGAACTAGTAGTAAAACCAGTTAGGAATGAAGCGTTTTGACAAACAAAGAAGACTGTACGAATGCGACTAACTGATAGTGTGACAATTCGGTGAGTAACGATACAAAAGGCGTCGTTGATTTGTTTAGTAGATACCTTGATTGATTGATAGGACGATCAGTTAGTTTGAAGTCAGTGTAATGTGTGTAATTCGATGCGATTTCAAAGAACCGAAAAATGAAATTGAGAAGACGAAGAGGAAGTGGAATTTTCAATCTTTATTCTGAAAAGGGTACGTCAGTAAATACGCTCTCTTGCACACCTCCGCAGCTGAAAAACGACTGGCACCGTAACCTTACGGGTCTCGCAGCGGGTTTTACGTTTGTCTCGTGTTGGAAATGAGCTGGATTTTGATTTACGCGGGGCTAAACAGGGCGCGCTGGTCGCACAAACGGAGCATCGTTGAAATTATTTTATTTTGATTGGCCCCGCCAAATTATCAATAGAGCGTATTTACTGACATTCCCTGTTTACTTCCCGTGATCCGCCAGCAGTTGTGAACGAGACTCGTTACATCTGAAAGTTTCAATGATGCAAGTGCGCTCTATTGAACTCCCAGGGATGGGTGTCGGCGAAAAACAGACAATATCGTTTTCTCGCGTGACCACTCATCACATCCACGTTGCAAAGTTGTGACACTTGAACGTGACTATCGAGATGTCCCTCTCATTGCGTCCGCCTCTTCCCGATCGGATCGACGGCAAGAATTCAAATGGGTTCATTCGGATCGAAACATGAGGTTGAAAACGTTGGAGTGATCGGTATGGAGGATGGAAATCGGGCGACGACTGGAACGGATGTGAAGGGACCGACGGATCAGAAGCAAGAGAAGGAGACGTCGGCTCCTCCGAACGAATACAACGAGTACGAGCGTTTCGTTCGCGACTGGCTCGCCGACCTCCGCAAACACGATCCGTTCGCCGATTTCGACCGGATCTGCGCGATGAAGGCGTCGCAGCCGGCGCTCAAATGGCTCGCCCATCCGAAACTTCATCGTCATCCCGACTACAAGGCGTTCGACTCGAACCTCGCCGCGTTCTCGTCCGATGACGACTTCTGGAATGCGTCCGTCGTCACTATGGAGAGAAATGTGAGTTTCTCATCCAGACCATACTTGGAAAATTTCGGGTCGACCCGCCTTTCGACCCGCCCCGCCCCGCCCCGACCCTCCCCGTCCCAAGTATGATCCAGACTCGATCAACTGTCCGATTTTCATTGCAGCCGAACCAGAAAGTGATCCTGGCTCAACTGCCCGACTTCAACGACACCGACCAAATGAGATCGTTCTGGTTGATGGCCAAGGCGAACAACGTCGCCTCTGTTCACATTCTCGGCGACTCCTTCGAGCTGGCTCAACTCGCAAAGTGCTTCGTCATGGAGTCTGGAGCGGGTTTCCGTAGCCACGGTGCCAAAGAACCTCGCGTCATTGTGAAAACGAAGCAGGTCGAGGTGAACATTTTCGACGACAGAGAGCCTTCGGAAATAATGGACAAGTTCACTGTCGACGTCCTCAAGACGGGCGAATCGGAAGCGCTGACGGTGACGGTGCACACCTACCCGTCGTGGGTTCGTCACTGCGGTCCCCATCGGCACTCGACGCCACTTCGAGCAGCGATTCTCATCAACCGACATCTGGATGAGGGCAGAACGGTTCTTGTCGCGTCCCCGGACGGAGCCGGTCGTCCGGGCACTCTTTTGGCGCTTGCTGTCGCTCTGAGGGACGTTGAGCAGAACAAGATTCCCAATGTGAGCCGTTATTTTTAATTTTTGTATGGTCAAAGGTCCAGAAAATCAGGGGTGTCAAAAAAAAAATTAAGCGATTTTGCGGCCAAAATTTAAATTGCAGAAAATTCGAAAATCCGTTTTCGCCCAATTGGCAAAATTTTGATGTTCAAACGTTTGGAATTAAATCCTGTATTTGAGCGGCACCCAAAACCCCAAAGTAGTAAGGGACCCCCTGTGGATTTTGGAAATTGATTTCTAAACTCAGATGGTTGAAAGTTAGACCGCCATGACGTTCTAATACAGGTCTTACGGTAGTTTCAGTTTCCATAACTTTTGATACTAAAAGCATGAAGTTGGGTGGTAAAGTAGTAAGCACTTTGAAATTTTCATTGAAATCCCGGCCCTGGCGAAAATACCCCTAAAACCTGTATTAGAACGGCATGCCGGTCTAATTTTCAACTCTCCAATTTTAAAAAGAAATTTCGAAAATCCACAGGGGGAACCTTTACGATTTCGGGGTTTTGGGTGCCGGTCTATTAGAGGTGCCGTTCAAATAGAGGTGCCGCTCTAATACAGGTTTTACGGTATGTGATCATGTTTTCTTTTCAGTTTGCTCACATCATCACGGCGATTCGAGAGCAGCGACCGATGGCCGTCGACAGCATGAAACAGGTGTTGACGCTCTACGGAGCCGTCTTCTGCTTCATGCTCCACTGTCCCGCTTCCGAAACTCTCTCGGACCAAGACGAGCTGGCCGATGTTTTCCTCGCCTGGAACTCGGAAATGTTCCATAGGCGTCTTCGCGAATCGCAAGGTAAATGTTGTCAAGAAATTCGAATTATGCATATTTTTGAGTTTTACTTGCAGAAGCCACAGAAGCCAAGTGAGCGAGGAACGACTAAAATAGCGTGCGAATGTAATGAGTGGACTCTCGAATTCAATTTTCCTATGATGTTTTGTAGACAATAAATAAAATTTTTAGAATCTTGTAACCCTCGATTTTAACCAAGTTCTTTCATCGTTCTCCTTGTTGGTGACGAACTGCTCTCCGTTGCTTTTTTTCGGGATCATCGACAAACTCTCGCTTCGAGAGCGAAATCCGCTTCTTCTTGATATGTTGCAGAGTTTGGCGGATGTGGATTTTGCGAATCCGGAATGCGGAAGTCGGAATAATTCCGTCCGTCTCTCGTACTTTGTCTGCCAATATTCAGTACAAGAACGTAAAGCCGCTCTTCGAGCGGCCAGAATGAACAAAATTAAAGTTCTTGAGCAGTCTCACGGTTTTTATTAATAAGGAAGATTCTCTGTGAATAAGAGTAGGGAGTGGTCGGGTATAGTGAACATAGAAAGACAAAACTTATCTTGAGTTCTTACGCATCCATTGTTCTTCGAATGTTCAATCTTTATTCTGTTACTCTTTTCTTCTTGGTTAGGAAGGTCGCAATCCGCAGATGTATCCCTTGTAGCACACATTCGATCCATCGGCAGTTGTGAACGACTCGTTGCATCTGAAAGTTTTGATGATGCAAGTGCGCTCTATTGAACTCCACCGGTAGTCGTCGGTGCCGTAGTAGGTGTGATTGAAGACGGCGATGTTGAGACAGTTGGCGATCGTCGGTTGCCACATTTTGCCGTCCGGCTGATTGCCGATCGTCGACCAGACGTAGCCGGTCGGATCGGACGACAGCGTCGGATCGGAGAAGGTGAACTCGTCGGTGCCCGAGCAGGAGGCGTCGAACATCGGAGAAGCGGACTCGTTGCGTTTGCACTCGGGTCGACGGTCGCCGTTCACCCAGAAGCCGTACTTTGTGTACGACGAGTCTGCCGCTTTCGACTGCCAGATTTGAACGCATTCGGCTGCAATTTCAGACGATTTCCTCTACATTTGGCTGCAATTTCGGACCAGCGAAAAAGTTGAACTCGTCGCGATCCTCCAATCCGCTGAGAACGCCTCCGTAGTCGGTAGCACACGCGGCGACGGCGTCGGTTTGTTGGATGCATCCGGTGACGGTCACCACCTGTCACGAGAGATGTCCCACTCCGTGTGGAAACCTGACCATCACTCACCATTGCACACCAGGGGCCTTTGGGTCTGAGGAGCAGCGAGAATCCGACGGGGCACGAGAGGGGTCCCGAATCGACGAAGGACCAGTAAGGGTCCGAGTAGGTCATGCTCCAGTTACGGTAGGTCGGTGGGCTCGCCGAGTCGTCGGCCAGAAAGCCCTGCAAACGACGTCTCGAGTGACGTCTTCTGGACGGGAGGGGGACGCCTACACTGTCGGACACCTCATCGTCTTCGGGACACGAGCCCGTCGCCGAGATCTTGATGGCCACCTCGGGTCCCGACGGCTCTTTCAGCACTCGGCCGATCTGTCCGACGGTGAACATGAGACAGTCGGAATCGTAGACGACGAGACAGTCCACCAGCTCGTGACACCGTGTCACGCATTCTGTCCACGCCAGTCCGAGAGTTGTGGAGCCCGTGAACTGGTCGGGACGTCCGTAGGTGACGATCATTTGATAGTCCGTGAGAACCTTGAATGTGGGTAAACTTTGAAGTGGCATGAACTGGCATCACACGTCGAACCTCGAGAATGAGAGAGCCCAGCAGGAACGTCTTCAGAAGGAGACGTGGCATGTCAGGAGGGAAAGATGAAGATCAAGATGAATATGGAAAGAGCAGATACGGAGCAGAAACAACAACAACAACAGCAATTATATAAAATTCATCGGCCGATCGGGGGATGTAGTGGCGCTACTATAGAAACTGCGAGCACATGTTTTCGGATGAGCAATAGATGATCACATACGGGCACTTGGCAGCGTGCCAAGTCCCTTTTCTTTGCGCGCAACCGCTTCGGCAGATGGACAAGACCCCATGTCAAATGGGATTTCATTTCTTTTCGGTGCCATTTGTTCCGTCTAATTGGATTGACATCTTAGAGACAAGAGTTTTTATTCGTTCTCACAACCACAACACGACTACAAATTCAGATGACGTTCACGACGGTGTCCGCCCACAAATGTATCCGCGATAGCAGACGTTTATTGTGGTCGCGTTGTTGCATCTGGAAACGATCGGTATCTTGAAAACTAGGGGAGATCGGGGAAAGTTGGCAACTGACAAAATGTTTGTCACATTGTCAGCTATATTTTAGTAGTTGACAACTTTTTTCCAGCTCTTCTAGTTTTCAAGATATGAGGGTTGAAACTACTTCTCACACGAAATCGTCGGTACCGTAGCCGTCGGTGGTCGCGTTGAAAACGACGATGTTGACGCAGTTGGCGACAGTGGGATAGGCCTTTTTGCCGTCCGGCTGACTGCCGCCCGTCGACCAGATGTAGCCGGTGGGATTGGAAGACAGCGTCGGATCGAGGAACGAGAACTCGTCGGTGCCCGAGCAAGAGGCGGGCACCAGTGTGGTGGCAGATGTTCGTTTGCACGCCTCCTTCCGATAGCCGTCGACCCAGAAGGCGAGACTTTTGTAGGCGGTCACGTCGGAAGCGGGACGCGATTGGAAGATTTCGATGCATCTGGCTCCGAACTGATGGAACTCGTCGACATCCTCCAATCCGCTCAACACTCCGCCGAAGCTCGACGCGCACGCGGCGACGGCGTCGGTTTGTTCGATGCATCCGGTGACGGTCACCACCTGTCACGAGAGATGTCCCACCCGCTTGCAAACTGGACCATTACTTACCATTGCACACCAGGGGCCTTTGGGTCTGATGAGAAGCGAGAATCCGATGGGGCACGAGAGGGGTCCCGAATCGACGAAGGACCAGTAAGGGTCCGAGTAGGTCATGCTCCAGTTACGGTAGGTCGGTGGGCTCGCCGAGTCGTCGGCCAGAAAGCCCTGCAAACGACGTCTCGAGTGACGTCTTCTGGACGGGTGGGGGACGCCTACACTGTCGGACACCTCATCGTCTTCGGGACACGAGCCCGTCGCGGAGATCTTGATGGCCACCTCGGGTCCCGATGGCTCTTTCAGCACTCGGCCGATCTGTCCGACGGTGAACATGAGACAGTCGGAATCGTAGACGACGAGACAGTCCGACTGCTCGTGACACCGTGTCACGCATTCTGTCCACGCGAGTCCGAGAGTTGTGGAGCCCGTGAACTGGTCGGGCCGTCCGTAGGTGACGATCATTTGGTAGTCCGTGAGAACCTTGAATGTGGGTACACTTTGAAGTGGCATGAACTGGCATCACACGTCGAACCTCGAGAATGAGAGAGCCCAGCAGAAGGATCGTCCTCCGAGACATCATTCCAACTATAGACGGCAATAGAAGAAGAACAAATGAAGGATCGATGAGAGTGGCGGCTCATTTATGAAATTCATGAGCGGGAATCATCTCGCGGTGTGACTATAGAAACACTCCGAGAAACGTGACGGGAAGAAGCGAATCGAAAACATTTCGTATGTGTCTAGAATACATGTCGGGCTTTCCGACAAGACCTGCGCCCGAAATTTCCATTTTGAAGATCAAGGGATGGAATTTATGGAATCATAATTGCGATTTACGGGCTTTCAGTTTTTTGAGCATGAAAAATTTGAAAAAAAATTATAAGGGTCAGAAAAGTGTACGTCAGCAAACACGCTCTATCACACACCTCCACAGCTGAAAAACGACTGGCACCGTACCCAGGGCTGGTCGGAACGAAATCGAAATGTATCGAAATATTCCGAATTTCGCTTTTTTTTTGCTTTCGAAACGTTTCGGATTTCGTTCCTCGAAAAAAAATTCGAAACAAAATTTCGAAAAAAATTTCGTTCCGACTTTTTGAAATTTCGTCTCGAATTTTCGAAATTTCGGACCAAAATTTCGAAATTTCGAAACGAAAATTCAAATGAACTTTCGTTTGAAAATATTTTAAAATAGGCAATTTCCTTTCCTAAAAGTGCGAAGTAACAGCAGAAGAGGCGGTATAAATGGGTAGTGAAAACTTTGTTGTTAATAACATGATTTTTATCGTGTTTTGAGCATTTCGAAAAGCGAAATATTCCGAAATTTCGAAATTTCGGAATATTCCGACTTTCATAAAAACGAAATTTTCGAAATCCGAAATATTCCGGATTTTGAAAAAACGAAATTTCCGAAATTCGAAATCTTCCGACTTTTCAAATTTCGGAATTTCGAAACCTCGAAACGTTCCGACTTTGGCATTCCGACCAGCCCTGACCGTACCTGACGGGTCTCGCAGCGATTGTTACGTCTGTCTCGTTGGGAATGAGCTGGATTTTGAGTTACGGGGCTAAACAAGGCGCGGTGGGCGTACAAACGGAGCATCGTTGAAATTCGTTTGTTTCCATTGTTCCCAAATTATCAATAGAGCGTATTTACTGACGTACCCTTTTCGTCCAGTAACCCTCACATCCGAGATTTTCTGGCCCATCCGAGTTGAGCGTTGCGCTACCGTTCTTGTCAACCCCTCGGAACCCATCTCACGTTATGCGGCCGCATGGTCGAATGGGTTGCAACTTTTGTTGATAATCGGGAGGCTTTGAGTTCGACCCTTCTGCTGGCTTTTTGATTTTTGTTATGGTTTGGTATCGACTTTTATATGACGTTACGTCTTCTTGATCAGTGTCAGTTGAGATCCATAGTTCCGAAAAACCAAAAAACCAAAAGCCAAGCTTATACAAGAGAACCCAATTTCCTCATCTCGTAGTACATGCACAAATCCGCATTTCCGGTGCCCTCCTCTCCTCGGTGCCATTAGCCGCAGTTTACGAGTGAAATGACTCTTGGGCTCTTTCTCTCCTTGCTTGTGTGTGTCTTTGGCTCTGCCACGTCACTTTCTTGCCTAGCTCCCCAGTCTCTCTCTCTTTTCCACTCTCTATAGCTCTGGACCGGGTGGCTGGCTCGGCGAGCAAGAAGAGAAGAGCCGTGCTCCTCGTGCTCCTCCGCCTTGACCCCATTATTCTGTGCCACCACCAACACCACCCCTATCCATTTATTTCCCTCCGTTTCCTTTCGTCCGTCCATCCGTCCGTCGCTTCCCATTTTCTGCATCCGCCCCCCGTTCATGTGTCCCGTGTCCAAAATCGGACGGATGGGAATCGGAAGAAGAAACACGACATGTCAAATGCGATTTCTTCATTTCCCTCCCTCCCTTCTTCTTCTATTACAAATCTCAATTTCAACCGTTGTGTGATGGAGGGAGGGGCGGAGCTTAGAGGCGGTCTTCTCAACGGCTGGCTCACCAAGCGTCAGAAATTGGGTACACGATCTTCTTGGTGGTGTCTTGCTTATTTCTTTGTTCTAATCTGAATTTGATTTCGAATTTGGCGCTTTTAGGGTCTGGCTCTTATTGGGCGATGAGCTAAGTTTGAGCGCCAAGGGCTATACATAAGATTGTTTGAGCATAACAATTTCAAAAAACATTTCTAATGTTCACTCAATAATTATCCGCTTTTCCTCCGGGTTGAAAAAATATGCAGAAACGTCGACGGGTCGGACCTGGACCTGGACCATTTCTGAAGAGGAGAAAACTAGGGCAATGTTCGTATACCGTAAAACCTGTATTAGGCCGGCACCTCTATTTGAACGGCACCACTAATAAACCGGCACCCAAAACCCCCAAAATCCTAACGGTAAGATGGCATTTTTGGTCGGCACCTGGCTCAATCGTCACTCATCCCTCAAACTTCAGACCGAAATATCTCGGCCCTGCGGCCTGTTCTGCAAATTTCGAAAACGGCCTCTTCATCTACATAGTTGAGGCTTTCGATTGAGCCAGCTTACCTTTAGACATTTCCCTTTATAGGCTCAAAAAAAAACAAAGGCATGTGGAAACTTTGAGTATGCATATTCAGTAGTATTAGGATCCCTTACTTAGGAAGGAAGACCCAGTAAATCTGAATCTCTTTTCAAGGCCCAAAAGCACAACTTCTAGTGTTCCCCGAAATCCTTTTCAGGTTTCTCACGAAATGTTGATTTCCTCTTTTCTTTTCTTTTCGTTTTTTACATCCATCGCTGGCTGCCTAGCAACATCAGCGTCATTCATTCATTCTTTTATTCTTTATTTGAAAGCGACAACGAAGAAGATTGGAAAAAGAGAAGCTCAATCTCTTTTTTCTTCTTTTTCACAGGAAACGGCGGGGTTTATCATCTGGAGGCACTTCCGGTCGCTCGTTTCTTCTTCTTCTTCTTCTTCTTCGCACGTCTTCTCTTCCGCACGTCTTCTCGATTACAGCCTCTCTCTCCATCTCTCCGCCCCAAAACCCTATAATCATCGTCATGAAGTCGTTGGCGTTGGCGCTCATCTTCCGCTACTTCCTGCGCCAGCTGCTCTCGCTCGCCGTCCTCCGGCCCGCGATGAGTGCCGACGAGAAGACGTCCCACTTGACGGCCATCGACGTCTTCTTCGTCGCCACCGTGCTCATCGTCACGCATCGCGACGTGTTCCGCGACTGGCTCGACGAGATGCTGCTCGTCGGCATCAGCGGAATGTGTCACGTCTCGTTCCTCTTCTTCGCTGTTGGCGTGAGTTGAAGAAGTGTAGAGATAACTTGGAAATGAGAAGAGTTGGGAGAAAGGTGTCAATTGATGAAATGTTGTAAACGGGGTGGGGAACAAATCGATAGTTAACAACTTTTCGTCAGCTCTTCTAGTTTTCGAGATACACTTACATTGGTGGTGGTTGCAGAGCAAGTGCGTCAGCATGCTCTACCTCTTCGCTTTCATGCTCGCCATCGGGCCCGTCTTCACCATCTGCGTCATTGTCGACCGCGAAATCGGCAACGGAACACGTTTCTCCTTCTTCCTCGCCTCGTGCCTCTGCTTCATTTCGGTGCGTGTAAGCTATATGGCACAAAACCTGTAGATCAAATGGTCTCGAACGGAAGAGACCGGCAATGCGCGGGAAACTGGTTTTCGGTTTAAAATAACATTTTATTCGGCAATTTTCATTAAAACAAGCAAAAATCTATTCATTTGGTTCGTATCTTGCTTTTTTGAATTTCTGTTTGGAAAAACCGCAAAATTAGATTTTCTTTGCCCAAGCCAACAGATTTTTCGGTTTTTAAACCTTTTTTGGGATAAAACAAGCAAAAACAAGTAAATTGAATGCAGAAAAATCAGAAAAAAGCGCTAGTAAACACTTTCGTTGCGAAACCTTTGGAAGAAGTTAGGCATGCGCCTTTAAAACACCGTGTACTGTACCGTTTTTTTTTTAAATTTACCCGTTTTTCACGAAACTTTTCGGTTGAACCGGGAAAATTTGAGCGCCGAAACGAGAAACAATGCTCTCTCACCGTAAATCGACACAAAGATGACGTCTCTTCCGTTCGAGACCCGCAAGATTTGAATTAGCAGAAGGTTTTCAGTCGCAAAACGTCTCGTTTCCGATGGTCTTCTGTTTCGTTTCGATGACGATGATGCAGCTCGTCGAGCTGATCGAGGGACAAATCGCACTTGATGAAGACGTGAAATTGTTGCGTAAGTTGCGTCGCAAACTTCGTCTTCTTCGTCAGAAGAAGCAGAAGTCCGGCGAGCAGCTCGCGACGACGGAGCAGAATCTTCGCGCCAACCCGACTCGTGTGCACCACTTTCCGAAGACCGTCTCGAAGGGACTCTACCGTAACGATGGACAGGCACGCTGTCATC
This sequence comes from Caenorhabditis afra, assembly GCA_963570955.1. Classification (NCBI taxonomy): domain Eukaryota; kingdom Metazoa; phylum Nematoda; class Chromadorea; order Rhabditida; family Rhabditidae; genus Caenorhabditis; species Caenorhabditis afra. Next base: position 8,101,130 of record OY751532.1, read on the forward strand.
CGGTCACGGGAGGTGTCCCGACTGTCACGAAGACGACGATGCCGATGAAGAAGAACAAGAAGAACAAGAAGGCGTCGAGCTTCCGCGGATTCGAGATCGTCTCCCATGAATAAGTGTTCGGTTTGTAGAGTGTTGAGACCCGGAAAACGGGGAGCGGACAACTGATACAACAAGTCATTTCCGAACCTTCTCTTCCTCTTTTCAGGGAGCCCCCCCCCCCCCCCCGAAAAACGAATCGTTTGCGCTGAAACTTTGTGCAAACTTTGTGGCAATCGGAAACGCGATTAGCCTATCAAAGGCTTGCCGAAAGTTTGTGCAAAGTTTGCACAAAGTTTCAGCGCAAACGTTTCGTTTTTCTGTTCCCCTCTGTCGCTTTTTTCCCTCACTTTTCCCCAAAACAACTGTTTTCTGAGGTTTTTTTCCTTATTTCTCACCGTTTTCTCACTGTCAGAATTCGAGGAATCAACCTTTCTCCAAAAAAAGGCTCACATTGGCCACAACTTCTCCCAATTCTCCAATTTCGACGTCTTCATTCTTCTAGACTTCGTTTCGCTCCTTTCTGTCGCTTTTCTTCTTTTTTTCACGACTCCCGGTCTCTTCGCTCCGAATAAATGGTTCAACATGTTTTTGGTTTTTTTTTTGCCCTTCTTTTAGAGAATTGGTCTGTGAAAATGACCGAAAAAACGAAAAGAAAAATTGCCATCAGGGGGATTGAACCCAAAACCTCTCGACTACCGTTCAAAGTCACAACCCACTCGGCCACGCGGCCACGTGGAAGCGCGTGGAATCCGGGGGGTAGACAAGAATGCGCGGATGACCCCGAAATCAAACATTGCATTTTTCTCAGCGAATTTAATCCATTAAGAATCGGGCAGATGCATGCAATTATGTGTCAACTGGAGCGTGACATGTGACACGTGACATAATGTAGGCGAGAACGGCTTCTTTGTCTAAGGGGTGCAATTACACGACATTCTAATCATACCTCGCAATTATCCCCAATACTGTTAGCACAGTACTGGCCCGATGGTCCCGACCATCGGGCTGATCTTATCTTATCTCGAAAACCAAAAGAGCAATCAAAAAGTGGTCAACTGCGACGCTGTAGAGCACAAAGAGAGCTACAACTGAACAGTTGACCACTTTTTGATAGCTCTATCCGTGGCTGACAAGGGAATGCTTTAAGTCACCATTACAGTTAGCCATAACTAACGACACAGCGTGATAGAGGAGGTTTCAAAACCTATATTCCCGTTTTCAAAGTCTGCTTACGAGACCTCTGAAGGGCTGAAATTCCAGTCCGAAGTCTGAAGATTTTACAATAGGATTTTCACTGCCGCGGCAGTCGCATTCGCTCGGTCAGTCAAGTTCAATATCACCGCCACCCCCGCGGTCACGTAACCATGGCAGCGTGGTCCAGTGGTAAACGTGTCGGATATCACCCATGCGTTGCTGGTTCGTATCTTTGCTTTTCTTTTTCGTTTTTTTTCTGTTTCTTCACTCTGTTTTTTTAAAAGTACTCCTCTTCCACTCCTCAAAAAAAAAACCTACGGTGGAAGCTTTGCCTTTAAAAACTTTTTTGTCTTTGGTTAAAGTCAGCAATGAGCATTCCGATGAGGCAAACATATCTAATGTCCTCGCGAAGTTGGCGGATACCAAGTTTCATTCTAGGCTTACAGAAGAGGAGTACTTTAAAAAAAACAGAGTGAAGAAACAGAAAAAAAACGAAAAAGAAAAGCAAAGATACGAACCAGCAACGCATGGGTGATATCCGACACGTTTACCACTGGACCACGCTGCCATGGTTACGTGACCGCGGGGGTGGCGGTGATATTGAACTTGACTGACCGAGCGAATGCGACTGCCGCGGCAGTGAAAATCCTATGGTAAAATCTTCAGACTTCGGACTGGAATTTCAGCCCTTTAGAGGTCTCGTAAGCAGACTTTGAAAACGGGAATATAGGTTTTGAAACCTCCTCTATCACGCTGTGTCGTTAGTTATGGCTAACTGTAATGGTGACTTAAAGCATTCCCTTGTGAGATAAAGTGAGATTTAGAAAAACGACAGTTGCAGGCGGTACAGACGAGCAAAAAAAAAGTTGAGCTTAAAGTTCCACGAAAACAGGGATCAGTAGACCGCCAAATAACGATTATTATCTCTTTTTGTCCCTTTCCCTGTTTGTAGAGACTAGAAAAAGAGACTGCCGTAATTACACAATGTGATGAAATCTTGATCGCGATGGTCACACCTCTGGGACTAAGCGATTCCACGTGGCACCCACATCAAACGAAGACAGTCCAGTGGAGCGCGTTTGCTTCCTGATAAGATTTTGTACTACAATTATGGAGATGACGACGATGAGAGTTCAAATTATCCAGACTCTGACAGTGGAGAATACGGATATGAGACAGAAGTGAATATAACTTTTTTCAAAGCTTATTGCAAGGAAAACAGTCAACTGATAAAGTTTAGGTGGCGACGAGTTCTATCGATTGGTCAAGGAAATTTCTGGAAATTTTATATTTGAACAAAGTTATGATTTTTTGACTTCCTCAACGGAAAAACGTCATAACTTTGTTCAAATATAATTTTTTTCAGAAAATTCCCCAACCATTCGATAGAACTCGTCGTAACCCAACTTTTATCAGTCGGTCGTTTTCCTCGCAAATGATTTTGAAAAAAGTTATACAAGTCACTTCTTCCGGCCGGCACTGCTGCGGACACAAACTACACACCGGGGGTCTCTCTCTCTCTCTCTCCCTCTCTCCAATTCCTAATATTTGAATGTGTTGTTGATGGGTGAAGATGGTGCACCACAACCCGACCAAATGTGCACATAAACTCGCGATAACGCGCCTGTACACAATGTATGGTCTTGAGCGCCTTCTCTGTCATATCAGTGTACTAGTTTGTAGCGTGTCCGCTGATTTTCATGTGCTCCGTGCTCCGCGAGCATCCGAGCCAAGATAAGAAACGCCACGTCGTCGTGTCGTCGTGAAATGTGCACAGGCACGTCAAGTGCGCTCGATGTACCGATTGGGACCTCTTCCTTTGAAAATGAGGAGTTGGGCTTGTGTCGATTTACGGGCGCACTTGCCCGACGTTCCTTGTGCTCTCTTGCTCTTTCTCTTGCTCTTTGTGGCTGGCTGGAGCCGGGGAGAGGGACCCTCTTGTGGAGCACCACAAAAAGAGACGCAGTCTCAGGGTGAAAGAGAGAGAAAGAGTTGTTGACGGGCGCCCCGAAAAAAGGGAACACAACGCTGCTCTCGCTCTCTTGGCAGTTGGCAAAAGGAGGAGAGAGAGAAAAAACATTTGGGATTTGTGCTCCTCCAAGCTCCCTGGGCTCCCTGGGCTCCCCGGCTCCAATGCATCATATCACGCCATTGTCCCTTGACACACTCGGCTTCTTTGCCTTTTTCAACGAAACGCTTCGTTTTCGCCGTCGTGGCTCCGCCCCTGTGCTCTTGTGCTCTGCAGTTTCTTATCAGTGTGTCACTACTGATAAGAGAGCAACGTCGTCTTGTTGTGTGTGTGCTCGGCGAGCCAGTCGTCAGTCAGTGTGTGTATGTGTGCACTTGTGTGAGCTCTCGGCAGTGGAGCAGTGGAGCAGCTCTTTTTCCGGGCTGAGGACCCCATTGTGGGTTAATCGATGAGCTCTCTCTCGTTCTCGCTTGCTCCGTGCTCCCGGCTCCCTGCCTGCGCTCTCTTTTCCCCTTCTGCTCTCAATTTCCGTTCGTCATGCTCTTTTCTGTGTTTCTTTCAGGTCCCTTCCTCGACGAAAGCAGCAGCAGCAGCTCAATCTCACTTGCTCTCGCTTCGGGCTCCCTTCGTGCACCGCCGCACTTCTTCTATTTCCAGACTTGTGGGTGCTGTGAGCTGTGTCAACCTCAGCCGCAGCTAACTCAGGTGAGCCCCCCATCCTCATCCTCATCATCATTATCGCCGTCCTTAAAAATTGCTCCCCCCGAGCACCCTGCTCTTAGATGACGTGTGTGTGTAGAGGAAAACGCTCGTAAAGCGAAGACGAGCAGTGGCGGGGATGACGTCACGTGACGTGACAGGGGCCGATCGGAAGTCGTCGGAGATAACAACTTCTCCACACTTTCCGGTGTTACAGTAGGCATGTCTGTGAAGAATTTTGGCACTTCTAATAGAGAATAGCGACTACAGGGCATTCTCAGTAGAGCGCATTTCCACTATTGTTCTAGTTGCACTTCCAACGGAGCTCGGAAGCTACTGGACCGTCTCAATGGAGCGCACTTGCTCTATAGCTCCAATATCTAAATGGGGAGGGTTCCAAGCGCTGTCCAGTAGAGCGCACTTCCGCTCTCCCCCTTACGCGGGAAGCCAGTCCGATAGAGCGCACTTGCCCCCCCCCTTTCCGAATACATTGCAATTGCACGACGATTACCGGTTCCTCCAAAAGGAAAGAGAAAAACTGTCAATATTTGTTTGCCTTCTCCATCTTTTCGCAAAAAAAAGACATAGATGATGACCGCCAGACAGACCAGGGGTCCAAAATGATTAATCGGAAGGGGGGGGGGGCCGGAAACACCTTTCGTTAGACCCCCCCCCCCTTTCCCATTTTGGGCAATCTCGATGTGTGATCACTAAAAAGAGTGAAGAGTTGACCTCGATGATGATGGTGATGCCAATCTCTCTCGGTTGTTTGTCTCTTTTGACATTTTCGAAACGGCCCGAGAATCAATCGATAATCGCTTATCACTTTTTCTTTTCTCGATTCGAGAAAGATGGAGAGAGAGACAGGGAAACTCGCTTTTCGAAAAACTATATCGAGGTTGGACTTGATCTTCTTCTTCTTCTCCATTTCCTTCCTTCCTCCTTGTCTCTTTTCGTTGGCCGAACTGTCCGGCGGCGGAGACGTCACGTGGTCACAAATCAAGGTCACGCCACAAACCATCCCACCCCCGACCCGTTTCGGAGATCTGTTTCATTAGATCACGGACCAGATCACAACAGCAACAACACGGCTGTTGGAAGAGCGGAAGGAAGAAGACGGTGGAAAAAGAGAGTGATATCTTGAAAACTAGAAGAGATTGGGGTAAAGTGTCAACCGGCAATGTGCTTATTAGCTTATGGGCTACATTTTTGTAGTGGACAACTTTTCCCTAGCTCTTCCAGTTTTCAAGATATCGCCGTTTCAAGGTCGTCCACGGAGATGGGCGGTTCCCTTTCGGAGATACATTTTCTTCCTTCTAAAATGAAAAATGAACCGGGGAATTTTGAGAAAAGCACAGAATCAGGAGATTTTGATAGGTTGTGAACAGAATTTGAAAAACTCGACAGTTATTTTTTTCAAAACAAACAATATTTTTTGGGCATCATTCGCTTAAAAAAATATCACAAGTTTACCACAAATTTTCGTCAAATTCAAAGCATTTATAGTATTTTCCCATTTAAGTGAAAAAAAATGGTTGAAAAACGTAAATTAAATGAGCAAAACCATGCAAAAACGCAAGGAAAACGTTTTCGTTGCGAGACCTTTGAAAGAAATGTGTAATGCGCCTTTAAGGTACAGTAACCCACAACTAAATTTTATCGGATTTCGCGCAATTTTTTAGGTGTTTTTTCCGGCGGGAAATTTGAAATTTGAAATTGGAATTTTCTGTCAATTCGTGGAAAGTCAGGAACATTTTGACGGCGGGAAGTTTGAAATTTAAACTTCGCGCCCATTTTAGATCGATCTAGACTTCCGAAGGTGCAGTTTGATCGTCAGAGTTGAGCGAACAGTTCGGATGAATCATATTTATTTATTTTCGACAAAAAAGGGGGCGGAGCCAAGAGTGGGATAAAAGCTCATGGAAAGAATGGATATCCTCATCCAGATATTCATTCCTCTGTATTCATTATCCATTGGAAAAGCAGCCAAAGTAGGTGCCTTCGAACCGCTCTATCTCGGAAACTAGAAGAGCTGGAAAGAAGGTGTCAACGGTGCAAACGTAGCTGACATTGTGACGAACAACTTTGTAGTTGACAACTTCTTCCCATCGCTTCTAGTTTTCAAGCTACGGGCCCCCGGAAATCCGCCGGCCTTTCTTTCGGGCCAGGGGAAGACGAAGAACAAGAATGTCGTCACCGAGAGAGAACGAGAGAAACGTCAATTTCGAGGTCACAAAGTTTAGTCTCTTCTTTTCTCTTCTCTGCCATGTGAAAAGAAATTAGAAGTTGTTTATTTGACCGTTGTCGTCGTCTTCGTCAACGACGCCACGAGCGTGTGTGTGGGTGGATAGACAAGAAGAAGTGAGAAGACAGAAGGAGAGGTGTCACGTGACACACGCTTCCTTGAACCACCTTCTTCTCCGTCTTCCGATCGTTTCGGTTTCGATGGTAAAGCGAAGATCACAAATACACAATCGAAACGAAGCGTTGATTTATGCCCGTGCGCACCGAGACGAAGAAGAAGAAGAGAAAAAGAAGACGTCGTCGAATCGTATCATCGTCAACAAAAACTTTCGCTCGCCACGTTGAAGACACGTTTTGTTGTTTGTTGGCGCTCCTCGGTGGTGGCAAATGCGCTCCACGGCACTTCCACCGGATGAGAGCAACTAGCACGGGTTTCAGCACGCATATCTTGAAAACTAGAAGAGCTAGAAAAAAGTTATCAACTAACAAAATGTAGCTGAAAACTAGAGGAACATTGTGTTTGTTGAAAAATTCTTCCCATCTCTTCTAGTTTTCAAGATATGACCTCTGAAACCCAATATTCTTCGGCCAGCTTCATTTTGTACAGTAGGCAAGGTATCTATCAATTCCGCATGGACAGTTGGAAAGAAATCAGCCTTCCCGTAGGATGTCTCGAGAAAAAATCTCGTTTTGATTTTTTTCTCTGTACTTCTGATTTCGTGTTTTAAACGCAACGAGAGGAGGGGGTCAGACGTCTTCCGCGCCGTTTCCTTGTTGCCGATCGTCACGTAATCGGTTCGTCGCTTCTCTTCTTCGTCTTCTCGCCGAACGTCTTCTGCCCTCTCTTCGAGAGAGGGAGACAGAGTGGGGAGGAGATGTGTCACGTGACACCACTTCCGACGAGATCAAAAGCGCACTTCGCTCTCTCGACTGTGTGTAAACTCGTCAACACTCATTAGTTACTACTACCAACTAACGTCAACACCAACTGGATCTCGATTCTTGTTTTCTTTCCCACCCTTTATTGGGCACAGGTTGCCTTATTTACCGTTTTCGAGCGGTCCACCCATTAGGTCCGAGTTTCAGCGCTCATATCTTGAAAACTAGCCGAGTTCGGAAAAAGTTGTCAACTAACATAGTGGGCTCCGGGACGGTTCGCAAGAGGACGTTTCGCAAGTGAGACATTTCGTAAGTAGGACGTTTCGTAAGTGAGACGTTTCGCAAGTGGACGTTTCGCAAGTGGACGTTTCGCAAGTGGACGTTTCGCAAGTGCCGTTTTCAGTACTGATTTTGCCCTCAGAATGAGCGCAAAATTGAAAAAATCATTGAAAGCAAGTGATGGTGACCATTAGGAACCTAACAAGAAAGCACCTAGTAAGCTAGTGAAATTTTTTCTTTCTCATGGTTTTCAAAAAACTCTGCTCTACAGAACAAACACAAATTCATTTGGAAAACCATGAAATTTCTAAAAAGAAAAAATTTCATTTTTCCAACTTTTTCAAAAAAATTATTGGTCAAAGTGGGCCCACTAGCTTACTAGGTGCTTTCTTGTTAGGTTCCTAATGGTCACCATCACTTGCTTTCAATGATTTTTTCAATTTTGCGCTCATTCTGAGGGCAAAATCAGTACTGAAAACGGCACTTGCGAAACGTCCACTTGCGAAACGTCCACTTGCGAAACGTCCACTTGCGAAACGTCTCACTTACGAAACGTCCTACTTACGAAATGTCTCACTTGCGAAACGTCCTCTTGCGAACCGTCCCGGAGCCACATAGTGTTCCTTAGCTTGTGAGCTTTATTTCAACAGTTGACAACTTTTTCCCATCTCTTCTAGTTTTGAAGATATAAGGGCAGAAAGTCAAAGTTGGGTATCTCCGAGAGAATCGCGCTGAAAACAGTCTCGACTGTTTCGCTTTCATTCTCGGTAGATCGGTGGAAACACTCGGAAAAGAAGACAATGATCACTGGCCGATTTGATACCAAAAAGGGGGCGGGTGCCCCCGTGTGAAAAAGAGAGATTCGAAAAACGTCTCTCCCTCCCTTCAACTGGTACTCTCTTCCTCTCGCTCGCTATCTCCTCTCTATCTTTCACTATATAAGAGGTTGGGGGTCGCCTCGTGTGTCGGTACGCACTTTGACCAGATTCCAGATTGACGCAATGCTGTCTTGTTATTGTTGTTGTTGTTGTTAAACCGAATACGGTCAGTTTGTTGTCTCTTCGTGTGTTTGTGAGCTTTCATATCGAAAACTGGAAGAGCTATCGGAAAATTGCCGGGAGCCAAGTTTCCAAACGGTCACATTGAAACTATGCTTACCAGCCTCTAAAATTCCGCTTGTATCTTGAAAACTAAAGGAGCTAGGGAAAATTTGCCAACTAAGTGTTTGTTTCTATCATTGTTACCTCCATTTTGATAGTTGACTATTTTCCTCTATTTTTGCTACTGTTCGAGTTATGCCCATCGGACTATCGAATGTTGCGTCGTAACGGTCTACGTGACAAACACCACTTTCTCTTTGGTCCCCTAATTCGTCTCGAAGTGGGCATTGAGACAAAGTTTAATTGAGACGAAATTTTGAATGAGACTTTTTTTCAGGGTCACCTAACCCAGCCAAAATCTCTACAGTGAGCGTGCCCCGTTCTCCCGACGAGTCACCGCCGCCGCGTCCGCCTTCGGACACCTCTGTCGCCAGGTAACGCCTTCTTCTTCTTCTTCTTCATCTGAAGCGCACAACAACAACGTCTCCTCTTCGTTTCAGAGACAACCCCAGCGTCGCATCGTGCCAGTTCGTCGCCACCGACAAACGCGCCCGATTCCGCTGATTGAGGATTGTATGGGTCCCGACCGAAAGACCCGCATCCTCGTCATCTACCGTCGTCCTCCTTAGCGAGTCCACGAGTCTTCTCCTTCACCACACCTTCACGCATTCACGCCTTCACGCCTCCTTCCCAACGCCTTCAAAATGCTCGACGTCGCCGCCACCGCCACCGCCGTCGTTGCCGCCGCCGCACCGCAGCAGCATCAGAACTTTGCGATTCAAACGCACAAAGTCGACGCACCGATCGAGGAGTACTTCTTCGAGGGAGCCGAAAAGTTGCTCGAGCTCTGGTTCTGCAGCTCCACCGGCTCCAAGACGGGCTCACTCCGACAGATTCCACGTGCCGAGATCGACGCGATGCTCGACATTGCGCGTTGCAAGATTTTGCACTCGAAACACAACGAGTCGATCGACTCGTACGTGCTCAGCGAGTCGAGCCTCTTCATCTCGGACAACCGCGTCATCATGAAGACGTGCGGTTCGACACGTCTTCTCGCCGCTCTGCCGGTCATCATGCAGTTGGCGGGCACCTATGGAAACCTCGATCAGGTCCAGTCGGTCTACTATTCGCGGAAGAACTTTCTGCGTCCCGACCTGCAGCCGTCGTTGCATAAGAACTTTGACGCCGAGGTCGACTACCTCGACAGCTTCTTCGAGGACGGTCACGCCTACTGTCTGGGCTCGCTGAAGCAGGACCGTTGGTACCTGTACACGTTCCATCGTCAGGTCCAGTTCCCCGCCCTCAAGCAGGCCGACCACACTCTCGAGATTCTGATGAGCGACCTTGACGACGCGGTGCTTCACAAGTTCACCAAAGACTTTGCGGTGGACGGACCGGACTGTTTCGTGCGCGCCGGCATCAACAAGATCATTCCGACGGGCGCCGACGTGCACGACGAGCTGTTCGATCCGTGCGGCTACAGCATGAACGCCTACATGAACGACACCGATCAGTACGCGACGATTCATGTGACGCCCGAGAAGGCGTTCTCGTTCGCCTCGTTCGAGACCAACCAGGATCTTGTGTGTCTGTACTCGCAGACGCGCAAAGTGGTCAACTGCTTCCAGCCGGGGAAGATTCTCATGACGGTGTTCGCGAACGACGTCTCGGTGAAGGGGAAGGAGGCGCAACAGCAGCTCTGGGATCGCGAGTTGCCCGGATATCGACGCACCAACGTGCAGTTCGTGCGTCTCGAGGTCAGTTTTCAAATCAGCCCCCTTTCGTGGGAGTTTGGCCATCCAGCCAACTTGCACATGTTTCCGACTTAGGAAACTCGCAAAGAGCCGCATAGCTTCAAACGACCAATGACCTAGTTTTCCCAAAGGCAGGGAAAGTTAGGCCATGCCAACATGCCTCAAAAAAGCCGTGCTTATCCCGAAAGTGGGGAAAGCTTGGTAACTACCTAGCTGTCCCATTTCCCACCAGACTAGAGAAAGTTCGACCATACAGCCAACTCGCACATCTTTCCGACATAGGGAACTCGGAAAGAGTCGCAAAGGCCGGGAAATTTAGGCCATGGCCCAGCTGGCCTAACTTATCCGAATCCGCCCACCAGAAACCTAGATGTCCCATTTCCTACCAGACTAGAGAAATTTCGGCCAATTAGAAGCAGATGGCCTGACTTTCCAAATTCAGCCCGACTCTCAAACTAGGCCACTTTCATGCAAATAGAAAGTTTGCCTAACCTCCCAACAAAACCGCCAAAAGATCGCACTTTGACCTTGAAAAGCGGCAGGCAAAGACAGGCCGTGGCCTAGAATTCCCTCGGCGAAGAGACAAAGAGTATGTTGTTGTTGTTTTCAGACAGAAACGTTGGTGTATGCTCACTTTGTTCGCAAATCGGCACAAGACTCATCGAGCGACGAGGACGACGACGACGGTGAACGTTCCGATTGAAGAAGAAGAAGAACCGACCGCCGCTCTTTTTCCCCCTTCCTTTCTCCAGTTTTCGCGACACTATTCTTATTCTAATCATGACATTTCCATCTTCTTATTCATTCATTCACTCATTTTTCACTCTCTCTCTCTCTCTCACTCGCTTCGCTTCGTTTAGACACTTTCTTTTGTTTGTTGCTATTAAAATCGAATCGAGTCGTCGAATTATCGATTTTCTCTAGTAGAAACTGCGAGTAGTGTAATTGTAATTTGTAATGTTAATAATAAAAATTTCCCAGAAAAAAAGTGAGACGCGTGGCAATTGGAATATTTCGCAATTTGAATATGTAATCGGCAGTCAGTGGTTTTCTAGGCCAGCCTTCATTTTTCTTCACTCCTCCCATCCCCTACCCCCGATTGTCGGTCACTGAGACGTGAAAACAGATAACGTGACACCTCTCGGTCACACTCCCCCATTTTACTGACCGAGTGACACGTGGCAGAGGTGGAACAATGGCCGAAAACGTCGTCGGCTCGTCGATAAGCGGCGAGATGCTCCGATTGTGTGCTCTTCTTCTCGTCTTCCTCCTCGCCTCGCTCGCTCTTTTCGCCGTCTGGAGCCTTGGACCGCTGCCCGAGGTACGTGTGTGCTCCGCCGCGTTTTAATGACGATGATTGTGCTCTCAGGGAGCAGAGCGGCCACGTTTCCCGCGCGATTTGGATGGACTCCGCGAGCTGAGCTCCAGTCTGGGGCGTTATGGGTGAGTATCTTGAAAACGGGAAGAGCTCGAGAAAAGTTGTCAACTAACGATTTGTTCCTTACAATGTCCGCTACATTTTCATAGTTGACCACTTTTTGATAACTCTATCGGTGGCCGAGATATGATTTTTCGAAAGAACTGTGGTTGTTGCCCGCATTTTGAAATGGGCTCTTTGAAGTGAATCGCACACCTTCTACACACTGGTCCTCTTCTCGACCGCCTACATCTACAAACAGACGTTCGCCATTCCCGGATCGTTTTTCATGGTGAGCCCAAAGAATCCGCTTGTTTCCTGAAAATCGATTGAATTGAACAAAACAACAGAATTTGCTTGCCGGCGCGCTGTTCGGCACGGTTCGTGGCGTGTTGCTCGTGTGCTCGCTGAACTGCGTCGGCGCATCGTTCTGCTTCATTCTCTCCGCGCTGTTCGCGGCGCCCATCGTCGAACGTCATCTGAAGACGCGCATCGAGTCGTTGCGCACGTCGGTGAGTCTCTTCTTTTGGAAGACGTTGTTCGAATTTCTACAATTTATCAATTTTTTTTCGAATTTAGAACGGAAAAAACATGGAAAGCGCCGCTTTTTTCTCGTTTAAAATTCAAAAATACACATTGCGCGTCATATGTGACGCCCATTCTGCAAGCACGCTCACAGTAAATTGCAGACAGAATCGGCGTTTTTTATCGACTTTTGCACCAATTTTTCGAGATTGGAGACTGGGAAATGGAAGAATTTTTGTGCTGCAGGTGAACGCCGAACGAGACCGCCTCTGGATGTTCCTCCTCTCGGCGCGAGTCTTTCCGTTCACACCCCACTGGCTGCTGAACATGGCGAGTCCGTTCATCGACGTTCCCCTCTACCATCACGCCACTTCTGTTCTTGTCGGTCAGTTTTCAGCCCTCCCCCTCCCACATTCCTTGAGAATGCAAGTGCGCTCCATTGCAAATCGACGCGGAGTGTGCAATAGAGCGCACTTGCATCAGAAGACGTGCAACACCGTTGTCGTTTCAGGCCTCTTCCCGTACAATCTACTGTGCGTTCGCGCGGGCACTGTGCTCGCCGAAGTGCACTCGATGTCGGACGTCTTCGACTGGTGGACGCTGTCCGAACTGCTCACCGTTTCGCTCCTCCTTCTGCTCGCCGCGCGTGTCGCGAAACGACGAAACGGACGCGGGATGTCACGCGTGACAAGTCACAACGAGCTGAACGGCGTCAAAATGTCCTAGTGTGACACCTACACGACATGCGGAGGTGTCCCGTCTCTCTTTCTCTTTCTCTCTCCTTAGTCAGGGTATTTCAATCGATATGTTTTAACACACAGGGTATGAGTCACAAATGAATGTTGGCCTTTTGTTGTTGTTATTATTATCACTTTCATCATGTGATAGGGCCGCCAGAAGACGGACGACGTCGTCAGAAGACGTCGGACGTCCAGGTTTTCGGATAGATTTGAAACACGGATTCGGATGCGCGAAGGCGATTTTCGGAGGTTTTTTGGACTTTCCTCGAGCCGTTTCAAATGTTACCATGGCCGAAGATTTACCGCTTCTGTTGGCCTAGAATCCCGAGAGTTGAAATTCTAGTCCCCCGGCCAGTTTTCCATCGACACACGCCTCTAATTGGGTGCAAACTGAGACCATCGAACCTGCTCGGCCTGCTTGAACCCTATCTTGATCGCTCAATTACCATAATGAGCCTCTTTTGTGTCACACCTAAGCATGTATCTTGATATCAATTATTCAGGTAAGCCCCGCCCCCTTTGTGACGCACTTGCTCCGCCTGCTTGAGCCCTATCTTGCACGCTCATCAATTATCTAGGTGAGTCACCTATTGCTTCGCACCTAAGTATGTATCTTGATGTAATAACAATTATCTATTAGATTGACTGTAGAATAGGCCTGGCACCTCGATAGATACATAGATAGATAATAGGCAACAATACGTCATCACCTGTCCCGTTGGCTCGTCTCTTTTGGCTTGTCAGGAAGAAAATGGGCAAATTTCGGATCTTTGCCAAAAAGAGACTTACCCCGTAAAACCTGTAATAGAGCGGCACCTGAAACCCAAAAATCGTAAGGATTCCTGTGGATTTTACAAAACTGTTCCTAAAATTAGAGGGGGGTCGAAAATTAGACCGGGGCGTACCGCTCTCTAATACCGGTTTTCCACACTAGTGAACACGTTCATGTATACAGCCTTCGGAGTAGTTTGGGAGTATGAAAATGAAAGGAAAAAGAAGAGGACCATCTAGTGGGTTCAAAGCCGGGACCAGTCATCAAACATCAAGGAAGGCGGTCAACGCTTCCAAGTCTTGAAAGTATGAAGAGATGTGGAAGTTTCGTGCTGTTTCGAACGGAATCTGAATATTGAAATGACTCGTTCTCTCGATTCTGTTCGTGCCAACGGAGAACTCGAGGTGATTGTGCACACTGCGACCATCTGCTTTATCGTTTGACGGTGCATTCCGATACAGAACAAGCTCCCTCTCAAATCTGGCGGCGGCAATTGACACAGAAAGACAGTCTGTCCATCGAATCTTTCAGTCCATGTCGTTGCACATTGCACGTCCAAACGTCAATAGATAGTACGAATCGAGGCGTAGAACAGATCTCTAGCAGTTTTTGATATTTCTTCCAGTTCTCGAGATAAACGGAGTTACTGTTTTCAGTCATCAATTCCAGATGTTCGGTGTCTGTTGTCACCTCAAAGTGCTCCATCTAACACTTCTAACACTACACCGCAGTTTTGTTTGCAACAAATTCCGTGTCGTCGGAGTGAAGTGACAAGCGCGTCCTTTATCTATTGCAAAAGAAAGAAGAAACCGACCTGTGTTGGTCAACAAACAGTGACACAAAAAGGGCATGAAGAGACGCCCTGCCACTTCCAGAAACTCAGGGGGCAAGAAGCCCTGACACTACTACAAGTTCGAACGTCTTCAGAAGAATTGGCAACAGGGCGTAGTAGCAGACAGTGGTCACTTGAAAGGGGGGGGGGGGGTCTGCGGATGATTGACATCTTCTCTGCAAACCATGCGCACTTCTCAAAAGGACACGACTACATTCGAATTTTGAAGTGAGAGAGGTGCGTGATAAGCTTTTGCACACATGCGTGGAGCAAGTATAAAACGGTGCTGGGTAGCGGGGGAGAGCCCTATGTATATGGGCGTGGGCTCTTTTGCTCAAACAACACACAAACAACTCGGCTCTCTTATCTATCACACAAGTTCCTCCAACTCCAACTACACACACACACACACTTTCCCTTCCTCTTCTCACTTCCAACTTTCAAATGGAGTCTTCTTCTGCTAATGTCGTCGTTACTACGGAAGACGTGGTGGTGGCGGTGGGGAACAACAAATCGATTCAACCCGGCGACAATCCTGATCTCACCGCCGAACGGATGAAGGCCACTTTCGACACCGATGCGATGGCCGCCGTCATTTACGGAAGCGAGCAGGTCGGTTTGGAGCCCGATATCTCGGCTCTCGCCCTGTAAACCTGTGTTTATTTTTGCATAGATCGAAAGATCAGATCGAGAGCTTTCCGAAAATAGGGTTGACAGTCCGAATCGGTTCAGCCATTGTCGAGAAATAGCGTTAAACATGGCTGGCCGTTTGGTGCCATATATCTTGGAAACTAGAAGAGATAGGAAAAATGTGTCAACTGCCAAAATATAGCTGAACACTAGAGGAGCATTTTGTTAGTTGACACCTTTTTCCTAGCTCTTCTAGTTTTCAAGATTTGTGAAGATTCGAGTTGCAGGCCGCCACGCGCCGTCGCGAGATCTCGGCGGCAGTGTCGCGAATCGGCGAGCTCGCCGACTCGAAACCGCTTCCGTTCATGTCACGTGACGAGAAGGTGACAGAGGCGGCACGGAAGCAGGCGGTGCTCATGAAACACCTGCACGAGCTCATCGATCCGACCGACCCGGAAGAGGAGCTGCACGTCTACAAGGAGGTCATCGGCATCGAGGGCCATCCCCTCGCCCTTCATTACGCGATGTTCGTTCCGGCGCTCGAGGCACAGGCGTCCCGTGAGCAACTCGAAAAGTGGCTCGGACGCGCGAAACGCGGCGAGATTGTCGGTTGTTACGCGCAGACGGAGCTCGGTCACGGGACACATCTCCGGCGGCTCGAGACGACCGCCACGTACGATGTGGGCGGCGAGCAGTTCGTGCTCCACACTCCCACCGCCACCGCGTTGAAGTGGTGGCCGGGCGGGCTCGGCAAGAGCAGCAACTACGCGATTGTGATGGCTCAGATGGTGGTGCGCGGCGAGAATCTGGGACCGCACCCGTTTCTGGTTCAATTGAGAGACGAGCACAGCCATCGGACACTTCCGGGCGTCACGATCGGTGACATCGGACCCAAGATGGCCTACAACGCCGCCGACAACGGCTTCCTCGGCTTCAACAACTACCGCATCCCGCTGTCACACTTGCTGAGCCGTCACGCTCAGGTCACACGCGACGGGACATATCTGAAGCCGAAGCATCACGCGAAGATGAACTACTCGGCGATGGTGCGTGTGAGGAGTCACATGACGTCCGGTAACGGGTGCTTTCTCGCACACGCGCTGACCATCGCGATCCGCTACTCGGCCGTCCGACGGCAAGGCTTTCTGGGTCGCCGCGACGAGGAGACCCGCGTGCTCGACTATCAGACGCAGCAGCATCGGCTGTTTCCGGCGCTCGCCCGCGCCTACGCCTTCATGTTCACCGGTGTGGAGACGATTCGACTGTACGAACGACTGCTCGCCGATCAGTCGGACGTCGCGCTGATGGCCGATCTGCACGCGTTGACGTCGGGCCTCAAGTCGGTGGTGACACATCAGACGGGCGAGGGCATCGAGCAGGCGCGGATGGCGTGCGGCGGGCACGGCTACTCGCAGGCCAGCTACCTCTCCGAGATCTACGGCGTCGCCATCGGCGGATGCACGTACGAGGGCGAGAACATGGTCATGTTGCTGCAGCTCGCACGGTATCTCGTCAAGTCGGCCGCACTCGTCCGGACCGGTCACGTCGAGAAGCTCGCACCGCTCGTCGCCTATCTCGGAAGGAAGAGCGATGATGAGGGTGGTGTGGAGCTGCGCAACGGTGTTCAGGAGTATGTGAAGACGTTCGAGCACGTCTCCAGACGGCAGACGATGCGCGCCGCCGAGAAGTTTTGGAAGGCGTTGGAGGAGGAGCAGAATCAAGACATCGCGTGGAACAATTGCGCCGTCGAGTTGACCAGGGTAAGAATGGGGGGACCTTATCTTGAAAATAAGAAGAGCTAGGAAAAAGTTGTCAACTAACAAAATGTTTCTCTTGTTTCCAGCTATATTTTGTTAGTTGATAACTTTCTCCTAGCTCTTTTAGTTTTCAAGATATGCGTGCAGAAAATACCAATATACAGCGCACCAAAATGTGTGAAGGTACGGGTAACTTTGAGCCCTGAATCCAAAAAAAAAGTCAAAAAGATCGAGTCTTGGTTTCGGTTTCGGTCACGTGACGCGTTACACCATGAACCCCCTTTCCCTCTTTCCGTGAAGAGCACCCCGCACCTACAGTAACCATGCACGGCGGCGTAAAAAGGGTACGTCATTAAATACGCTCTATTGCACATCCCCGCACAGCTGAAAAACGACTGGCACCGTACCTTACGGGTCTCGCAGCGATTGTTACGTCTGTCTCGTGTTGAAAACGAGCAGGGCGCGACGGGCGTACAAACGGAGCATCGTTGAAACTAGTTTCTTTTCATTGGGCCGAAATTTTCAATAGAGCGTATTTACTGACGTGCCCTGTTCACCCCACACCTACAGTAACCATGTGTCCCCCCACACACAGGCGTCACGTCTCCACACGCGTCTCTTCATCGTCGAGGCGTTCGTGCGTCGCGTGGCGGACGTCTCGTGCCCGCGGCTCCGCGAGGTGCTCACCGATTTGCTCCGTTTGCACGTCAACTACGAGCTGCTCGACGTCGGCACCTACGCGCTCGAGGACGGCTTCCTTTCGCTGAGTCAGCTGGAGTTTGTGCGCGAACAACTGTACGCGTCGCTCGCCAAACTGCGCCCCAACGCCGTCTCGCTCGTCGACTCGTTCCAGTTCAGCGATATGCAATTGAGATCGGTTTGTCCCGTGTCCCCAGGTGTCACGTGACACACTATCAGACATTTACAGGTGTTGGGACGGCGTGACGGTCACGTCTACACGAACCTCGTCGCGTGGGCTCAGGCGAGCCCGCTCAATGAGCACGACGTTTTGCCCGCCGTCCAGAGGTATTTGAAGCCGATGATGACGAGCAAATTGTGAATTTGACATAAATCGTTTTTGAGATTTTGACCTGTTTCCTTTTATTTTCGCAATTTCGGAACTTGGAGGCGATGGAAAATTGTGGGAAAACGAATGAAAACAAGGTCAATTTGGGGGTTCGGGATGGGTTTTTTCGGGTTTTTTTTTTCATATTATTATAATTACGTCAGTTTGTTTCTTTTTTTGGGGGTGATTTTCGAGAAGGCGGTGAAATTTTGCCGATTTTTTAAACGGATTTTTGTGCTGAAATTACAGTTTCAAAAGTTCGAAAAAAAATCGGTTTAAAAAAACGGCGGTAAATGCATTAAAAATCGAGAGGCGATGAGAGGGGGGAAATCGGGGTAAAATGTCGTCATGGACGTCCGGACGTTCTTCTGGACATCGCGGCGACAGGCGTGACAGATCGTGACGGTGACGGCGAGGGGGCGCCGTATTGTTGCTGATGTTGTGACGAGGGGGAGGCGCCGTTGTTGAAGACGTCCGGGTAGGAGCTGTAGGAGGAGGCCGGCGAGGAGCAGCCTGCAAAAGAGACGGAGGTGTCACGTGACACAGATCTTTTTAGAGCTGACCGGCTAGAATGTTTCTGGCGGGATTCGGCGGAAACGCGCCGTGCTCTTGGATCGGCGGCGTCGGGAGTGGCGTCGTCGCCGCCGACATCGACGCGCGTCGCTGCTCGCCTCTCTTGCTCAACGTCTCCACCTCGGAGCGCTTCTGCGCGGGACGCCATCTGACGCACGTCTTGTCGAGCAGCAGCGCCGGCGGCCGTCCGTAGTTGTTGGCGCGCAGGTGCTCGACGAACTTCTTGTGAATCTTCAGGTACCACTCGTTCGGATTCAGCTCCGGCTCTGGAAATGGGCCGTTGGAAACCGATTCTATCATAGAAACCGCCCCACCTTTGTACTGTTTCACAATCTTCGTACCGTCGTTGCGGCCGCCATTCAGCAGATCGACAATATCGGCCTCGGCGATGCCCGTCTCCTCGGACAGAAACGAGACCGTGACAAAGTGTCCCTGGTGCGCCTCGAAATGGCTCATCAGTTGCCACCACCAGTAGCTGCGGTACGACACTTTGCCGAGGTCGGAGAGCGGCTTCTCGGGCGTTCCCACGTACCCCTCGCGGTCCGACAGCTCGTAGCCTGGAAATGCGAAACGTCTTCTGATCCCATAGGCTTCCCAAGCTTCTCAAGTCAAAAAGGGCCGGTCTAAACACACTCCGAGCCGGTATAAATCAGCCCAAAAGGCCACGATCTTTCTGGAAGTCTCTCCGATCTTCCTGGGAAGTTTGAAAGGGTGCCGCTTACAGTATTTTAGCGCCACATTCTTTCAAAAGTTTCCCAACGAAAATGCCAACTTTTTTGACGCCTAAGCCCCGCCCCCTTTGTGTCCCAACTCGTTCGCCTGCTTTACGCCTATCTTGATCGGTAAACTACCGTAATGAGCCCGCTTTTGTGCGACGCCTGTGTCTTGACATCAATTATCTACGACTCGCACACATAATCTATTTCCATTGACAAACGCCTCTAATTGGGTGCAAACCGAGACCATCGAACCTTCTAGACCTGCTTGAGCCCTATCTTGATCGCTCAATTACCGTAATGAGCCCCCCTTTGTGTCGCACCTAAGCATGTATCTTGATATCAATTATCCAGGTGAGTCACCTTTTGCTTCGCTCCTATTTATCTTGATATCAATTATACATTCGATTAACTGTAGAATGAGCCTGGCACCTGCGTCATTTTTAACGAGACAAACGTAAAACTCGCTGCGAGACCCGTCAGGTACGGTGCCAGCCGTTTTTCAGCTGTATGGGGGGTGTGCAATAGAGCGTAATTACTGACGTGTCTCACTCACTCATCTGAATCAGCAGTTTTCCGTATCCCTTCTTCTGAAACGGCGGAAACACCATTATGCACGCCAGATTGTTCGCCGACTCGACCTCACGCGAGAAGTATCCGACGACGTGCGCTCCCTTCGAATCGGTCTGCAACTCGTTTCGATTGTAGGCGTGATGACGTCTTCACAAAAGAAAAACCTCGCAAAGCACGTAGAACATGAAGTCGTCGACGTCAAAGTAGAGCGTCTTGTGGTCCATGAACAGTTTCGAGAACAGGCAGAGACACTGACAGTAGATCTGCAGAAAAGAAGAAGAAAGTGCTCTGGAATCCCTCGAATAGTCTCACTTTTTGCTCGTTTCCGTCCACCTCGTATATCGATAAGTTGTCCTTTCGATAGATCTCTGCGCCGGGCGGCTGCCGCTGTTTGCACTTCTGAAACGCGCCGCCGTCAACAGCTCTCCCCCAAATAGACTCACCCGGAAGTGCTTCTGAAAGTCGGCTCGGCGCGGTGTGTAGAGGAGGCAGTACTCGCACATGTAGACCTCGCGATTGCTGCACTCGGGCGGAAACGGCGAGAAGTACCACGCGTTTATCGTGTACGGACCGATCAGGATGCGCGGCACGTTCTTCACTTTCGTTCGCTGCAAGTAGCAACCACTCGGTGAGGTCGGGCGGCCCGGAATTTCAGTCAACACTTCAAATTTCTCACTATTTTACCGCTGAAACTCATGTTTTGTATCAAATGGGCCGAAAACGGGTTTTCGAATTTTCAGCTATTTTCAGCCATTTGGACACAAATTTTGTGCACAAAAAGACCGCAGCCGGCTCACCTCGACGTGCTCCTTCTCCAACCGTTGTTGTGTGGCGTCGAGATCTTTGAACGAGTTGTTGATGAGTCCCGAGTCCTCGAGCACCCGCCGCTGGCTCCTCGTCATCGCGCCCTTCGAGCCGGGCGCTCCGTCCAGATTCTTCGCCTCGTCCGACACGACTATCGTGTCGGCGGCCGGCGCTTCGACCTCTTCGCGAATCCTGAAACCCGACGACGTCTTCTTCTTCTTCTTCTTCTTCTTCTGCGTGAATCAAGACTCACTTATCGCGCGTCACCCATTCGTCGTTGCGACGATCCAGATGTTGGTAGTGGACGTAGTACATTCGAACCTTCTCCGCCTCCCTCGTCGTCGTCGTCGTCGCCGAATCGTCCGAATTCAGCGGATAGTGCCATTCCGCGGCGATCACTTGTGCCGGAATCTGGAAGATCAATGCCGTCAGACTTCCCGCAGGGATTTGCTTTTGCCAGGTGGCCTAACTTTCTCTGGATAGCGTTTTCTAGGCCGCCAAAGCCTTCAGACGGCCCCTGGGGACTAGATTTCCTCAGGTGGCCTAATTTTCTCTGTAGGGGGTTTTCTAGGCCATCAAAGCCTTCAGACCGCCCCTGGGGACTAGCTTTTCGCTGGCGGCCTAACTTTCTATGATTAGCGTTTTCTAGGCCGCCCCTGGGGACTAGTTTTCACCAGGTGGCCTAACTTTCTCTGTAGAGGGTTTTCTAGGCCGCCAATGCCTTCAGACCGCCCATGGGGACTAGCTTTCCGCAGGTGGCCTAACTTTCTCTGGAGAGCGTTTCCTAGGCCATCTGACCGTTTCGGGCCGATTTTCGCGCGGAAAACCGCATTTTCACTACGTTTCTCGTGATTTTGGTACCTTCTCGACTTTTCCCTCGATCGTCTTCTCGACACTATAGTATTTTTCGATAATCGGATCCCCGCCCGCATCTTCGTGCGGCCGTTTTCGCGATTCGCGCTTGCTCATTAAATGTCTGCAAACTTTTCGATTTTATTTGTTTTTTTTTTGAAAACATAAAAAGAAATTAAAAACCAATATAACAAGCCAAAAATAGGCCAAAAGGGAGAATTTGAAAAAAAATATGTTTTTTTTTTTCTGGCTTAATTTTCATTATAAACGGAAGGTGGCGAAGAAGGAAAAAAAATCAAATAAATTAGTATCGTTGAGTGAGATTTTTAAAAAATTATTTTCGTTGCAAAATTTGCGGAAATGTCGTGGAAAATGTGCGTGTGTGCGTGTGCGTGGGTTTGAAATGGCATGAGAAAGCACAAATTGTTTGGAATACTTGTGTCATGGCCGGTGGGGGCAAGTGCTTGCGATTTTAGCGCTTCGAAGCTCATTTCGAAGCTCAAAAGGTGTGCCGAGAGGGAAGGGAGAAGCTAGGCGAATGAATGAATCAATAAATAAATAAACAGGTGGACAGAAAAGTGATATAGGAGGAAGGAGAGTGAGAGAAGAGCGGGCGGTTTTCAGCACACTTTCAGACGGTCTGCGTCGAATCCTCGACGAGCGGCACCGTTCCGACGCCCGTTTGGATGCCTATCGTGTGCTGCTGATGATGGTCCTGGAAAACACAACAGATTTGGTTCAGAATCCATAAGGATTATTGTTGTTTTGTTTTTTTTTCCGGGAGGAACCCTGTGAACTTTCCCGCGCACCGAAGTTTGGGGGCGTGGCCACCAGAGATGTCCGGAATTCCGACTTCCGTCTTTCAGGCTTATTTTCCGGAATAAAGTCGGAAGAAAAATTTGCCAGAAAAACGTTCGTTAGTCGAGATTTTCGGTAATAAAATTTATTTTCTGTACGTTTTCAGTAGTTTTGTAGTTTTCTTACGTCCATCTTTCAAGAGCAATATAAAATAAGAAGTTTTTCGTCCACTAAAAGTCGGAATTCCGACTTCCTACTTCCCAATTCCGGGTTTTTTTTCATTCCGACTTTCGACTTCCGTTTTTCAAATTTTTACTTCCGAACATCTCTGGTGGCCACGTTGCAAGAAGTGCCGCACGGTCCAAGCCCCGCCCCTTTTCGCAATTCTCATCACGCCATTCAGCGCGTTTTTGGGGAGGGGTCACGTGCGTTGATTGGCAGCCCCACGTGAAAAACCAAAAATGGGCCACGCCGCCCAAATTTCGGAGCGCGCCAATGTTCACAGGGTTCCTCCCCGGGAAAAAAAACGACAATAGCTAGCGTGACATGTGTCACACGCTCTTTTCTTATGACGTGGCATGAACTGCTCACCTCGTCGGTGGTCAGCGGACCGTTCTCGATCTGATCCTCGATTCGTGTCTCGTTTGTCGTGGCCGGCGAGCGCCGAATCCGTTTTTTGCCTGGAAAACATGGGATATGAACGGGGTTGTCAATTTTCCCACTTTTTTCCCGTTTTTTGGGGATTTTAAACTGAAAATTGAGTGCGAAAATCATAGTTTGCCGTAATAAATTCATATAGCTGCTGAAAATTCGAAAATCCGTTTTTTTTTCAAATACAACTACTTTTCCGTTTCTATACCATTTTTGATACAAGAAACATGAATTTCAGCGGTAAGGGGGTCATATTGTCGCAATTTCTCAATTTCGCCGCCCCGAGGGCAGTTTTGGCTGAAAATGAGCCAAAAACCATACCGAGGAGCCCGTCGGCGGCGAGTAATCGATACGTGAGCACCGTGTTTGTGGAGGCCAGCGAGAGGATGACTATTCCGTTGACGAGCGCCTGATACCAGTACACATCAGGGATGGAAGTGATCTGAAAACGAGATGATGCGGGGTTTTCGCACGTCGTTCTCACAGCGAAATAGAGGAGGTAGAGAGAGACGCAGAGTCGGAACGCGAACAGAGTGACCATATTCAGAAGGGCGACTATCCGGAACGTGGGGCTCTTCTTGTCGACACCGTACAGGTTGAGCAGACTTCGCGAGTGCAGGAAGATCGAGTTGAGCTCCATGAGCAGTCCGAACACAACGACGCCCAGGAATCGGTTCATAAACTGGAAAAAAGAGGGCAGCAGGGTTTAGACTAGGTCCCCCGCGCGCCTTACCATAGTGATGCCGAAGGCGGCCAAAACGACGACGTGATGGAAGAGGAGCTCGATGATTCGGGCCGACTGCTCGTTGACGAGCAGATCGAGCAGATCGTGAAGGAGGTATCCGGTCGACATGAGTATCAGATTGGTGGCCGCCTCGCAACGGAAGAACACCAGATCCTGGACGAGCTGCTTGTAGTAGAGAAGTGAGTAGGCCGCCCAGAGACCCGAGATGACCGAGTGGAGCAGCGAGACGCACTCGTTCGAGATTCGCCACTTCTTGTTCGGCGGGATCGCCTGGAATGGTTCGAGTTTTCAGACGAAGACCGTCTCCGGCTCTTTCTCACCGACAAATCGCGACTGTCGGGTCCTTCGGCCTCCTGTTGCTCTTCTTGATCTTCCGCCGGCTGCTGTTCCGTCGCCGATCCGGAAACGGCGGCAGTGGCGGCTTCCGCGTCGTTCCGCGCGGCGGCTGCCGCTTGTCGCCGCTTCCGGAAGCCGAAAAAGTTGAACGTGGGCCACGTCCATTTGCCGAACAGATACCAGCGGACGATGAATTGGAGGGCGCGGAAGAAGGTGAACGAGATCACCACCTGTAAAGAAAATCGTTTGGAAAACAGTGAATTTCTCATTTTTGCTCGTTTTTCCCTTGATACTCATTTTTTTTCAGTGTGTTCATGCGAAAATTGATAATTGTGCATAAATTATGCGAGAAACACGTAGCTCTCAGTGTTTCGTATCGATTTACCGCCACTTACCCACAGAATTTTGGCCGGGACGTCGCCGAGAAGGTTCGCCAAATCGCGCATCGCGGCCGCCTGCTATCGGAGTGAAAATGATTAGAAAACAATGAAAATGAGAGATAAAAATGTCTGTGAGAAACAGGAATCGGGTATGTTAATGAGCGAATGCCGCGAAAACCTGAATTTAATCGATTTTTATTGAATTTTCTACAGGAAACAAAGAAGAGTCTAGGTGTTTCGGCGCGATTTCTGATTTCCGAGTCTATTTTTGGGCCGCCAGGTGGGTAATCGTTGATTTGACCTGCAAAACGGGATATTCTACAGGAAAATGAGCCAAAAACGAACCACATCGCGCGACAAATCCTCCAAAGTGGCGACTCTTTCGATTCCGTGCTCGTATCTCGCGAAAACTCTGCAAATTTATCGATTTTCCCGGGTTTTCCAATGATTTCTCACCTCGGCACGATGCCGGACGCCTCGCGGATCAGAATCGGAAAGTTTGGATTCGCCTTTTTGATGGCAACATAGTCGTTTTCGATGAACGCGCGCACGCCGGCCGACGCGGGGCTTTTTTGGCACACGTGGATGCGAATCTCGCGAAGAGCCGTGCCGGCA
The DNA here is from genome assembly GCA_963570955.1 of Caenorhabditis afra. Classification (NCBI taxonomy): domain Eukaryota; kingdom Metazoa; phylum Nematoda; class Chromadorea; order Rhabditida; family Rhabditidae; genus Caenorhabditis; species Caenorhabditis afra. The sequence goes on from OY751532.1 coordinate 8,126,069, forward strand.
AGTCTGATGGACATCTGAAAACTCGAAAAATGAAGGATTGAGCAAAAAATCGACTCAAAAAGGGAATTTCGCGGCGAAATTCGTTGAAAAATGAAAAGGCGGGTGGCTCCGCCCACTTTTTGCAAGCCTGCGCACTTTTAATGCAAGATCGCGGCGCGGTTTCTCGCAAGAAACACTGCAAATCAATGGCACGTCATCACTTGTTTCTGACTGAAATCCCACCGTTTTCAGCTGTTTTTTCGATGAAAACGTCTTGAAAACCTGTTAAATCTAATGTTTTTATTGTCAATTTGCAGTAATTAATCGATATAATGGGCCGCGCCTCGTTCGAATACGACGAGGTCGGCAACACATTCTACTATGTGCTCGTCTCGTTCTACGCGATCATTCTGTTCCCGTGCACCTATTATTGCCTTCCCGGAAGTGCCGCACCAGGTAAAACTCGTTTCCGAGTGAAATAAGCGCACGATGCAATGGTTTTCAGAGCCGGAACATGTGATCAACGAACACGAGTGCCAGTGCGACGGGTGCGACAAGAAGCGGCGTCAGAAAGCGGCGAATAAGCCGTGGAGACGGACGAAGAAGCTGATCACGATCGGAGTATGGCTTGAAATCCGAGTGTTCTCTTCAAAATTGGCAACTCTTTCAGAGTCTTGTCGTCGCGTGGGCCATTTTCGCGTTGATCGTCAAGAAAACGACGGAGATCGAGCAAACACACAAGGATTACGATCCGTATCAGATTCTCGGACTGGATCAGGGCGCCGACGAGAAGGCGATCAAGAAGGCGTGGAGAGACATGTCGAAGGTGGGGTCCGGAGACGTTCGGGACAACCTGTAAGCTTGAAAGTTTTGCAGATTCACCATCCGGATCGTGGAGGAGACGCCGAGTTCTTCGACAAGATCGCCAAGGCTCATCAGGCGCTGACTGACAAGGAGGCCCGTGAAAACTGGGAAAAGTACGGAAATCCGGACGGTCCGACGGCCACCACCTTCGGAATCGCGTTGCCCAAGTGGCTCGTGAGCAAAGAGTACGGACTGTGGGTTCTCGCTTTCTACGGGCTCATTTTCATGGTTCTGATGCCGATCGCAGTGGTAAGAAGCTCTGAAACACCCGACGGATCCAATCGATTGGCTATTTAGGGTATGTGGTGGTACAACTCGATCAAGTACAGCGTCGACAAGGTGCTGCTCGACACGACGAAAATGTACTACTACTTCATCAATCGGACACCGCGAATGGAGATCGGACGAATGATCGCCGTGCTGTCGGGCTCGTTCGAGTTCTCGAAACAGTACAACAATGAGGTTGTGGAGCGCGAGAGCGACGACATCGAAGTGCCGCGCCTCATGAAACTGCTGACCGGCGTCAACGAGAAGGGAAAAGAGCAGCCGTTGAGTCAGGCGTACGCCCTGAAGGCACGCGTCCTCCTCCACGCCTACCTGTCGAGAGTGCCGTTGGAGTCGAACGAAGGAGCGCTCGATCAGGATCAGAGCTACATCATCACCCGTCTGCTTCGTCTCATCGAAGAAATGCTCACGTGCTCGCAAAACTTGCTCGCCTACCAGCAGCACAACCGGATTCCCATCGAGACGTTCGACAATCTGCTCAAACTGCAGCCCATGTTCGTGCAGGCGCTCTGGCAGAAGAACAGCCCGCTGCTCCAGCTCCCACACATCACCGACTACAATCTGCAGCACTTGAGAAAGGTTCGTTTCTAGTGCTCACGGAGCCCTAAGCTAGTCTGCGATGGTTTTTCAGAAGCGCGTGTTCTCGTGCCACGATCTGGCTGTTATGGACGCCGAGCATCGTCGCGCGGTGCTCCGAAGCCTTTCGAACGAAGAGTATCGGGATGTGATGGTGGTGCTGTCGATGATGCCACGCCTTCAAATTGAGACGAAGACTGTCGTGGAGGGAGAGGACGATAAGCACGAGCTGACCGCTGGATGCGTTGTCACACTGAAGGTGACGCTCCGACGATCGCGTCTGATCGATCCGCAAGTCGCCGGACTCGCCGATCAGTACAAGAGCTACGAAGAGGTCGACGAGGAGGAGGGAGACGCCGTCGAGAATGTCGGAGGCGGCGGCGAAGAGGTGGAGGCCACGGAAGAGGTGAAGAAGGCCAAGAAGCCGTGGGAGAAGAACAAGCCGAAGCAAAAGAAGAAGAAGGGAGCGCAGCAGGGAAACAAGAAGCAGCTGGTCAAGAAGGCGATCGTCACGGCGCCAAGCTCGCCCGCCGAGCAGAAAGAGCCGCTTGTCGAGGAGAAGAAGAAGGAGGAAGACGACGAGTCGGCGGCCGGATCCGACGACGATTCGGGCGCGTCGGACAGCGACGATCAGAAGAACAGCGGTGCCGAGAATCACGGCGGCGACTCGGACTCGGAGTGGGAGGACGATGTGCAGCCGAAGAAGATCTCGTTCGAGGCGAAATCGACCGACACGCATCCGGTGCACGCGCCGTTCTACCCGGTCGACAAGTTCGAGTGGTGGTGGGTGACGCTGTGTCACGTGGACAAACGCGAAAAGACGAGACAGCTGCTCTCGGCGCCGCAGATTGTGAAGACGTTGAGAGAGGAGGAGACGGTGAGTGTGACGTCTTCGAGGACTTCTGAATTCCCGCTTTGCAGGTCGACATTCGATTCGCCGCGCCGCCACAGAAGGGAATCTACACGTACAATCTGACGGTGAAGTCGGACTCGTACATGGACGCCGAGTACAGTGTCGACTGTAAACTCGACGTGAAAGAGGCGAAGATCGTCGAGATCAAGCACGACGACTACGTCGACGAGGACGACGAGGAGGCGCAGATCTCGAGCGACGACGACTACACCGAAGACGACGATTCGGACGACGAGTAGTTGTGAATTGAAGTCGTCCCTCTCTTCCCCCTACTGGTTTCTTCTCTTCCCTTCCCCCTCCTAGGCCTTCTTTCTCTTCGTTTTTTCCTTGTTTTCCTACAACTGGGTCCACTCCTATTTTCCTTCCCTCTCCCCCCGTTCCGTCTACAGTATCACTTAATTTATATATATTTAAACTATTATAACTATTATGATGTGAGAAAAGTGAGAAAAACACGAAACCAAAGTATATTTATTTTTGTGTCTGCATCATCATCTTCATTTCGGCAAAAGAAAATGTAGTGGTTCATGTTTGTATGTATGAAAATAAATTAAAATCTTGTGTTTTCGTAGCTCTCCTCCCTCTTCCTCCCGTTCTCTCGATTGTCTCCTCCTCCTATCCATTTCTAGACATACAATTGTTGAGCACCTGTCGCAACTGTCCCGAATGATGCATGTTGAACAGGTCCGACGAGCCGCCGATGAACTGTCCGCACACGAACACGTACGGATACGTCTCCTGTCGCGTGACACGCAGCAGATCCGCCTGCAACTGTCGCTGCCAATCCTCGTGACCGGCCAACTCGAGAAAGTGCGACGGCACGTCTCCGTAGGTGGTGGCGAGCAGGTGTTTGGCTCGTTGACACGGAATGCACTGCGTCAGAGTGTACATCATCACCGGATAACGGCGCGCCTGCCGATTGATGTAGCCGATGTAGGAGTAGCCGAACGGCTGCTGATTCGGACGACCGTAACCGTAGTTGTTGCTCTGGAAATGACGGTGACACCTACAGTAATCCAGTTCGACCCCCCTTCCCTATCCTACCTGAGGCCTCGGATAGAATTGCGCCTTCGGATGCTTGTACATAACGATCGCTCCACCACCACCGCCGCCAGTGTCACGGTCACGCGACACCTCGTCCTCTTCGCCGCCACCGCCACTGCTCGCGAAATACTCGAGAGAAGCGGGCGATTCGGCGCGGAATAGCGCCGTTGAGGCTGGAAATTGAAATTCAAGAATCTTTTCGTGACCCGCGAAATCGGATATCGGATACATGTTGTAATAACGGGTGGTAAGTGGCGGTGTCAATACTTTGAGAAGCATCCAAACAGATGTCCGCCTTCCGTGGGACATATCTCGCGAACCGGAAGAGATGGCGAAAAGGGGTCAACTGTGAAGATGTTCAGAACAACGAGACGAACACTTTTGTAGTTGACCACTTTTCGGTGGCTCTTCTAGTTCGCGAGTTATGGCCCCCTTTAACCGGAAGGGGGTGGTCATTAGAGTAAACAGCCCGGTAAACATGATACTGTTGACACTGATCTTTTGGGCCGCCGAATCCTTCATCTCGAGTGCGGCTAAACACCCCCCTTTAACCATACATTGTAGAATGGGAAAAGATACCTGATGGCGATGAGGAAGGCGACGACTCGACGAGCAACGTCGTCTCGACCAGAAGCGGCAACGACTGGATTACGGTAGTGGCGAAGAGCAGCACCGAGAGAGAGTGCGACGGTGACGATGACGATGCGGTTCGCATTTGAGCAGAGAGAGAGTCTGAAATTTGACGTGACTGAAATTGGAAGGAGCAGTTGAATGAGACGAAAATGAGAAGGTGGCCTAGAGATCGCAAGTTCGGCCACCAAATCTAGGCCAGAACATCCTCTCTTAAAAAGAGACAGTGGCCTACAGTAATCCAGAAAGCACGTACAAAGACGGAAATCAAGAAGATGGCCTAGAAACCTGAAGTTCGGCCACAGGGTTCGGTACAGTAATCCAGACGGAACCCCCTTCTAATTGTAAGCGGGAAAGTGATGCGGATGGCCTAGAAACCACAAGTTTGGCCACCAAACCTAGGCCACAACCTCCTCTCGTACAGGGAGACGGAATTCAAGAAGATGGCCTAGAAACCGCAAGTTAGGCCACAACGCTCAATACAGTAACCCAGGCGGTACCTCCTTCTACACGGGAAAGTAAAACTGGTGGCCAGGAAACTACAAGCTCGACCACAGGTGTCAATACAGTAACCCAGCCGGTACCCCCTTCTATACGGGAAAGAGATGCGGATTGCCTAGAAACTGCAAGTTCGACCGTAAGGTTCAATACAGTAACCCAGACGGGACCCCCTTCTGTGCAAGAGCGGAAAGTGCATGAATGGAAAGAAGAAGAGGGAAGAGGAAGGAGGAATGGGAGGAGGTTTCTCCCCAAAGGACAAAATCGAATCCAATCGAACCAATCTCTCTCAAAAAGAAGCGGATATGTCAAATCGGTGCCGGTGCCGCGGTTTTGATAAACACTCCCTCCTCCTCCTCCTCCGAAATAACACATCCGCGCCGCCACCGCCGCCGGAGCCGACGGTCGGTCGGAGGGAGCAATACAAGAAGAGCACGAGAGCACACGAGAGAGAGAGAGAGAGAGCTCCGACGATGCTCCGCCCCCCCGTTTCGTAAACTGTTTGCTCTTTTGTGCATTTCTTCTTGTTTTGCCCCCCTCTCTTGTTTTTGACCATTTCATGATGAAGGGAAGAGGAAGGGGAAGACTAATCGAATCGAATCGAGTTGTGTCTGTGGAGGAGCACAGCAGCAGCTCCTCACAGGTTTTTCTCTGTGTACTATTCAAGTGGCTCAATGAGCACAACGAGCACAATGAATGTATATAGGAGCCAGCAGGCAGCAGCACCACAAGTGAGTGTCGTCGTTACAGAAAAACTGGTTCGTCCCCAGGGTGATTCACGTATGTGTGTCTCAAGAGAAGCGTGTAGCCACCAAACCAGATGGGCACCCCAGCATCGTTTACAGTAATCCGAGACGATCACCCCTATGCCTCGCTTTCTCTCTTTTCGCGCCTACTGTCTCGACGGAGTGACGTGGCACTCTACCTGACAAGTTGAATGGTAAAGAAGGTAGTGCCACACCATGCCATGCCACGTCACACAGTGAGTTACAGTGACGTTGCACTCTACCTGGCAAGTTGAATGGTAAAGAAGGTAGTGCCACTTCATGCCATGCCACGTCACACAGTGGGTCATAGTCACGTGGCACTCTACCTGGCAAGTTGAATGTTAAAGAACATAGTGCCACACCATGCCATGCCACGTCACTGGGGGACTACATAGAGACGCAAGAAAGCAAGTTCAGTTTATATTCCTTCAGCAAGTGCCACGTCACGCCACGTCCCGCCAACCCCTCACTAACTTATCAAAAGAGTTAGTTTGAAACCCCCCAAATCCCTGCACACTCTAGTCTCCCTCACTCGTCACTTTTGTTTGTTTGGCTCAGGGGCATCCATCCGGTGTGTGTGTGGTTTCGCGCGCGCTTGACTGAAAATTGAATTTGGATTTGGCTGAAAAGAGGTGATTATGACTGAAAAGGCGAAACATCAACAACATTGCCGAGAGAAAGACATTATACTCGCCGGTTGGGCGGTTTCGGATGCGAAAACGCTTCAGGATCCATGGAAAAGAAGAAGGAGTCACATGTCACGTCTTCCGTGCGTCACGTGACATTGTGGGCAGCCTGTTAAACAAGAAGGGCGTAGCTGAAACAGTTACACGTGTCATTTCGGAGAAACTGAGTTGGTATGACGTGGCACTTCGAATCCATCTTTCTATGTATATGCATGTAGAGCCTTGTGACGTGGCACTGCCACTTCAGTGGTCCCCAGCTCTCTTGACACTCTGAAGTGGCATGACGTGGCACTACAAATCCATGTTTCTATGTATATACATATCGAGCCTTGTGACGTGGCACTACCAGTTCAGCATTCCCCAGCTCTCCCTCTTTCCACATTCTGACGATTGGGCGCCAACAACAAATGAAAGAGATGTCACGTGACATTTCCATCCATTATTCTCATCTATTGCGGGCTTCTTCTAATCTCCGAATGTATTATTCATCTGACTTTCTGGCAAAGGATTAACATTTTCGCACTTTTTGTAAACAACACAAAGAATGTTTTATTTTCAGCCATTTTCAGCCACAGATCTATCCAGAGTCCATTAGAAGGAAGGAAGTGTGATCGGATGGATGGTGTGCGGAAATTGAGCCCGGCCGGCCCCGGAAATTGATGTGAGCCCCGAACGAATGCTCCGTCATGCTGCTGCTCCGAACTTTGGGCTCTTAGCATTATGTGTTTGGAGCAGGTGCCAACAACGTTTTGCACGAGAAATGCTAAACTTTGACCCAGAACGTTTTGAAACTGGCTCAACGGAAGGAATAGCTCACAATCGGAAAGCTCACATCTTGGGGATAAAGGGGTTGTTTTCAAAATTGGATGCGGAGGTCTGGGGGCCGAGATATTATGGTCTGAAACTTGGCTGATGACGTCACACTTTTCTGGGTCATTTTGGCAGTGAACTGTATTTTTCGGGTGCGCTGTTGTGTACCCCCAGGAACACCATTGTCGCTTACTCACACGGTGGCCTAGTGGGTTACGTGTTGGACTTTCAATTGAAACGTCGTGGGTTCAATCCCGCGGGCTCGTTTACTTCTTTTGAATGTGTTTTAAATCCAAATAACAAGGCGCTAACTTCTTTTGAAGCAAGCTGTGACCGACTTTTTGAACACCGCGTAGTCAGAAATAGGATATCGCTGGCAACATTGAGGGAGAGCACGAATTCGTCTTCTTCGCAGATCACCGAGGCATCTGCAGACCAATTTGCAATTTGGAAGCGGTTATCTTAATCGTAATCTCAATCTTCATCTTAATAGTAAGCTCCCCCTCTTTGTGCAGAATGACATGTACTGTAGAAAGCTGTAGACGTGAAAGGCCACTTTTTCGCATCGGTCCGGTTGCAAGTGTGGATACTGCTGAATAAATCGAAAAATCTGGGGTCCAAGCCGTCATGAGGTGTTTCGGAAGACGTTAGAGGTTTGAAATTTCGAAATTCGCTTCCAAACTGATGCCAAAAAAAGGTTCGCCACCGGGAGGATCGAACCGACGGCCTCCCGATTGTCATTCGAACATTCAACCCACTGGGCCACGCGAAAGGTCTTTACAGACGCGCGACTCGTTTTTTCCAGACCGTTCGCGTGGCCGAGTGGGTTGAAGGTTCGAGTGACAATCGGAAGGCCGTGGGTTCGATCCTCCCGGTGGTTTCTCTTCCTTGTAAAGTTTTCTCGTCCAACCAACTACTTTTCTCAGTTTTTTCCTGGTGGCCGTCAGCCGTCAGCGGGCTCGGCGAGTTCGGCAAGCTCGGCGTCAAGAATGAGAGAGAGAGAGCTCCAGAGAGAGGTAGAAAGACGGGGGAAAAGGGCGGGGAAGAAGGGGGCGAAGAGAAGAGCCGGAATCCAGCTGTAGTCCTCCATCTCTCTCTCTCTCTCTAACCACGTCCCGGAAGGAAGACCGGAAAAAGGGGCGGGGCTTCGTGATTGGAGGGTCCTCCACTATAAAAGGTCCCCAGCCCTTCAGTTCTCCAGTCAAGGGCCCCATTCTCGGTGCAACCACTGTCAAGATGATGAGAACGTCGTCAATTCTGATCGTCTGTCTTATCATCGCCCACACCGCCGTCGACGCGGCACCAACGACGGCGCGCCGCAGTTGCGGTACCAATCTGACGAAACGCATCTTCAGCCTGTGCGCAAGGGGCTGCCACAACGGAGATGTCACAGGTAACGCGTGACCACTTTCCTTTTCTCATTCATCATCCATTAATCAATCACGTCTTCTTTTTCAGTGGTGGCGACGTTCGCATGTGCCACACCGGTCGACGACGACATCCTGATCGGCGCGTGCTGCCCGTCGGATCCGTCGCTCGCGCTGTCGCCAGAAGACATCGAGGCGCGCGCGCTCATCAAAATCTGAATCTGGATCGGAAGAGGACAATGGAAAAGAAGACGTGCACGAACAAATAGTTGAACAAGATTGGCGAATTGTGACCCACCGAAATAAACACTTTTGTTGAAATTGAATTTGAATTTGAATTACTCATCGAACTCAAAGTTCCGATTCCCAATTAGGAGAGCACTAATGAGGTGTGGCTCGAAAACATCCGGAATGTGCTCCGCCCGCGTTTCGCGCTCTCTGTGGTCCCTGAGCACATGTGTTTCGTGTGTGTGCTCTCTTCTTCTTCTTCTTCTCACTCTTTCTTGTCAGCAATATGCTCCGCGGAGTTCAAAAAGTCGGTCGCGGCTCGCTTCAAAACAAGTTTGAGCCGCGAAAATTGGATTAGAAATACATTAAAATGAAGTTAACGAGCCCGCGGGATTGAACCCACGACGTTTCAATTGCAAGTCCAACACGTAACCCACTCGGCCACCGAGCAAGTAGGCGACATCGGTGGTCCTGGGGGTACACAAGAGCGCGCCCAAAAAACACAATTCACTGCCACACGTTTCTGGAATGACCCAGAAAATCAGGGTTGCCAACGGACCGGCAAATATCTCCCTTGTTTCTTGGAATTTTTGGACAAGTTACCTATGAAAAATTTAGATCTCGGCGCCCTCTACAAAATGGCGTTGAGTTTGTGAATTTTTATCGAGTGCCAACAAAGTTAGAAGGCAAAAAGTGTCTCAAGTTTCAGCCCACAATATCTCGGCCCCCAAACCTCTTCAGTTTTGAAAAAAAAACCTTTATCGCCAAGGTGTGAGCTTTCCGATCGAGAGGTTCTCAATCGAGTGCACTTCCGTTAAGGAAGTCTTCGCGTCGTCGTCAACGGAAGAAGGCTGAAGAAGTAGACCCACGACGTCTGGCGCTCTTCCCCTCACATCTGCACGTCGTCATCACCTCGAAGAAAGGTGCCTGGCACCGAAAAGTGGGCGTGGTCTGGGCTCACCGGTCCGCGCGCTAGAGTGGGATAATCTCTCCGACTGCTAAGGTAGGAAGGAAGGCCACGCCCACTTTCTCCGTATAAATACCCGGCGATGGGTGGTCGAGGTCGAGAATAATTGCCGATTCCCAACCCAGCCTTATGAAGCTCTTTCTGGTATTCCTCACCCTCGGCCTGCTCGTCGGCCCCCGCCAAACCGCCCCGCTAACGCCGTCGTCGTCGTCGTCGCTATTGCCGTCGCTGTCTCCAGAAGAAGGTGCTGGCACCATCACAACGATGATGATGACCAAGACGTCTTCTTCGGCTCGCCCCGAACTCATTTGGGACCTCAAGACGTTCCAACTGCGGGAGTGCGGCCAAAAGCTCATGGATCGCGTCATGCGCCTGTGCCGCTCGTTCTACTTCGCGACCGGTAAGACACACTGATTAGCTCCATTCCCACTGAAATCGTCCGAAATTTTGCAGACCAGATCGAGAAGGTCTCGTGCATTCACGACGACAAGACCGACGATGCTATAATAGCATTGTACTGTCCGATCGGCAAGTATCCTCCATACATCGACTAACTTTCCCCTCCTCCCACATTGCCGACGTTTTATGTTTCTTCGAACTAGTACATTCAAACATAAAGCTTCTTGTTAACAACAGTGTTGATCCTCGTTGATTGTTGCTCGCGCCGAGCTCAAAGCACAAAGGAGAGGGAGCAGTTGTTCCTAAAAGGGGGCGTGGCATTGAGGGGTTCTTCATCTTCGTCTTCCAACTTTGAAACTTCCTCCAACTCCAGGACGACGTCGACTAGATGAAGCTGTTCTTCCTTCTGCTCCTCCTTATTCTGGCCATCGTCAACGTCGTCCACTCGGCGCCAGTGATGACCGCCGGAAGACAAAAGTCGTGCGGTCAGAAGATCATGCCGCGGGTGACCGCCGTCTGTGGATCCCACTACCTCGCCAACTTTGAGATCAGCATGGACAGTAAGACCGCCCCATTCAGAATTAGAGTCTAGAAAAAGTAGAAGACGTGGTGACTTTTCAGCCGCCACCATCATCTGCGCCCGAGGGATGAGCGACGAGGAGGTGAAGACGGCGTGCTGTCCCGGAGACGTCTAGATCTGTGTGTTCCGTGCTTTCCTGCTTGATTTCTTCGTTTTCACTCTAGGCACCAAATAAATCGTTTCATTGTTTCCCTATTCGATTCCATATGCAAGTGCGCTCCACTGCAAGTTCCAGAGCTCGGCCCACGCGAACTTTACTTTACACACACACACACGACGGACTTGAGTTCGTTTTTCTTCTTTCTCTCGTTTTCTCTCGTTCCCTACCACGACTTAACCATGTAGTCGTTGTTACACACAACCACTCGGAAGAAAGAAAACGAATGAAAGGGAGAGAGAGAAAGAAATGGAGGTCCCCCTTTAGCGAGGCGAAACAAAACGACACTCGTTTTGTGTAAAAAAAGAATGGAGGAGCGGGGGGTCCAGAAGAAGGAGCAGAAATGAGTCAACCCTCCCGTTTCGCGTGATTGCTCGTCTTCTGATTGCATATTGTTGTTGTCAGGGACAGAGAGGCAGAAGACGTCGACATCTTCTGACTCTGACCTCCACTCGACCGGGAATCCGAGTGTGATCTTTCACTTCTTCACTTCGGAACAACAACAACACTCTCTTCACCTACTGACACGTTTCTTGCAGCAACAGGGGGAAGAGAGTAACAGCTGCTGAATTGGAAACAGAGGATAGAAGAAGAAGGGGGGAGCTCGTTTTGCACAAACGGACAATGGGAAAAGAGAGCTCAATGTTCCCGTTGAACCGGGGGATGTGATTGGGGGGTTTTGAGGCTGCTAGAGAGGGCTACCGAATTGATTGGGTGCCCCTCCCTGACATGAACTTGTGGCAGAATCCAATATCAGCTTGGGGTTTAGCGGGTGCTAGAATCCGAGGCCTGTTATGCGTTTACCGAGTTGAAAATCCTCTAGGCGCCAGAATCTCTAACAGCTGGATAGCTTCCAAGGTGACCAGGCTTAGGGGCTTTGACGAATCTGGAGATCGATTTGTACTGAGAGCTGACAGAACCCATTGGCTATTGTACATTTATTGCCAGGGGCATCTAGAATGTACAGTGGATTGAGTTTGGTACCACACTAGGCGCAAGTCTCGTGAGCAGACTTGCTGCTATGAACCTGGGAGGCTCGAGCAGGACTGCTTTGGACCCAAAGGTCGCCAGGCCAAGAAGGTGCCTCAAATCAGGGACCCCCTGCAAATTGGACTGCTGGGTTATGGGCTCTGCAATAATCCACTGACAACTGTAGATTGTCGGGTTAGGGTTCATGGGCCCAACAAGTTTCTTCACTACAATAGTCTCGTGAGCAGACTTTGAAAGCTCCTTTTAGTTTAGGTAGCCGCTCTAATTTTGGTAACAATTTAGAAAAATCCACATACTCTTACGATTTTGGGTTTTGGGTGCCGTTGATTCCAAGACTACAAAGAGCTACCATAATCTGAAACCTGCTTAAACTTCATGCACTTCCATCACATCTTCTGTTATGCACATTTCCCTTCCATGGGGGCCAATAACCGACGCGTCTCTCGTCTAATCCGATGAAAACATACATGTATGAAAGTCCGTCTTCCCTTTGAAACTGCGCAATAATCCGCTTGCGAATCCCTTCCAAATCCCTCTTATCGCCGGAAAGAAAAAGAGATAAGCTTTCAGTCACGTAGGCTTCCCGAGGCTGAAAGTGTGCTGAAAATGGACGAGAGGGGGGGGGGGGATTGTTATTATATCAAGATACATACCTAGGTGCGAAGCAAAAGGTGATTCACCTAGATAATTGTACGATCAAGATAGGGCTCAAACAGGCGGAGCAAGTGCGTCACAAAGGGGGCGGGACTTACCTGTATAATTGATATCAAGATACATGCTTAGGTGTGACACAAAA